>OY856186.1:461173557-461448109 GCA_963693315.1 Diogma glabrata | reverse complement strand
CATATCAAGTGAGACAACTTTTGAAACCGATGTTTTCAGATCGGGATGAAATTTGCACCAAGGTTAATCCTATTGGATAGCAATTTAGACACAATTTTTCAACAAGATCGGTCTAGAACTCTCTGAGTTAGAGAGGGTCAAAATTTGACATTTTGGCCAAACAGGTGTTTTTTCTCATGCATGTAACTTATTACCTCTTGTTCTTAGCAAAATTTGTCCCAAAAAGTTTAGATAGCTATTTCTCCAGTCTTTTGAAAAAAAAAAATAATTTTTGAATTTTGTTTTGCAAAATCAAAAACTTTTTTTACTTATTTTTCAAAAAAGGCCCTTTTTTTCTTTTTTTTTTTGATCAAAAGAAAGCTAAGGTCTTTTCCTTTAAGAGTTTTTTGGTCGCTTAGTGGGATGCGAGTGGGATATCTATCAAAATAAATGTTTTGTAACTCAAGACAAAGGTTTTTCAATTTTTAGCATATGCACTATTTTTAATTTCTTCCTATTTGTGTGTAATTGTTTCTAAAACCCCAAAAAGAAAACTTATACTGAGAAACTAGACAAATTAACCTTTCCGACGATATGTAACACACCTAACTAAAACTTCGTACCCCCGATACTGTAACACCCACAATATGCAACCAATTTTTTAGCATTTGTATCATTTGTAAAAAGATTCTAAAATAATATTATTTAAAATTTTATCTTTTTATTTTTATTATTATTATTATAAAATAATTTAATTATTATTACAAATATATAAAAAAATTTAATTTTTCAACATTTCTATAGAAAAAAAGTGATGTTATTCCTGAGGTTAACATATTGTGGGTATTACAGTATCGAGGGTATGAAATTTTAGTTAGGTATGTTACATACCGTCGGAAAGGTTAATTTGTCTAGTTTCTCAGTATAAGTTTTATTTTTGGGGTTTTAGAAACAATTACACACAAATAGGAAAAAATTAAAAATAGTGCATATGCTAAAAATTGAAAAACCTTTGTCTTGAGTTACAAAACATTGATTTTAATAGATATCCCACTCGCATCCCACTAAGCGACCAAAAAACTCTTAAAGGAAAAGACCTTAGCTTTCTTTTGATCAAAAAAAAAAAGAAAAAAAGGGCCTTTTTTGAAAAATAAGTAAAAAAAGTTTTTGATTTTGCAAAACAAAATTCAAAAATTATTTTTTTTGTTTTTAATTTTTTTTTTCAAAAGATTGGAGAAATAGCTATCTAAACTTTTTGGGACAAATTTTGCTAAGAACAGTAGGTAATAAGTTACATGCATGAGAAAAAACACCTGTTTGGCCAAAATGTCAAATTTTGACCCTCTCTAACTCAGAGAGTTCTAGACCGATCTTGTTGAAAAATTGTGTCTAAATTGCTATCCAATAGGACTAACCTTGGTGCAAATTTCATCCCGATCTGAAAACATCGGTTTCAAAAGTTGTCTCACTTGATATGAAATGCCCCATATATATATGTATATATATATATATATATATATATATATATATATATATATATATATATATATATATATATATATATATATATATATATATATATATATATATATATATATTTATATATATATATATATATATATATATATATATATATATATATATATATATATATATATATATATATATATATATATATATATATATATATATATATATATATATATATATATATATATATATATATATATATATATATATATATATAAATTTTTTTTTTGTTTTTTCGTCTCCGCTTATGATATATAGTCGTTTATATATAAACCGCTTGTTATTATAAACCGCTTAAACTCCGCTTGTCATATATAGTCGCACAAAAATTTTCCGAAATTCCGACATGAAGCCCATTGCAATAGGTAGATTTTATATGAAATCTACCTAAAATGTTGTTTTTCAACAAAAACTAAACTAAAGAAACTTTTTATAATTAACGTGAAAATTCAACTTATGAAAAGAAACTAAAAACTTATTGTTTTGTTTTTCGTTTTCCTCAACTACTATAGATCAGGGTTGTGCCGTAGACAAAATAGATTACTTTACATGTATAGATTACGCATAGATTACGTGTAAATTACGCGAGATATTTTCGTGTAATCTATAATGTAAACTATAATGTAATCTATTTAATTGATATGTGAATTCTAAAATTTTTTAGCAATAAATTAACTTTTTTCAAGATCGCAAGATCTTGTTTTTGACAATATTATTGATCATGTCTTTTAAGAAAAAATTTTCAGTAGGGATAATACAATATTTTCACGTATTTCTTCTTAAATCAAAATTAATAGATTACGCCAAATTTACATAGATGACATAGATTACATTACATAGATTACATGTAATGTAATCTATTTTAGATTACGCGTAAAGGAACAACCCTGCTATAGATTAAAATTTTAAATTGTTATATAACAAATAAATTGCTTGTTATATAACAAATAAATTTGCATTCTCGTTGGGGAAGGATAAAATAATTCATCAGTCTAAAATCATTAATGGTACAGTTGCTGTTAAGTTCAATGAAAATTTAAATTTCCAGTTATTCACCAACCTTAGTGATTTGAAAGAAGCAGTCAATCAGCTACGCACGAAGTGAACTGGCATCTTATATGACCCATGTACATCAGTGAAGCTTATCATCACATATCTGCAAGTCGTAATATTGTTTTTCTTTCTAATATATATATTTTCATATTTGTGGTATTTTGTTTGTGTTAAACTAGTTTTCATTTTCCCTCGTTTTTTTTTTGTTTTGTTGAATGAGAATAACTTAATTTTAATAAATAATAGTGAAATTCAAAATTTTTTAAGGTTGAATTTTAAATAATAAAACTAGCGGGACCCGGCGTGCTTTGCTACGCCTATAAATAAAGTTTGTGTGTATACATTTTGTTGGCGTAGTAGCAATAATTTCAAAGAGTAGTAATGAGAAATGATTTTCTATTTTTTTTTAAATACGAATGTAAAAGGATCAGCACTCTAGTTGATCAGCAAAATATAAAAATTAGTATTTTACATATATAAAACAAAGGATTTATAAAAATACGCGATCAATTAAGTTTTAAGGGGTGTAAGGTTTCAGGTGTGTCTCAGTATTGAACATTATACGGAACAAATATAGATTCAAAAATGTTTACAGTGTTCATGCCCTTTAATATACGCTTTCTTTACTGGTAGGTTATTAAAAAAGTTACACAAAAATTGTAATCGTGATGTCATTCAATGGTCAGCAAGGGCAGTTAGAATAGTAACAATACATTCGATGAAGGTGAATACAAACACATTTACAAATTTTAAGCATACACACATTAATTTTTATAAAAAGAAGATAATGATTCAAAAAGAATTCAAATTTTATTTTGGAGTTTTGTATTAAACTTCAAAGCAGTACTACGGGTAGTGATTGTAAATTACCCGATTTCAAATTACCCGGTTACTCGATTAGTATTTTCCAAATTACCCGGATTACCCGGATAACCCGGGTAGTTATAAAAAAATTAAAAGATGAAAAACAATAAAAAAACTTCACAGTAGTAAACTAAAAATTGATCATGTTTTAATTGTAAAATAATATTTCATAATATTAAAGCATTTAGGGTAGCTGTACTCATCCGATTTCGTATTTTTTTTTAAATTCCTGCAATAGAAAAAACCCGCTCCGATAAAGTGGATGTTGGCTTCACGGTCAATAACGATTGATTTAAATTTTCTATCATTTTTTTCGGTTTCCTTTATTTACATACAACATTTTCAGCTCTTTATCAACTGTAGCACCACTGTTATCTATAGTAGATCTTGTGTAGACAGCAATACATTTTTGTAGTTGTAAATTTTCAATATTCTAATTAGCCGCATCATTATCCGATTTGATTTTTCATTGCTGACGTATTTCCCCATTTAGTTGAAATTATTCGTGCGCATCCAACTACGTGGCACCGATTTATCTGATGACATTTTCTTGAACTGGTCCCAAACTTTCGATTACACTTATTTTAATTATTAGCTTAAATCTTAAATTAAAACTTATCATAATATATTTACCGTTTCTATTTTAAACTAAATATAAACAAATAACCAAGGAAGATCCTTAATTTTTTATGACTTAATTTTAATAAGAACTAAAATTCCATAAATTTTGTTATGTGTTCTTCGTCGTTTTAGGTAGATTTCATATAAAAAATCTACCTATTGCAATGGGCTTCATCTCGGAATTTCGGAAAAATTTTGATGCCAAACGACTATTTGTGATAAGCGGAGATGGAAAAAACAAAAAAAAAAAAAAAAATTATATATATATATATTATATATATATATATATATATATATATATATATATTATATATATATATATATAATATATATATATATATAATATATATATATATATATAATATATATATATATATAACGATATGAGGTATAACGGAATTTAGCGGCACTCTCACGGTCGCATTTTTTGACCTACACCAAAATAATTTTCTGTGTATGTTACGGCAAATAATGTCTTGGACAAGTTCGTGAACTGGCCATATCCGGGTACCGGTTAAGCGGCTAGAGCCTAAAAAGTCGAATAATCTAGGGCGCTATAACTTCCGTTTGAATAATAATATTTTAATAAAATTTAAAAATATTGAATATTTGAACCTTTTTTTATCATTTTTATCCAGATGACTACTTTGGCGTTTCAGGTTTCTCAAAAATCAGCTGTTTTAAAAATTTACTAAACTTTGCTGCCCTTGATCTAGCTGAAATGGCCAAGCTCATAGTTGAAAACTTTTTTTCACGTACTTAAAATATAAATCTTTCCAAAATTTTCAAAAATATTAGTTTAAGTCTAACGGTTGAGACCCTACGGCTGTTGAAATAAAAACAAACGCAAAAGGCAATGCTTTCATCATGTTTCAGTTTATGTTATTTAAATTCATCTTAGCTTTTAAACATACTTTTCAGCTATAGCCTCAAAAAGTTTCAGCTTTCTAACCCAAAAGGTTCCATTTTTATAAGCATTATAATGCAACCCTTACAAGAAAAATATCAACCCATTTAATACCATAGAAAAATTATCAAAATCTCTTTTGTTTTTATTTTTTTTACTAAGTAACTGTTTGAAAAAAGATTAAATAAGAACAAAAAAACACAACAACAAAAGATGATTTTGAAATAAAATTGTTTGATAATGTTATAAATTATGTGTGATGGTATAATTGTAGTTGTGACGTAGTTCATTTGATCTTTGGTGGATTTAATATGTTATTAAAAGTAGTTTAAACCAACTTAAATAAAACTGTTCCGAAATTGTGTTGATGGCGTTAGTTCGGATAATGTATTTAATTTGGTTCGATAATTTTTTTGAATTATTCTGTTTCTACTTATATTTTTTATTTAAACTAATCTGACTTATCTAATTTTATTTGTACACAAAACCGTCTGACCCCGAAATCTACCTATTTCTAGCGGATATACCTGCCGCTGGGATTTTTCTGTTGTTTTCGTAATCCAAACAATAATAATTATCTAGAGGACAGTTTAATGTTTACGGATGTGGTTGGTTTAATGTTTATGGACATATTGCAATTTGTATGGTTAGAATAGAATCATTTGTCAACAACTAGCATAAAGAATAATTCAAATTTGCAAAAAGAGAATGAGCTGAATTTTATTTTGTAAATTTTATTGAGAAAAAACTGGGCCTTTTGTTGTTCGGGTACCCGACCAAAATATCCGGATATTAAATACCCGAAAAATCTTCCTAAATACCCGGGTATCCGGGTACCCGGATACCAAGATTGCAAACACTAACTACGGGTGAATTCATAGGATGAGAAATATTTCTATTTAGTCAACATTCTGAGTCATTGTAGTCATTATTGGTTGTTGCAAATCAATGCGAAACTAACATCTGACACACAGTCAATATATTGCCATATATAGACAACATTAAGGGAATATTAATTTTTTGGAGTTTTGTGAGTGATTAAGCTTAAAGTAATTGTTGAAAGTAATATTCCCGACAATAAGTAATTATTGTCGGAATTGAATTTAAACTTATCAAAGACATCATCCCGACAGACGTTGTCCTGCATGATATTTCAAGCGATTAGAATATTAAACAAAGTATGAAATGAACGACAAATAATATAATAATTTCATAATTCTTTATTTTGAAATAACATCAATTTTTATAAAAACAATTCGTTATAATCAATATTGTTTGTTTAATTTTATCTTAATGCAAGTTGATGAACAATATTTTTAGTCAATTCCTGAGGAGTATAAATGAATAAATTTGATGGTTTTCCAACGCGAGAGCACGCCACATATAATTGGCCATGTGAAAAGACCGGATTTTCTAGATCCAACCCACAAATCGACATTGTTTGACCTTGTGACTTATTAATAGTCATGGCAAACTCCAAGCGAATTGGAAATTGCAGACGTCTGAACGGAATGGGTGAGTCCGAAGGGATCATTTGGATTCGTGGCAAAAGAACAACTCCACCTTCAAATTAGCCGTTCAAAATTGTAGCTTCAAGAACATTGCGAAAAGTTTTTTATGACTAATCTTGTACCGTTGCATAGGATTTAAATTCCGAAGCAAAATGATAGGTGAGCCAATTTTTAATCGCAAGTTATGTGGTGGCATTTCTGGTAAATCCAGCGAATTAAAAAGTTCAATATTATAGTTGACTGCTTCGTCAGGATCGGTAACAGTGTCGATCGATTTGAACAATATCACATTGCCGGGTAATGACTGTTGTATTTTGAAGTTAATAGCGTCAACATCGATATTTCTTGCGGCTAAAATAGCTCGTTCACGAAGCCACGCATGATTAATATAATTAGCAGCACCATCTGCCGGGTTGATTTGTGAATCTAAACCATCCTGGGCGTCACCCAAACACATACAAAAAATTCATTCAAATCGGTCCAGCCGGTTAGGAGGAGTTCAGTGACAATACCGACTGCAGCGCCATCTGCAGAGCTGATTTGTAAATCTAAACCATTCAGGGTGCCACCCAAATACATACGAAAAAAATCATTCAAATCGGTCAAGCCGTTTAGGAAGAGTTTGGTAACAATACCGACTGCAACGCCATCTGGCGGGCTGATTTGTGAATCTAAACGATCCAGGGCGCTACCCAAACGCATACAAAAAAACTCATTCAAATCGGTCCAGCCGTTTAGGAGGAGTTCAGTGACAATACCGACTGCAGCGCCTCTGCCGGGCTGATTTATGAATCTAAACCATTCGGGGCGCCACCTAAACGCACACAAAAAATTTCATTCAAATCGGTCCAGCCGTTTAGAAGGAGTTCACAGTCATACACACGTACAGTAGAATTATATATATAAAGATAAAATTAAAATTAAATAAAGAAAAATATCAGCTGAGGAAGTTATATAAAGTTAATTTAAGATAAGAAATAAAGAAAATTGAATTAATAATAAACTTGAATAAGAAGAATAAATATAATTTTGATTGTTTATCTGATTGTATTGATAGTATTGATAAAATATATAGTTTCAAGTTTTTAATTGTAAATATATTAGTATCGAAAAGTTTATTTTAAGCAAGTTAAGTTTGGTTGTTCACAAAATGTCTGTAACAGTTGCTGATATGCAAAATATTGTTTTGAAGTCTGGTTTTAAGTCTAAAGGGAATGGTGTAAATTTTGCTCATCTTAATCCTGGCAGTATATTACCACACTTTGATGAATTTAGAAATATCATCAAGGATGTTCCACTTGATCTCATAGCTATTTCCGAATCATGGCTTAAAGAAAAGCACAATGACCATTTATTTTCACTCCCTGGATATAATTATGTTCGAAAAGATAGGTATGCAAGACGGGGTGGGGGAGTAATTCTATATATTAAAAATCAAATTAAATATAAAACTGTTAAGAAAAATTCAACTTCTGCTAGTTTTGATTTGTTATTTGTGGAAATCGAAAATGATTGTCATGACAAATTACTGGTAGGTGTCATATATAGTCCTCCCAAAATCAAATTTATACATCGTATGAAGAAATTTCTTACTGAATCTGTGTGTCAGTACAGTGATATTTTAATTTTGGGTGATTTCAATTTGAATACTTTATCTAATGAACCGTATACCAAATTATTCGTGTCTTTATTAGACTCAATTAACCTTACCATAGCTTCTACTGAACCTACAAATTTCATCAATAGCAGCTGTACTTGCATTGATCTACTGATTTCCAATAATATTTCTAAATTAAGCTTTTTTACTCAAATCTCTGTTCCAGGTTTATTTACCTCGCATGACTTAATTTTTGGATCTTATGATTTTCAGATAGTTTATTCAAATAATGAAGAATTTGTATACCGCAGAAATTTTAATGCTATAGATAAGAATTTACTTCTGCACGAAGCTACTTTATTGCATTGGGAGCTAATCTATTCTATGGAAAACATTGATGCTAAGCTTTATTATTTCAATGAGTTGGTTCTCTATCTGCCCAATAAGTTTGCTCCAAATAAATATACAAACTAAAATCTTTCGATGATGCATCATGGTTCAACTCAGATATTCAGACACATATAAATATTCGAGATTATTTACATGCATGTTGGAAGAACGATAAAACTACTCAAAACTGGAAACGCTTCACTAGTTATCGAAATAAAGTAAATTATATGATAAAAGTGGGTAAATTTTAATTTTAAAAAGGTGTTCAATATTGATTTACCACCTAAAATTCTTTGGCATAATTTCAGGAAGTATGGATTATCTAATAGCAAACCCTCTGTTAAAACAAACTTATCGCCTAATGATTTTTAGGATCATTTTTCCTCTCATTACAGCACGTCCTTGCCTAACTTTGATGTAGAAAATACTGTAAACCAAGAAACCTCTTTTTACTTCTGTAATGTTTCTGATCTTGAAATCTCGAGATTGGTAAAAGAGATTAACTCTAATGCAATCGGGACTGATGATATTCCAATTAGGTTCATAAAATTGATTCTTCCTGTTGTTTTAAACTATCTAACGCATATTATGAATACATCTTTAACAAGCTCAGTGTTCCCGAATATTTGGAAAAGTGCATATGTAGTTCCGGTAAATAAGATCTCTAAACCATCATTAGTTAATGATTTTCGCCCGATCAGCATATTACCGTGTCTCTCTAAAATTTTAGAAAAATTAATGAAAAATCAAATCTGGAACTTTGTTAATAAAAATCAGATGATGAATTTGTTTCAGTCGGGTTTTAGAGAGAAGTATAACACTACATCTGCGCTTGTTAAAATAGTTGATGACTTAAGTCGTTCAATGTCAGAAGGAAAGGTATCGATTTTCGTATTACTTGATTTTTCTAAAGCCTTTGATTCCGTTGAACACTCTTTACTTTTGGAAAAGTTGAAAACCAACTTTAACTTTTCTAAGAGTGCTTTAAAACTTTTGCAGTCGTACTTAACTCAAAGAATCCAAACTGTTCATTTTAATGACAATTTTTCTGATCCATCATATATTACAACTGGTGTCCCACAGGGCTTTGTACTGGGTCCTATTCTCTTCTCACTATTTATAAATGATACGAATTCTTTTGTTAACATACATTATCATATTTTTGCTGATGATCTCCAAATATATGATTCGGCCCCACTTACTAATTTTTGTGAGTGTATCGATAGAATCAATCAAGCACTCCATACAATTTCTGAATGGGCAGCTAGAAATCATATACAAATGAATTCCAAAAAATCTCAAGCTTTAATTGTTACGCAAAATAAAACCACATTATTGCGCTTAAGCTCTACTCAATTAATATTATATGGTTAGCCTATTAAATTGGTTCACAACTTAAGATACCTGGGTCTTATTATAAATAGTTCACTTAATTGGGATGATCATGTGAACCATATAACTAAAAAAATTTATATAACGCTTAGTAATTTGTGGAATTCTGCACATTTTACACCTTGTGATGCTAAACTCAAGCTTATACGTTCGTTGATAGTGTCTCATTTTTTGTATTGTGCTCCAATTTTTTCAGGCTGTTCTGAAAGTTCTTGGAATGAACTGCATTTAATTCATGTGCGCGTTATATTTTTAATATTCGTTGTGGTGCCCCAATAACTATTCATACAAAAACTATTCTAAACTGTGATCTTCGTAACTATATAAAATTCATGACACCCTTGTTCATGTTTAAATTAATTAAATATAAAGAGTCCATATATTTGTACAGTGAACTAAATTTTTCCAAATCATCGCGGACAATGAATTTAAATTTGCCTGTGAACTGCAAAACTAAGTCCAGACAAGCTTTTTTCTTTGTTAATGGTATTAATATCTGGAATTCTATAGATAGAGAAATTAGACTTCAGAACTCTATTGTGGGGTTTAAGAAATTGGCTTCGAGTTTTTTGCATCCATTACATAAATTTAATCTTCCAGTACATTTTGTGAACCGTCAATAACTTGTTTCTTTTTTCTGTAATTAATCATATTCCAATTTATTATTCTAATATATTTAAACAAAACAGCACATAAATTAATTAAGTTTAATCTTAAGTTGAAGACTTATCTAAACCATTAATTATAATTTTAACTATAACAAATTACTCTTAATAATTAAAATAGTAAATAACTATAACTATAAGTATCTGTCCATTTTTGAATTAATTTTTTTTTCTTTAAATTAAATGTTTATTGTATGCAAAAGAAAATTTTACTTGATCTTCAAGTAAAATTGTAAAAAGGCATTGCCTTACTTGTGTGCAAATTATTTTTTTTTTTGAAATAAATAATAATATAAATAAAAAATCAAAAAAAAAAAAAACCGTTATAACGGCCGTTTGGATACTAACATTTTAAAAAATTTAACAAATTTAGAATTTTTGGAATCTTTTTTATCAATTTGTATTAAAAATAGACCTCTGCAGTTAGAGGTTCCTGAGTGAGCGGCTCCAACAAAAATGTTTGCAAAAAAAAATTTTTTTTTAAACAACCGGCACTCTCACGGTCGCATTTGTAAAGCCAGATCAAAAATCCTGTTCTAAAAATGTGCGCTTTATTAATATCTTGGAAAAATTCGTAAATCAGCGAAATCCGACACATGGTTAAGAAACTAGAGGCTTTATACTAGAAAAAAACTCTGTTTTTTAGATTCGTTATAACGGCCGTTTAGATTCTAATATTTTTAAAAACTTCATAAATTTTAAATTTTTCAGTTTCTTTCAAAAAAATGACCTCTGCAGTTGGAGGTTTCTGAGTGAGCGGGTCCAACAAAAAAGCTTGTTTAACACAAAATGCGTTTGAATCAACCGGCACTCTCACGGTCGCATTTGTGGAGCCAGATCAAAAAACCTTCCGTAAACATGTGCGTTTTATTAATATCTTGGACAAGTCCGCAAATCAGAAAAATCTGACACATGATTAAATAACTAGAGGCTTTATACTAGAAAAAAAATTCCTTTTTTTAATCCGTTATAACGGCCATTTGGATACTAATATTTTTAAAAACTTCATAAATTTAGAATCTGTGGAAACATTTTAATCCATTTCTTATAAATATCAACCTCTGCAGTTAGAGGTTTTTGACTTGTTGGCTTCAACAAAAAAGTTTGCAACAATCCATAACTACAATTTCCAAAAATCTTATGAAAACGTCAATGAAAAATGAAATGAAAAAAAAAATAAAAAGGTTTGAATAGAAGAAATTAATTGTTTTTCTTAGAAATAAACTATTTTGATATTTTGCAGTAATTGGACGACATATGATATAGCGTAGGTTTGTGTCATAAATTGTCACACATATGTTCTGTGGATATATTTGATATTTGTTTGTTGCAAAATTGGATAGATATAGTTTTGCATATATATGTAACTAATTTTCTTTTTAAAATTTGTTCGATATCTGTTTGAAATTAGTTTGTGTTGTTTAAACTAATCTGATACATCAGATTCTACTGGCACGCAAAACTGTATGATCTCGAAATCTACCTATTTCTAGCGGTTATACGTGCCGCTTGGACTTTTTAAATTTAATATTGTTTTTCCTTTATAAAAACAACATCTAAATTTATTTTTAATTTGTTTAGTCTATTGTAATGAAAATTAAGTTTTAATGTCTAAGACCACAATATGCAAGCTAATTAGGAAAGATACTTATAGTTCATGCATTTTACATTCCTATCGGTTACAATTTATCAATTTTATATTTTTCTTGTTTTGTATCGTTTTTTTTTTTTTTTTTTTTTTTTTTTTATAGTTCGGGTTAATCACTTAGGTTATACACCTCTAATGCTTTATGCACGTGTTAACGATAGGAAAGGAGAGTTAAGGATTTGGGATAGGACTGGAGCGATAGTATTGATGTATTGCGGATTTAAAAGCTTGTGGATTGTATGAAGCGGGGAAAACATTTTTCGGTAATCGATTCCACCAATATACGGAACGTGAAAAAAGGAGTTATTATAGCTAGATGTTCTCACATATGAGACCTCCAAGGTATGCATATGGGAATGTAAAGATTGTCTTGTGGTTCGGGAAGATCTGCGGAGTGGAGGTAAGTTGCTAAGTTTAAGTTGCTAATTTCCTTAGAGCATCTACCGTAGTAGTACCTGTAAAATAGTGTCAGAGCTCCAACCACTCTTCTATGATGCAGCGAACCCATACCCTTTAAATTAAATTATTTTTTCTCCAACCGGACAAAAAATTGCACTTTTTGTTTGGGTATATTTTACAAAAAATATGTCATTTGTCATTTAGTTTTATGGTAGCTGTCCCAAAAATTATCATTTTTTGTCCTGAGACAAAAAATTATCAAATCTGTATTTCTATGCAAAACAAAAATCAAAGTTTGAATAGGAAATTTATTATTATGTATGTCTATTTAAAAAAAAATTGAAATAATTGCTTGGATTTTGTTTGAGATGTAAATTAATAGTTATTTGCCCTCGAAGTAACTTACCGAACAAAAAATTAATTACATATATTAGTTTATTATAAATTAAAATTAATAAATATAAAAAACCTTTATAATATGCGCTTGAAAAATTTTAAACAAAACACAAAAAATATGAAATAAATTTCACGTCAAATGTATATACGAGTTGGAGTAATTCTGAAGAAATTGAAGATTTTTCGGCAATCGAAATTAGTGCAAACGCAGCTCGAGCTTCCTTGCTGCCAGAAAAGTCGATAAATCAGAATGAGCGGACATACAATAACTTTAAAGAATGGTGCATTGGAAAAAAAATTAAAGAAATGAACGAAACTGTGTTTCTAGCATATTTTTATGAAAGAGCGTCTCTTCTGAAATCCTCTGAAATGAAATGGAGTGAATTTTCAATGTTGAAATTGACAAAGACCTTGTTATGACAAAATTCAAGCAGGCGTTACTTATTAGCACTTATTACTTTTACGAAGTGACAATGTTATTATTGTCTATATATTTTCTGTTAACAGCATTTCTTAATAGAAAAAATGATGGGTATATCCCCAAGAAGTCGAAAGGACGTGTCGAAAGGATGATGAATACGACAACTGTACCGAAAATGTGTCAATAAAATCATTAAGTGTGTCAAGAATAGAAAATGTTCATATTTTTTGCTAAAAAAACGTTTATTTTCAGTGATAATGAGTAGTAACTTTGAATCTAGAGAAATCTAGAGAATAATAATTTAAGAACTGAGGATGACGTAAGTCGAAATCGATATTCTATAAAATAAAAAATTAAATTCAAAGTGTTACTATAAGGAAGTTTATATTATTATTAATAAAATAAAAAATTAAAAATAAACAGTAAAAAGTATATATTTAAATTTTGCATTTTAATTTAAATCTTGATGATCGCCATATGTATGTGCGACTAGGAACTTTATTATTGTGTTATAAGAATGTCAACAAAATTCGTTAAATGTGTCAAAAAAATGATTTTCATATATTTTGTTTTCCAAATTTTTTGAAAAACATATGGGAAACATTTTCGACTAGAAAGATATAAATCATAAAAGTAATTATTTGGATGACATGAAATGTAATTGAACATTAAATTTGACATGAAGTATGTCAAAAAAATCGTTAAGTGTGCCAAAAAAAATGTTTTTCATTTTTATTTTTAACCAATTTGTTTGAAAAACAAAATTAATTTTTTGTATGACATGAAATGTAATTGGACATGGAATATGGTTCTATCCAGTTTCAACTCCTCCCAACTTATAGGAGAAAAAAAAATATATAAAATTTCTTTTATATATTTTTTATAATAAATAAAATTTTATTTAAAAAATGTTTATAGGAACAGTTGGAAAATATCCAGTTGTTGTAGATTAAATGTTGTTTTTCAACAAAAATTGTAATTAATAGGGAGATGTTCCTTAGGTAGTTTTTTGTGTGATTTCAGATTTCACGGCTTCTGAATAACAGGAACAGTTGGAAAATATTTTTGTAATTTTGAAATTTCAATTTTTGATGTTGGATTTATTTTTGGAATATTTTTAGAATTTTGAAAAAATTTAAATTTTTGATTTTATTGTTGTTAGCTAGTTTTGGAATTTTGAAAAAAGTTTCAATTTCGCTTTTTTAATACTTTTTGCAATATTTTTGGAGTTCTGGAAAAAGTTTGAATTTTTGAGTTTCTTATAATTTTTACAATAGTTTTGGAATTTTGAAAAAAGTTTCAATTTTTTATTTGGTAATAACTTTTGGAATATTTTTAGAATTTGGAAAAAAGCTTAAGTTTTGGATTTTATTGTAATTTTTGGAATATTGAAAAAGTTTGTATTTTTAATTTTGTTTAAATTTTTGCAATATTTTAAGAATTTTGGAAATAGTTTGAATTTTTGATTTTGTTATAATTTTTGTGTTATTTTTGAAATTTTGAAAATAGTTTCAAATTTTGATTTACTTGTACATGTACTTTTACTTGTACTTTTACAAAGAATTTTAAGTTTAATATATATCGCTGCCCAAAACTAGAAACAATGTAATCAATCATAAAAGCCTTTGGCTGAAAACTATATAAAAACCCTTAACACAGACCGAAGTTTTGATATCCAAAGCCAAAAATTTCAACCCCTGCATGTTTTTCATGTTCGCATCACATTTTATTAAAAAAATAAAAATTATTATCGTTTTCACTTAGAATGATTCTAGATCTACCAAAATTTCAAATTTGTGTTTTAAATGATGACACTTTTTTTTTTTTTTAATTTTTTTAATAAAATGTGTTGTGTAATAGGGTTTAGAATATGTGTCACAACAACACATAAATACCTTTTAAGACCTAGGTCTAGACCTGGGTCCCACAACAACTGGCGTTCTAAGGTGTAGATTAACGCTTTTTTTAAACATCTGTGGCAAATTATTCCATTTGTACGCGGTTCGGACAAAGAAGTCTCTCTGCGATCTGCCAGTATGACAGCGCGGGATCTTTACCGTTTCACTGGTTGCGGCAGCCGATTGCCGAGTGGAACGGGGGTAAGAATAAGTTTGAGGCATGATGCCGCTGATTTCATCTGAGCACTGCTGAGGACGATATTTGTAAAAAACAACGAGATCAGCAACAGTGCGACGATGTTGTAGGGAATCAAGTTTTGATGTCAAAGTTCGATCACCCACAATTCGTATAGCTCACTTTTGAACAGAGTCCAAGAGGGCCAAGATGGAAACAGAGGCAGCACCCCAAACTTGACAGCAGTACTCCATACAGGGACGAATATAGGACTTATAAACATGGAGCAATTGGTATGGAGTGAAAAATTTTTTGCATCTATTTGCCGGAAGCCGAGTTTTTTAGACGCGCTTTTTGCCATCGCCATTACATGATCGTTCCAGAGTAGGTCATTTGAAACTGTGACACCCAATAAACAAATGCTTTAACATTCACCTATTGGTTCATCACACATACTAAATAAAATATCTTTGGGGAACTCGGTCTTTAATCTGGAAACAATCAACAGCTGTGTTTTGGTGGAGTTGAAATTGACAAGGTTTTGGTCACCCCAGTCGGCGACTTTATTCAGGTCTTTGTTCAAGTTTATGGCAGCGTCTCTCCGGGCAGGATTAATTCGTTCGTGCATTTTACCTTTTGAAGGAAGGGGCTCGAACGACTTGTGCAGAGTACTATCATCTGCAAAACTATTTATTGGATTACTGGTGATTTTCAACAATTCGTTGATATAAATCAAAAATAGGGTTGGGGACAATACTGAGCCTTGGGGTACACCAGCGTTAATTAGTTTAGACTCAGAAGAAAATCCGTCTAGGGTTACCGAAATGTATCGGTTGGATAGAAAATTTTGAATCAGCTTCACAAAATTGGGATGAAAACCGTACGCAACGAGCTTGTTGATTAAGTTGGCATGCCAGACTCGATCGAATGCCTTGGAGATGTCTAAAGCGATAACGTATGTTTCACCACCTTTATCAAGTATGCTGTTCCAACAATGCGCTACATAGTTTAATAGATCAGTAGTTGATTTTTTGTTTCGAAAGCCGTATTGGCTGTCGGATATTAAATGATTTTCTTCCAGAAATTTTGAAATATGTGTATTAATATAATGCTCATAGACTTTGGATAGGACCGATAGTAAAGCTATTGGCCTATAATTTGAGATATCGGATTTTGGTCCCTTTTTGGGGACGGGCTGGACATTTGCCAACTTCCAGCACGAGGGAAATATACCAGATTTGTAGGATTGGTAGAATATTTTAGTTAAAGTTGGTGCAAGTTCTTTGGAGAAGGTTTTTAAAATAATGGGTGGAATATTGTCCATTCCTGATGCTTCATTGATGTTTAACCCCTTTAAAGTTTAGCGACTATTTTGGGTTTGAAGTGAAGTTCATTCATATTAACTCCTGAAGACTGGATTTGGGGTATTTCTTTAAGAGTTTCCAAAACAGTGGAGTTCAGAGCAAAGCGTTCAGCGAACAAGTTAGCTTTTCTTGCGGGATCATTGACGATTAAATCACCATCAATAATAGGGGGAATAGAAGATTTTGTACCAGAATTTAAAAAATTGATGGCACTGTAGAAACTCTTGTCAGAAGCAGACATAAACGTAAGTTTTGAGGCTTTCGCTCTGTCAATTTCGGTCTTTTCGTTTGAGATAATCTGATTAGATATTTTGTTGGCCTTTAGATATTGGGATCGATTAGTGGGAGTTTTGTTATGAATCCAAATATTAAATGATCTACGTTTGTTTCTAAGTGCCGTTTTGGCAGCATTCGAATACAAGTATTTTTGTTTGGGTTTTACTATGGAGAAAGGGACAAATTTATTGATAGCAAATTGGATGGTTTCTGTAAAGTTTTGAGCAGAAACATTTACATTGTCAGTGTAAAAACAATGACGGTCGAAAGGTAAACCATGGAAAAAATTTTGAAGACCACTCTTATCCATTTTTGAGTAGTGAAATATTTTACGGGGTTTGGGAGCTGTAGTTTTAAGTAAATCAGTTTTGATAACTGATGAGATTAAATAATGATCAGAATTTCCAATACTACCTTTCGCGACATCGACACTCTTAATATCTGGCATTGTGGTAAGATAGAGATCTAAAAGAAAACTATTATCACCGCCATTACGGGGAGTGAAAGTCGGGCTTTTAACAATTCGGAATAGGCCCTGAGACGCGGATAAAATTTCTGCCAGTTTTCCACTATTGTCAACATCGTCGGTCGATTTGGAGAATTCCAACCATGATTTGTTGTGGACGTTGAAGTCACCGGTAACGATAACTTACAAAAAGCTTTGCGAATTAAATGATAATCAAGAAGGGTTTCAAATTCAGATGAAATCAGTTGCGTCCACTTTATTTGAATACAAAAGAAAATTGGATGTACTCGTTGAAGAAAACATTGCACTTCAAAACGATAACATAACTCTGAGAAAACAACTTCAAGATATAGAAAGTACAGTCAGCAAAAACATGCAACAAGAGCTTAATTATGACATCGAAATAAATGGTTGTCCAGAAACGGAAAGCAATAGCAAAGATTTACAAACTGTAGTCTCAAAGATAGCAACATCATTAAATATAGATTTAACAGAAAGTGAAGTGAAGGAGACATTTAGGAAAACTGTTTCTAATTCAAGCAATTCGGTTACCACCAGAAATGGTTTCCCACCACCAATAATTGTACGTTTTCACGCAAAAGCGAAAAGAGATGAGTTTATCAACAGCAAGACACGTATTTACAATAATATGATTTGTGATGTAGGGACTTCAAAACAGAACTATGATACGCAAAGAAGAGTATATATAAACGAAAGATTAACATATTAAAATAAATATTTGTTGTACCAAGCAAGAGAATTGAGAAGATCAAACACAGTCAAATACGTATGGACTAAAGACGGTAAAATATTCGTAAGGGAAAATGAAAACACAAGAACATCACTTTTTACAACATTCTTAAAAAACAAAAATATTGATGTTTAATAATACCGACCTTACGTTACCGTTTTTGCCCGATATATCTGTGCATAACAATATAAATGATGTATCTTTCAGTAACAATAACTCTTTCAAAATTATGTATCTAAATGCCCGAAGCTTAAAAAATAAGGTAGATGAAATATTGCTTATAATAAACTCATTAAAAACTAAAATAGACGTAATCGCAGTTACTGAGCACCACCTAAATGTAGAAAATTCAAAATTCGTTAATCTTAATACTTATAATGCTGTTTACAGTTGTCGACCAGAAAAACAAGGTGGTGGTGCGGCAATTTTCCTGAAGAACAATATCAACTACAAAGTTCTTTTCAATTATAGTGATAATAACAAGCTCCCTAGTTTAAACATTACAAATCACAACAACCAACTCTGCAATGTAACGAACATCTATCGGTCTCCTAATAACAACAAAGAGAGTTACGAACAGTTTTTTGAAAAGTTTGATGAAATTTTGATCAAAATAGGAAATACTCATGCATTTGTCTGCGGAGATTTCAACATTAACACTATTCACCCTGATAACTTTGCCAAAACATATCTAGATATTTTGCAAATAAATAATTTCTATTTATGCAATAAATCCACGGTCACACGATCTGCTGCGGGTACGTGTTTGGATCACATATCAACTAATTGGATAAACCAAACCATAAAAATAAAACTGGTCCCGTATGACTTGTTTGACCATCAGATAATTTTTTTAGAAAATGTAACACAACATTTCAATTATGTAAAAGAAAATGAAAAACGAGATTTGCAATATGTAAACTACAAACAGCTTGCAAAATTGATCGATGAACACCCTTTAGATCTACACAATTTAGAAGACGTGAACAGCATGTACAACAAGTTTTTAGAGTATTTGCAATGCAAGATTAATTCTTGTACATATAAAAAAAGCATTCTTAAATTAAAAAATTCCATGAAACCCTGGTTTGATAATGATTTGGAGCAAGTGCGTAAAGCAAAAAATTTTTGGTATCAGAAACATTGTAATGATAGAAGCAACAACGTTCTTTATGACGAATTTAAATACTGGAGAAACAAATTTACCACACTAAAAAGAAACAAAAAATCAGAATACTTTACAATTAACTTTGAGAAAAACTTAGGATATATGAAGCGAACTTGGTACTATATAAAAGAGGTAATGTTTGACGGATCCATACCCCATACAATTAATCAATTGTTAGACGACAGCGATGACATTTTAACCAAAAAACAAAAAATTAATGATATAAACAAGTTTTTTGCTACGATTGGAAAACAAGTTGCAGAAAAACATCCCACTCCAAGCTTAGAAATCATATCACACCACCTAAATAACAATGTTTTGAATATTCCGTTGATTACATCATCAGAAGTTCTCGAAATAATTTCCAGTTTAAAGAATACACAGTCTAGAGGTGTTGACGGTTTTCAACTAAAAATGTTCAAAATTCTTGCGAAACAGTTATCTGGACCAATTGAAAAAATTATCAATAGGTCTATTGAACAAGGGATTGTGCCCGATAAATTGAAAATTAGTAAAAATATTTTAATTCATAAAAATGGCTGCAAGAAGGATTTCAAAAATTATCGATCTATAAGTCTTCTACCAATTACAAACAAAATTATGGAGAGACATGTTCACCATTTCCTGGTAAAAATGATTTCGGAAAACAAATTGTTAAATCATAATCAATATGGTTTCAGAAAATTTAGCAACACACAGTCAGCACTATTTGATGTCGTTTCCAATATACAGTATTCTTGTGATCAAAGGAAAAAGGTTGGACTAATCTTTATAGATCTTAAAACAGCGTATGATACGGTCGATCGTAAACTACTGTTAAACAAACTTTTTAACATGAGCTTCAAGGGAAATTCCTACCGGTGGTTTGAAAGTTATCTGAATGGTAGGTTCCAGTTTACTTTTGAAGACGGAACTCTTAGTTTTCTTGAAAAAGTAGAGTTTGGAGTTCCTCAAGGGAGTATTTTGGGACCAACACTTTTTAATTTATATATTAGTAATGTCGCTAGTGCAAACATACACGCAAAAATGTTTTTATATGCTGATGACATTGTGCTTGTGTATACTGAGGATAATTACTTAGATATGGAACAACATATGAACGCTGATTTATTAATACTCTCAGATCTCTTAATCAAAAACCGTTTAACTATAAAGATAATGAAAACCAAATACATGTTAATAGGAAATGGTGCTAACATTCATCTGGATATCCAAGTATCGGATGAATATATAAGTAAAGTCAGTGAATATAAATACCTTGGAGTAATTATTGACGCAGATATGTCTTGGAATGCACAATTTCACAATATTAGAAATCGTTGTGCTCCAGTAGCTGGTGTATTTAAAAGAATTGGAACATTGGTACCAGACAATCTTAAAAGAGGAATATATTATTAACTTTTCCACTCACATATAACATATAGTATTTTAATTTGGGGTGCCACGTACAAAACTAAAATTCAAAAAATACAATATATCCAAAACAAAGCTATAAAAAATATGTATGGCTTTCCTAAGCTAACACCAACCATTGAGATTCACACATCGACTAATATTCTTTTTGTGAAGCAATTATATAGTTACGTTGCGGTGCAACATGTTTATAATATTATAAACCAAAACATACATTCAAACACCAGCTTGCTATTTAACTCTCACATACACGAACATACAACTAGAACTAATAGCAGCCTTCGGAACATTAAGATTAACTCAACAGTATTGGGATCTAATTCAACTTTATATAATGCAATTAATGAATTCAACAAATTACCTACTAATATCAGCTCGCTTTCAATATCTAAATTTAAAAAAGAAGTAAAAAATAAGCTTTGCTCAATTTAGTGTATTCTTTCTTATATGTTTTAAACTTTTCCTTCTTTTCTTGTTGTTTTGTTTATTCTTAGCTTTTTTTTTTCTTTTATTTGTTTTTTGCATGTTCAATATTTTTTTTTTTTTTGTTGTTATGTAACACTAATTATAAACTTGTAAATGTAAATATCTATTACGAGCTCTGCTCTTTGTGATATTATAAATAAATTATTATTATTATTATTATTATTATCAACCTTATTTGAATTATCACAAATTTAAAAAAAAGTAAATAAAATAAAAAACTAAAATTAACACTCAAGCTTTCAACAAGTTAATATTTGTTAAATATTAATAATAAAAAAATATTTTAACGGTCTTTTAACACCCTAACACTTTTATTTTGCACAATCATTTTCCATTGAAAGTAATAAACTTATTTTTTTTCTCGTCTCTATTTTTTTGTAATTTCCTAAATTATTTTAAGATGAACAATTTTCATAAAAAAAAATAATCGTTTTAGAATAGGGAAAATCTCAGATAAAATTTTCTTTAGTAAATATAAATTTATTTTTTTTACTAGAAATGAAAGTGATACTCTCTCGTGATGTGATTTCGTTATGTTTTTGTTGCTTATTTTCTGGATTTTCATTTTTTTATGATTAACGATTATAAAATGATTTGGCACAAAAAAATGAAATTGTAAAAATTTCGATATAGGGAAATTTTTCGTTCTAATTATAACAAATTGGATTTATGTTTCATAAATGTTGTCATTAGAAGAAATTCAATAGGTTTCAATGGTTAAACAATTTAGATTTAAATAAATAAAAACATGTAATATGTTTATGAAAAATTGTTTGATGAATCAATTATTAATGACTGCTTAGTAATAAATTAAATCAAATTAAAACGAACTTTAAATCGGAGACCAGACAAAACTACTTGAATCGATTATTTTCATGGTTACATAAAATCACTCAACAGCCATTAATTATGTTTTATAGTTGTTGTTCATTAATGAATATTTATAAAATAAACGTCTTAGCGGAAGTTATCTGGCAGTTTTGCTCGTGTTTTTATTCCCGCTGTGATTTGTTGTTTTTGTGTAGGATGCGATTTTATTGATTTGAAAAGAAGTTGAATTTAAAAATATAAATTATTTGAAGAGTTTTGATTAAGAACGAGAGAGCTGTTTTTGAAATCGAGATTTCTGAAACACATATTTTATGAAATTGTACTAAAGCTTAGTTCTTTATTAATCAAGTGTACATAAAAAGTAAATTACATAAAACACAAGAAAAGTTCCCACAAAATTTCAAACTAAATAATCTTGATATACATTGTTTACTTATAATTTTATTCTTTAAGATTAAACCTGTTATACGAAACATTTCATTATTCATATGGGTTTGTCTGTTTAGATTAAAAAAACCAAATAAGTCACTTCTCATTTCACTCCACACCTTCATTTCGTATGCCGAAAATTATCAAAATTAAGAAAAGAAAATTTAAAAAAGACAACAATGAACCCTTTTAATTTTTAATTTGCATTTATTTTTACCGTAAGCCTACGTTTGGTCTTCTTTTGATAATAAAAAACCAACAAGAAAAATAAAATGATGGAAAATTTATTTTTATTGTATTTGGGATTAAATATCTCATAATTTTCATCTCACGCAACAAACGGATATAGGATGTTCACGTAAAAACTTTATAAAATTATACTTTGTTTACTGTGTTGACAGAGGTAGACAAATAATATTATGGGATCACCTTTTTTGTTAATTAATTAATGCAAATGTCTTATTTTAAAAAGTAAATGTACAGTGATCGTTTAATGAATTTGAACTGTTGGATTTTGAAAATAGAATAATCATATTCTCAATAAACCCAACAGCGAAATTGGTGCTTATCAATAAAGTTTAAGTGTACAAAACTTATAGTATAAAAATTTTGCTTTATAATAAAATTTTATCATAAAACCAAATAAATAAAATTTGAAAATGCGGATATGATTTGAGTTTTATTTACTTTTTATTTGGATTTTAAAGTTTTTTCTTTGAGGACAAGGTCTACAAGAATCATCAAACGGTCAATAAAATAAGAAGAATAAAAATAAAGGCAGAAACATTATATTAACTTTGTGTATCGTAATTCGTAGTGATAAGTGAACTAAATACCACTAGTTTACAAATTTTTCTTATGAATTTTGACCTGTTGATCACGAATATCATCATACTAGGGGGTATCCCGTGGGCTCCGCCCCCCTTATCCCGCACCTCAGCTCAATCTTCCTCCTTGATACAACTATTATCCATCGTAATCCAAACTGTTCTCAACTGTTCTGTATGCACCCTCTGTTTCTCTAATTTTACAAAATACAATGTCAAAATACAAAATACCTGTAAAAAAATTGATTGATTGAATAAAATAAACTATTTTAGTATAAACTGACTACTTTTGCATAACTAAGTTTATAAAACTATACTATAAATAAACTGACTACATAACAACTAATTTTTTTAACTATTCAGTTAATATTAAGTTTGTTACACCAAGTTACACCATGGTAGTAATAGTATAATAGCAAATAGCTATTAAATTATTACGATGTAACGGATAGAATAATACTTTTTAATATGAAGCTGTGGTTTAACATGCGAACTGTATGCTAATACTATATGCAAATTCAAACTTTAAATTTTAGTTAAAAAATAATATTGCAATAAACATTAAAAAGTACTTCAATAAATAAGATATAAAACCTTTTATGAAGAATTAGTTATATGTTGCAAAGAAACAAACATGTTGCATACAAACGTTCCCAACGTCCTAAAAGTAGATGGACAGTCAATAATCAATATATATATATATATATATATATATATATATATATATATATATATATATATATATATATATATATATATATATATATATATATATATATATATATATATATATATATATATATATATATATATATATATATATATATATATATATATATATATATATATATATATATATATATATATATATATAATATTTATATATATATATATATATATATATATATATATATATATATATATATATATATATATATATATATATATATATATATATAATATATATGTGTATATATATATATATATATATATATATATATATATATATATATATATATATATATATATATATATATATATATATATATATATATATATATATATATATATATATGTTTATATATATATATATATATATATATATATATATATATATATATATATATATATATATATATATATATATATATATATATATATATATATATATATATATATATATATATATATTAGGGTGCTTTTTTTTGGGGCGACAATTCTTTTTTTCTGGTGCCCCACCGAAATTTTGTTAGAAATACCCAAGAAAACGTCCTCCTAAAATATGAGCCCTCAAAATTAATGTTTAGCACTCGGCCTTTGCGTTTGAATATTTTCCATACAAAATACATGTAAACTTTAGTGTTTAAAAAAAAAATTACAGCTCAGCGGCATTTTATACTATTTCAAAATGGAAAAAAGCAACTAACTCAGGATTAAATTATCTACAAAAATGCTTTTGGAGATGTAACTGTAACTTACACCGGTGACACAGTACAGATCACAAAAGTAAATTTTATATGAATTTCTTGTTTTTTTTGTTTTTATTTCATAAATGGGTAAAACTACAGGAAAAATATCGATAACAAAGTTGTAGTTAATTAAGTTTCCTACAAAAAACTGATAATAACCGAATCTCTATGATTGATATTTCTCGAGATAATAAGCTTTTATTAAAATGGATGTTTTAAGAGATTTTCGTAAGTTCTAAAATAATAACCGCAAGTTCTAAGATAATAAATGTTGATTATCTCGAGAAATATCAATCATAGAGATTCGGTTATTATCAGTTTTTTGTAGGAAACTTAATTGACTACAACTTTGTTATTGACATTTTTCCTGTAGCTTTAGCCATTTATGAAATAAAAACAAAAGAACAAGAAATTCAAATAAAACTGACTTTAGTGATCTGTACTGTGTCACCGGTGTAAGTTACAGTTACATCTTCATAAGCATTTTTGTAGATAATTTAATCCTGAGTTAGTTGCTTTTTTCCATTTTGAAATAGTATGAAATGCCGCTGAGCTGTAATTTTTAGTTTATAGATAGCCTTTGATAAATGAAAAACACGGCTTCAAGTAGAATTTTTTTAAATATAGACCAAAATAAACCAAATTAAAAAGGGTCGAGTCAAAATATCGCAAAGTTTTGCTGAACTTGACTGAAATTGCTTTTTAAAAAGTTCATTTAATAATAAAATATTTGATATTTAACATAAAAAAAAATCTGAATCTAAAAATCGCCATTTTTATAACTTTCCTTCAGAACAAAAAAAACTGATTCCCGACAGTCATATGCACAACAAATTTTATCTCTAAAACAAAAAATGATGCTAGTACTAAACTTTCACAAGTTGTTAGATGTAAAATAAGCTTCAATTTAGTTTAAAAAAAAAAAAGGCTACGCCATCTTTTTTTCAATTACACCATTTTTTTCTTATGTTACACAGTTAAAAATTAGTTCAAAAAATTAACAGTGTACATTTTTAAAAACTTTGTTCTAATACCTATTCAATGACATATCATTTATGAAAATCGATTGAGTAGTTTTTCTACAATCGCTCGTCAAAATGCACTCACATCACAAAATAACAAAAATTGAGGGGCACCCTGTGAAGACCCCTGGTCGAAAAAAAAAATTCTAAGAGAACTTGTATATTTTATTTATCAAAGACTATCTATAAACAAAAAATAATCAAAATTAAAAAGGGTCAAGTCAAAACGTTGTTGAATCTTCGTGAAATTGCTCATATATATATATATATATATATATATATATATATATATATATATATATATATATATATATATATATATATATATATATATATATATATATATATATATATATATATATATATATATATATATATATATGAGCAATTTCACGAAGATTCAACAACGTTTTGAGTTGACCCCTTTTAATTTTGATTATTTTTTGTTTATAGATAGTCTTTGATAAATAAAAAATACAAGTTCTCTTAGAATTTTTTTTTTCGACCAGGGGTCTTCACAGGGTGCCCCTCAATTTTTTGTTATTTTGTGATGTGACTGCATTTTGACGAGCGATTGTAGAAAAACTACTGAATCAATTTTCATAAATGATATGTCGTTGAATAGGTATTAGAACAAAGTTTTTAAAAATGTACACTGTTAATTTTTTGAAATAATTTTTAACGGTGTAACATAAGAAAAAAACGGTGTAATTGAAAAAAAGATGGCATAGCCTCTTTTTTTTTTTTTTTTTTTTAAACTAAATTGAAGCTTATTTTATATCTAACCACTTGTGAAAGTTGAGGACACGTGTTATTTTTTGTTTTAAAGATAAAATTCGTTGTGCATATGACTGTCGGGAATCAGTTTTTTTTGTTCTGAAGGAAAATTATAAAAATGGCGTTATAAACCAAGAGATATTTTTTTTATGTTAAATATCAAATATTTTATTATTAGATGAACTTTTTAAAATATTATAAAAATTATATATGTAGTACAATAAATAAAATAAATACAATTGTTAAAAATGATTTACTTATTTTACAAACAGAAGTTTCTTTTGAATAGGAAAGCACTTCTGCAATTATTTTCTTTGTATTAGATGGCATAGAAAATGAAATGTTTATTTATCACTTTTAGTAATCACTTGTCACTCTTATAAAAAATAATTTGACAGTCTTGACTGCAAACAAAAAAGCCGTATAAACAACTAAATCTATTTAGGAACTTTTGACTGGAGAAGTATTATGTTCGTATTATGTTATTATGGAATCATAAAGTAAAAGATTGTTTTTCAACATTAAATTACAAATATTTTATTATTGAATAAACTTTTTAAAATATCATACAAATTATATATGTGAAAATAAATATAGTTATTAAAAATTATTTACTTATTTTACATTCAAAAGTTTCTTTTGAGTTGGAAAACATTTTTGCATTTATTGTCTTAGTATCTACTGGTACAAAAGAATGAAATTTTTGAGTTCCACTTATAGTAATCGCATTTTTATATCGATTTTGTAATTTTTCTTTTGTTAATTGATATTCATTTTTATCGGCGTATCCAAAGTTCATGGTAGATTCCCATTTTAAAGCCCATCCGAAAAGTTTTTTTGGTGTATCAATAATATTATCTTCGCTCGCCATACTATAACGGTGTGCAGCACGCTTCAGTGTACCACCAATTCTATCACAAGGTCCCTTTCCATGGCTGGTAGCATGAAAATGCCATTCAGCGTCAACCTTAAATTAACTAATTAACTTATGCCACCATAAAGAAGACTTTAAGGTTGACGCTGAATGGCATTTTCATGCTACCAGCCATGGAAAGGGACCTTGTGATGGAATTGGTGGTACACTGAAGCGTGCTGCACACCGTTATAGTATGGCGAGCGAAGATAATATTATTGATACACCAAAAAAACTTTTCGAATGGGCTTTAAAATGGGAATCTACCTTGAACTTTGGATACGCCGATAAAAATGAATATCAATTAACAAAAGAAAAATTACAAAATCGATATAAAAATGCGATTACTATAAGTGGAACTCAAAAATTTCATTCTTTTGTACCAGTAGATACTAAGACAATAAATGCAAAAATGTTTTCCAACTCAAAAGAAACTTTTGAATGTAAAATAAGTAAATAATTTTTAATAACTATATTTATTTTCACATATATAATTTGTATGATATTTTAAAAAGTTTATTCAATAATAAAATATTTGTAATTTAATGTTGAAAAACAATCTTTTACTTTATGATTCCATAATAACATAATACGAACATAATACTTCTCCAGTCAAAAGTTCCTAAATAGATTTAGTTGTTTATACGGCTTTTTTGTTTGCAGTCAAGACTGTCAAATTATTTTTTATAAGAGTGACAAGTGATTACTAAAAGTGATAAATAAACATTTCATTTTCTATGCCATCTAATACAAAGAAAATAATTGCAGAAGTGCTTTCCTATTCAAAAGAAACTTCTGTTTGTAAAATAAGTAAATCATTTTTAACAATTGTATTTATTTTATTTATTGTACTACATATATAATTTTTATAATATTTTACAAAGTTCATCTAATAATAAAATATTTGATATTTAACATAAAAAAAATATCTCTTAGTTTATAACGCCATTTTTATAATTTTCCTTCAGAACAAAAAAAACTGATTCCCGACAGTCATATGCACAATGAATTTTATCTTTAAAACAAAAAATAACACGTGTCCTCAACTTTCACAAGTGGTTAGATATGAAATAAGCTTCAATTTAGTTTAAAAAAAAAAAAAAAAAAAAGAGGCTATGCCATCTTTTTTTCAATTACACCGTTTTTTTCTTATGTTACACCGTTAAAAATTATTTCAAAAAATTAACAGTGTACATTTTTAAAAACATTGTTCTAATACCTATTCAACGACATATCATTTATGAAAATTGATTCAGTAGTTTTTCTACAATCGCTCGTCAAAATGCAGTCACATCACAAAATAACAAAAAATTGAGGGGCACCCTGTGAAGACCCCTGGTCGAAAAAAAAAATTCTAAGAGAACTTGTATTTTTTATTTATCAAAGACTATCTATAAACAAAAAATAATCAAAATTAAAAGGGGTCAACTCAAAATTTCCCAAAAATTTGCTGAACTTGCGTGAAATTGCTCATATATATATATATATATATATATATATATATATATATATATACATATATATATATATATATATATATATATATATATATATATATATATATATATATATATATATATATATATATATATATATATATATATATATATATATATATATATATATATATATATATATATATATATATATATATATATATATATATATATATATATATATATATATATATGTATATATATATATATATATATATATATATATATATATATATATATATATATATATATATATATATAAACAAGGACAAATGCCTTATATCTATTGATTGATGAATACTGCCGTGTTGAATTATTAACCTCCGAGCGTAATAAGACCAAGTTCCATGAAAATAAAATGGTATTTGCACCGTGTTTTGTGTTCGTTTTGTGTGATTGTTGTTTTTAATTATATTGATCGTGGTCACTTCAAAAATTAATCTTGCCTGAATCCAAAGTAATTGTCATGCTGTAAATTTTATTGGTTCCAAGCTTATTATTGGATTCCCATATATATTACGTCACACAAAAAAGCAAGATTTCCTTACTCACCAAAACTTTATATTTAGTTTGTATTAATGATCATAATAATGATTTTATTTCCTTATTAACATATTGTACAATTATATGTTAAAAAACACCCACTGACAGAGGTTATGGCTTATTCATATACAATATAACATTTTTAATTCCATTTTTTTATCTTTGATTTATATTTAAACAGACGAAACTTCTATGTTATTTCTCATTATGTATTTTTTTAAAGTTATAACAGGTCATTCAATAAGTCCGTAGGATAAGTAAGAAAAAAACAACATTTTGACAAAACTCGATTTTTTTATTCAACATAGTTGCCTTCGAGGGCGATACAACGAGTATAGCGATTTTCCAACTTTTCTATATACCACTTTTATAGTACGATTTCTCTTTCTCGTCAAAATAGGCCTCAGTTTCAGCGATTACTTCATCATTGGACTTAAATTTCTTTCCAGCAAGCATTCTCTTGAGATCTGAAAACAGGAAAAAGTCGCTGGGGGCTAAATCTGGAGAATATGGTGGGTGGGTAAGCAATTCAAAGCCCAATTCATTCAATTTTGCCATTGTTTTCATCGATCTGTTACACGGTGCATTATCTTGGTGAAACAACACTTTTTTCTTTTGCAAATGTGGCCGTTTCTTTGCGATTTCAGCCTTCAATCGATCCAAAAGTTCACAGTAATACTCGCTGTTGATGATGGTTCCTTTTTGGAGATAGTCGATGAATATTATTCCGTTCGTATCCCAAAATACAGACGCCATCACCTTACCGGCCGACTGTTGCGTCTTTGCTCGCTTTGGATTCGGTTCGTAGACTGCTGTCCACTCAGCTGACTGTCTTTTGGATTCTGGTGTGTAATTGTGAAGCCATGTCTCATCCATTGTCACATATCTACGATAGAATTCCCTTTTATTGCGGTTTAACAGTGCCAAAGACTCCTCCGAAGGATCGATTCGTTGTTGTTTTTGGTCGACTGTGAGCTCACGCGGCACCCAATTTGCACAGAGCTTTCGCATACCCAAATGTTCATGTAAAATGGTAAAAACACTAACATCTGCTACCTTTACAATGTCAGCTATTTCGTGCACCTTCAATTTACGATCGTTCATAACCAATTTCTGGATTTTTTTTATGTTTTCTGGAATAACAGCCTCATTTGGGCGTCCACTGCGCTCTGCATCTTTTGTGCTGGTACGACCACATTTAAATTCAGCCATCCACTTCTCTACCATTTGTCTCGATGGAGCAGAGTTTGGATAATGTTTATCAAGCCATTGTTTGGTTTCCACTGTATTTTTTTTCATCAAAAAGCAATGCTTTATTAAAATTCGAAATTCACTTTTTTCCATTTTTTTTCAAAAACAAAAGTTGCTTCACACAAAATGCTATAACTCACGAATAAATAGTCCGATTGCTGTCAAATTTATACACGTATCGTTTGAAGGTTAGAACTAAATAAAAATCATATGGAAAAAAATTCTAGTAACGCCATCTATGTGTCATCCTACGGACTTATTGAATGACCTAGTAATTTGCAAACAAAATTGATATTTATTAGTTTAAAAAAATGGAACGAGCCAAATTCCTTTCGACTTATTTTTTGTTTTAAAGTAAAACATGGAATGCCAAAATTATCGCAGGAAAAATGTGTTTTTCTATTTGACACTTCATATAAAGCAAAAACAAAATGAAGCAACTTGAGCAAAAAATCTGTTCGTTAAACCGAAATATACATTGAGTTCTTTTATTTATTTGTTGTGATATTTGAATTTGAAGCTGTTCGTTATAATTTGAAAATGTTTAAATTGTTATGATTGTAAAAATGAAATGGAATGATGGAGATATATTTTGATTAAATGGAAAAAAGAATAGAAATTGGTTTTAATATGACTTATAAGAATATCCGACGTTACAACCATGAATTCAAGGTGAAAATCAAGATATTTAACCTTGAAATCACAAAAACGTCGTCATCCCTCCATGTCAGGAACCCACCGAACCACTTCCAACAACTAATCTGTATCTGGGATCCAGTTATCAATGGTAACCAACGTCAGGGTCGATGATCAATTCCACCACTCATGAAGTTCCTAGGAACTAACAGTGAGTACTGAAATCTATCATCCATCCATCTAACGTCAGCACCCTTGAACCCTCGATACAACCAGTAAAATATGACACTGGAGATGTGAACCCCAGAGACGACAACTAGGTACAGGAACAACCCTACCGAACGTAAGACATCATTCTCTGGTGTCTTTCGCGTGATGGACTCCAAAATTCTTATCGCTCATATCTATGCACTCATAGAATACATTTCCAATCTTAGTCTTAATTATTGCAGGCAAGAACTTTGGAGCCAATTTTGCTGAGAATTTTTTTGTAGCGTCACTCAAATGATGTTGCCGTACAAACACATGTTGTTGTGGTTGAAAAGTCCGTAGTTTAAATCGCTGGTTATACTGATGTTGCGATTTTTTGAAAGCTGCTTTTAAATTTTGTTGAACTCGGTTCCTGAGCAGGGTCAAATGATCAAAGCGTTCTATTTCCTCACCAGCATCTTCACCAAGCTTGTGTAGTGATCTTAACAAATGGTAAGTATTTCCATCCGATATTGGATGTTGACCAAATAATAAATAGTACAGTGAGTACTTGGTAGCGGCTCGCAGTGCATATGCAATTTCACCAATTTGTGAATCCCACTTGGTATGTTGACCTTTTATGAACGCTCGAATTGCTGCTAGAACTGACCTATTGACCCGCTCTGACGCGTTGCTTTGAGGACTATAGACACCGGTCCTAATGTGTTTAATGCCGAAATCTGACAAAAGATTTTGAAAGTTCCTACTAGTGAACTGTTTGCCATTGTCACTGTGTAGAAACTCTGGTACTACATATGTTAGAAACACTCCATTCCTCAGAAAAGCATTCACCTTCGGTGAAGTTGCGTTTGCGTCAATTTTCCCAAACTCTTCTTTAATAAATCTGTAATTGGTGATACCACGCTTGCATAATTTGGTATGAAACGTTGATACCAACCGGCCGTCCCTAATAAACGTCGTATTTGTTTTACTGTTGAAGGAGCTGGATACTCTGCAACAGCTCTTACCTTGTCTGGATCAGTTTGAAGACCATCTTCACCAACCAAAAATCCCAAGTATTTCACCTCTCTCAGAACAAATTTACTTTTCTTGAGGTTTATTGTTAACCCAGCCGCTCTTATCAATGAAGAGACTTTGGACAGCAATTCCATATGTTCCTGGAACGTGGAAGAGACTACCAATAGATCATCTAAATAAACAAAGACATTTTCGTGATATTGATGTGGTATCACTTTGTGCATTAGCCGACACATTGTCTGGGGAGCATTGCACAATCCAAAGGGCATAATCCGGAATTGATACAATGGACGACCAGGCACTGTGAAGGCTGTCTTGTCTCTAGATGCTTCTGCCAGAGGAATCTGCCAGAAAGTATCTTTGAGATCAATACTAGAAATGTACTTTGTGCTATTTAGACGACCTAGTAAGCCATCAATCAAGGGAAGTGGGTAAGCGTCCTTTTTCGTTAGTGAAATGACACGACGGCTATCAATACATAATCTTTTTTTACCAGATTCTTTTTGAACCAGGACCACTGACGAGCACCACGAACTGTTACTCTCTTCGATCACGCCCATTTGAAGCATTCGGTCAAGTTCAACATAAACCTTTAGTTGAACAGCCGGCGATGTGGGATAATGCCTCTGTTTAACAGGTGCATTATCACCAACATCGATGACATGTTCAACCAAAGAAGTCTTTCCGAGTCCAGACACTTCAAATGACGGGAAAAAATCCTTGATCATATCCAGTTCTTGTTGCTGGTCAGTGGTGAGGTTGTGTGTATTTAAATTTTGTAGCTCTGTACGAGTCAGTTCACTAACAAAGGAAGGAACAATACTAAATTTCTCCCAGAAATCTATGCCCAGGTAGAGCTCCTCTCGTAAACCAGGGACAATATGAAACCGCATTGGTTTAGTGGAGCCATTCATAGTTATTGGAATTTCAAGGTAACCTAAAATTTTAGTTGCAGTACCATCCGCCGTACGAATACACATTTCTTCCAAGTATTGTGATTGACGCTCCACTATCCAATAATCCTGAAATATGTTTGTGCAAAATCCTAATTGTCAATCGCGGCCGAGGATCCTTTGTTTCTGAAAGGATAGATGAAATACAAGCTTTGCGAAATAATTTCCTCATCCTCCAATATCTAATGTTACGTTCAAGACGTCTAAAATATTGCAATAAACTTCGTTCAGAATGGGTTAATTTAATTTAATCATAAATAACCAATACGTTCTGCCTAAATGTTTTCTACATTCTATGGCAAAGATGAATCAAAAGTTAACTCCCTTTAACAAATACATTTTGCATAAATTAAATTTGAGTTCGCTAGTTCGCTAATACAAATGCAAGTATGAATGAAAACAGGTGTGGCCTATTCAAGATGTACGGACTACGTAGTATTGATTTCTAGTGGATTATAGAAGTTTCGATTTATTTATTTTTCGATATAAATAAGCGAACAAAAATATCAGATAGTGAGTTTTTAATTTTGCAATTAAAAGTGTTTTACAAATATTCGCAAGTTTAAGGAATAATCGGTGGTACTTGAGCCTGGGTACTAATAGTGAAAGAATCTGAACTTAGTGGAATAGTAAATACAGATTTTACGATTCCGAATATTATTGATTCAAATTGTGGAAAAGCGGTGAAGTTTATTGTACATAAATTGGAGACCCTGGAATTTATTGTAAGGAAAAACGGAAGCTGCTGTAGTTTGTTGACAAATAAAGTTTGAGATTCTGTTAACCAAAGATCTGTCTTTTACTGTCGTATTTGCTCAATAATCGAAAAGAACCAACGAAGAGTCGTTACAGTGGTGTCAGAAGTGGGATTATTGAAACAATGGTCAAGACAGTAAATATTAGTGATCTCAGCCAGACCCAGCTGAAGGATGAGTTGAGGAAAAGGAATGCTCCAATCCACGGAACGAAGGCAGAACTTGCATTCCGGCTGCGCAAAGTTTTAGAAGAAGCAGGCCAAAACACAGAGGTCATAGAAGTAGAGCCGGAGGAAGCTCCTGTTCAGAATGCCCCAGCAATTGATCCGATGATGGTGTTGATGAAAGAAATGATGGCACAGCAACAACAACAAAAGGTAGAGCAACAACAACAACTTGCTGATATGATGGCCCGACAAGAGAAACTGGCAGCAGAACAAAAAGTAGATCAACAACGACAACTTGCTGATCTGATGGCCCAACAAAAATTAGATCAACAACAACTACGTGAAGTAATCGAGTCACGTATATCTAGTGCGGAGGGTAAAATCAACAACATCGAAAGGGAGCTGCGGAAAGTTACCGAAGAACATGAAGAGAAATTAAGCAATCTTTCGAGTGAAATCCGCCAAGAAATAGCACAAGTGAAGTCTGGTAACATAATCAATCCATCAACTACTTCAGCTCCAGCTAGAGTGAAAACACCCGTATTTGATGGATCTACATCGTACCAGATATTTAAGATGCAATTTGAGATAGCAACAACTGGGTTCGATCACGAGCAAAAAGCGAATGCGCTTATATTGGCATTGAAGGGACCTGCTGCTGAAATTTTGCAGACACTATCAGCGAAAGAGCGTGATTACAACAAGCTAATGGAGGCCTTAGAAGTAAGATATGGGGAAGTCATATGCAAGCTCTCCATCGCATGCAGCTCAAGACACGAAAACAAGGAGTCAGCGAAATTTTGCAAGAATTAGAGGCTGACATTGTGAGACTGGTAAATCTGTCATATCCAAACTATAACGCGGAACACCGAGACGAACTGGCAGCTGATACATTCATCAATGCTCTTCGAGATGTGCAAATGAGAAACCAGCTTTACCTAAGCGGGAAGAAACTACCTGCGGAAGTCTTAGCATTGGCCCTGCAAATGCAAGCCGGAAAAAGAGCGTATGGCTCAGATAGAGTACGTCAGATGGAAGTTGCTGAGGAACCACTGAAAGCAGCGCTTGATGAAGTGATCATGCGTGTCAAAAGTTTGGAAGATAAACCTGAACGAAATCAACGAAGTAGATCAAGCAGAGTAAGATGCTGGAATTGTGGGCAGTTAGGGCACATCAGACAAGAATGCAAAACACGAGTAGCAGCAAAATAAGGAGTAGTTCCAGGCCGGTTGATGAACCTTTCAAACAAGCAAGTGGATGTCAAAAAGGCAGGAGACTTCCGCGTTGAACACCGGAAGAGAAGGATACATTGTAACGCTGAAGATCTATCAAGAAGACCCTGTGTTGAGGAGCGCAAGTCATATAGCAGGACTGAGAGAAAGGAAGCAAATGTCAAAAAGGAAGGAGATTGCCGCGTTGAACAGGGGAAGAGAAGGATACATTGTAACGCTGAAGATCTTTCAAGAAGACCCTGTGTTGAGGAGTGCAAGTCATCTAGCAGGACTGAGAGAAAGGAGGCAACGAAAGTCAAACAAATTAAGTTCCAAACTCCTGACGATTGGTGTACCGAGGCATTTAAAAGAGAGCAGCTAGAAGATCCAGCTATGGCTCCAATATTGAAATGGAAAACTGAAGGAAGGCGACCGGAGTGGAAAGAGGTAGCACCTTTAAGTACGGAGGTGAAATGCTACTGGGCGCAATGGGACTCACTATTGATGGACAACGGGATACTAAAAAGAAAATGGGAGTCCGCTGATGGAAAGAAAGTGTTAGAGCAACTGGTGTTGCCATCAAGTCGAGTAGAAGAGGTACTGGGAAAGCTGCATGGAAGTATTTCTGGAGGACACCTGGGAGTCAATAAAACCCTGGCTAAAGTAAGGGAGAGGTTTTATTGGGTAAGGTATCGAACCGACGTAGAGCAATAGTGTCGGCGATGTGATACTTGTGCGGCGAGCAAAGGACCAAAGACTAGAACTCGAGGAGAGATGCAACAGAACAATGTGGGCGCCCCAATGAAGAGAATTGCTATAGACATCGCGGGCCATTTCCGGAAACTACAAAAGGTAACAAATACATCATGGTGGTCATTGATTACTTTACAAAATGGCCGGAAGCTTATGCAATACCGAACCAGGAAGCAGTTACGGTCGCTGAAACATTAGTCAATGAATGGATTTGCCGATATGGAACACCGCTCGAGTTGCATACCGACCAGGGAAGGAATTTCGAATCTCAACTGATGGAAGAGCTGTGCAGAACACTCGGCATTAGAAAAACACGAACTACACCTATGAACCCACAATCGGATGGCATGGTAGAACGATTCAACCGAACCATGAAAGAACATCTGTCAAAGGAAGTAGAAGCCAACCAAAGAAGTTGGGATAAGGATCTTCCGTTATTCTTGATGGCCTATCGTAGTGCAGTGCACGATACGACAAGTGAAACGCCAGCGAATATCATGTTCGGAAGAGAACTACATCTTCCTAGTGACATCGAGTTTGGCATCCCTGGAGGTCTGGTATCCACGAAAACAGATTATGTGGGACAACTAAGGGAGAAGATGAATAAAATCCATCAGCAGGTTCGTGACCACATTAAGATTGCCAGTGACAAAATGAAAACCAGGTACGACATAAATGCAAATAGTGGCGGTTTTCAAGAAGGAGAATTGGTATGGCTATACAACCCCAGAAGAACTAAAGGAAGATCACCCAAGCTGCAGCCAGATTGGGAAGGCCCATATAAAATAATCAAACGAATTAATGATGTTATCTACCGCATACAAAAGGGACCCCGTACCAAGATGAAAGTGATACATCTGCAAAGGTTGGCACCGTACCAAGGTAACAGCACCAATGCGATAGCTGATATTGTTCGGGACGAACAAAACTAAATGGAGGGCAGTGTAATAAACTTCGTCCAGAATGGGTTAATTTAATTTAATCATAAATAACCAATACGTTCCGCCTAAATGTTTTCTACATTCTATGGCAAAGATGAATCAAAAGTTAACTCCCTTTAACAAATACATTTTGCATAAATTAAATTTGAGTTCGCTAGTTCGCTAATACAAATGCAAGTATGAATGAAAACAGGTGTGGCCTATTCAAGATGTACGGACTACGTAGTATTGATTTTTAGTGGATTATAGAAGTTTCGATTTATTTATTTTTCGATATAAATAAGCGAACAAAAATATCAGATAGTGAGTTTTTAATTTTGCAATTAAAAGTGTTTTACAAATATTCGCAAGTTTAAGGAATAATCGGTGGTACTTGAGCCTGGGTACTAATAGTGAAAGAATCTGAACTTAGTGGAATAGTAAATACGGATTTTACGATTCCGAATATTATTGATTCAAATTGTGGAAAGCGGTGAAATTTATGGTACATAAATTGGAGACCCTGGAATTTATTGTAAGGAAAAACGGAAGCTGCTGTAGTTTGTTGACAAATAAAGTTTGAGATTCTGTTAACCAGAGATCTGCCTTTTACTGTCGTATTTGCTCAATAATCGAAAAGAACCAACGAAGAGTCGTTACAATATGTTCGATGTAATGATGGGAAATTAAATGTGCTAGATGATTTCATTCGGGTTTCTTGAGTGGTGGCAGATCGTCCTGCGTTCCTACATCTCTCGTCGCTTTCTTCGGGCTCATTGGATGTTGAACCGAGGGTATCATCCCCGAAGCATGTACTCTCGGTCGATAGTTTAACGACGGGTGACAATATGAACAATTTGCATAAATAACGTCAGGCTTGTTACATTTCCAGCAATATAATTTAATTCGGTTTTTCCGTGGGCAATCCGGAGCTCGGTGACCAGTCACTCCACAGCTGAAGCATACTATTGGTTGTCTGGACATTGATGGACCAGGTTGATTGTTATCAGATGTTATGCCAGGTCGCTGAAATATCCTTCTTGGTGTTGAATCCATCGCTTCAATATATCCATCTCGTTCTGGTTCAACATCCACCTGATAATCATCTACATGCTGTACTTCTTCAATTCTTAAGTTTGATGTTCTGGTCGGGACTGGTGTGGACCCCAAATGTTTAAACTTCTGACACAAAGTCCGAAGTTCATCAATTGAATGTATTGTTGCTGCTAGTGTAGCATTTTTGAGCTCCACACTCAGTCCCTCCCGAGCAATTTCCAACATTTCACGGTCAGCAAATGGACGTGCTGAGTGACGGTTCAACGAACATACCTCCACTAAATACTCGTTTACGCTCTCCTTTGACTTTTTTTTGCGGTTCAAAAGAACTCGCAAGATCGCCTTATCATCCCTTAACACTGGATAAGTCACCACCTGATACTCATGAGTCAAGTTCAAATAGTATCTGTCGGCAGCTCCCTTGAGATACCGTGGAACGATAGACCTAAGGTCGTCCCAGTTCACACGGTCCCTCCTGGCAGCCGCCTCTACTCTATGAACAAACTCATGAACATCAGGAGAGTGACCCTTCCTGTGAAGGTTGGAACCCAATTTGAGTCATAACGACTCAAATGTTCCTACGTGCCTCTCGGTACTCCACTGGCGCTAACGCTGGGGCAGCGTCACGCCATACCTGAGGAGGTTGGTTGTATGGTGGTGGTGCTGTAAGTGGAGCTTGTGGATATAATGGTGGTGGTTGTGACTGTGGTACTGATGGATAATTTAATGGTTGTTGTTGAGACTGTTGTACCACCGCTGGATTGTTATGTATTTGTTCAGTTTAGAACGATGGACCCAATTGTGGTATTGCAAAGTCCTCAGCTCTCAAACCCGATTGCTGGAAATAAGCCGGTGGTAATTGTTCTGACCGTCTCTGTTGTTGATGGTTTGGACGATTTAGACTATGTATTGTGTCAGTTATTGGCTGTACTGGAATTTTTTTTTTATCTTTGATTTATTCCATTCTATTTTTTTATTTTTATTTATATTTTATTATTTTTAACGATTTAGACTATTTGGACGATTTAGACTAAGTATTGTGTCAGTTATTGGCTGTACTGGGATATTTTTTTTTATATTTGATTTATTCCATTCCATTTTTTTATTTTTATTATTTTATTTTATTTTTAGGTAGATTTCATATATTTATCTTTGATTTATATTTAAACAGATGAAACTTCTATGTTATTTCTCATTATGTATTTTTTTTAAAGTTATAATTTGCAAACAAAATTGATATTTATTAGTTTAAAAAAATGGAACGAGCCAAATTCCTTTCGACTTATTTGTTGTTTTAAAGTAAAACATGGAATGCCAAAATTATCGCAGGAAAAATGTGTTTTTCTATTTGATACTTCATATTAAGCAAAAACAAAATGAAGCAACTTGAGCACAAAATCTGTTCGTTAAACCGAAATAGACATTGAGTTCTTTTATTTATTTGTTGTGATATTTGAATTTGAAGCTGTTTGTTATAATTTGAAAATTTTTAAATTGTTATGATTGTAAAAATGAAATGGATGATGGAAATATATTTTGATTGAATGGAAAAAAGAATAGAAATTGGTTTTAATATGATTTATGAGAATATCCGACGTTACAAAGTGTTTATGCAATATACCCGAGCAGAAATTAGGTAGGAAAAACCTGAATAGAGTCAGGGCGTGATCAGGGCCTGGTCAGTCCTACAAGGGCAATCTAATGTGGGCCTATTCCGGGCCTGATTTAGAATACCCTTTTAGGGTTAACCTTATTTGAATATATCGGGCCCTGATCAGGTTTTTCGTATTTGACCTCTAGCTGAAATTTCAATTGGTTAAAATTCACTAGAGTATTATCCATTTTAGAAATATATAGTTAAAACCGTTTCATGTATGTATAGTTATCGCTTCTTGGCTGAAAGTCTATAATAATAGTGATTAAGGTGGTATGTATGTTTTAATTTTTCAATTGTAATTTTTTTATTTTATATTGGTTGTTTTATGTATATAATATGTAAATAATAAATATATATACATATATATATATATATATATATATATATATATATATATATATATATATATATATATATATATATGTATACATATATATATATATATATATATATATATATATATATATATATATATATATATATATATATATATATATATATATATATATATATATATATATATATATATATATATATATATATATATATATATATATATATATATATATATATATATATATAGATATATAAATATATATATATATATATATATATATATATATATATATATATATATATATATATATATTTATTATTATTATTATATATATATATATACAGAGCCAGGACGAGGGGTAGGTAAACTAGGCCCTCGCATAGGGCGTTTTATTTGAAGGGCGCAGAAATTGAGAACACATTTTTTGTATTTAATATATTTTATACTACGGAAATTCGTTTTTTTTTGTTTTAAATTAAAATATCTAATTGGAGTGGAAAATCACAAAGAAAATAGGTATCCTAAATATTGTAAGATTATTTAAAGGTTCTCTAAAGATTTCTAAGGTTCTCTTCATACTTACAAGATTCTCATGATTCCCTAGATTATCTGAAGAAACTCTGTATGTCCAAATGCACTCAAGATTTTTTGAAATTCTCAAGAGATTTGGTAAGATTCTCAAGACTTTGCGACGATTGTTAAGAATCTTTTTTAAGCTTCTCTAGATTTCTTGAATATCCTCAAATATTTGTCCCATGCAAGATGCCAAACAATAATTTATCGCTCAATCTAATGACATTTTTGTTTTTATTGGCTAACATAAACTTCAGAAATTTTAATTATGATAAAAAATCTGTGACCTATGTTTATCCTGAGTCCCGAATGACCTGATGCATGTAAAAAATTTGATTAAATAAAGAAATAGAGTTTTTGACGATTATAAATTACGGATTACAATATTCATATCATCCTCATGAGAATATTGGTTGGGTGAAACAGTATAATCTTTAACAAAAGATTGAAAACAACAAGATTTTGAATATGAAAGCAATATATTTTTATTTCAATTTAAAATATATATTTGTATTTAAAAAAACTCAAAACCGTCGGTTTCATAGGTACATATTTCAAACGGTTGATTAATAAAAACTAGTAGTCGGTATAAAATTGGATTAGGAGTTTCCTATGTACCAAGCCAAATTTATAAAAGACGCCCTCAATTCCTACTGACGTTGAGATTGATTTCAAAATACAAATTACTTTATTTCACTTTTTAGTCCAAATAAATTGGAATCTAAACAAGGGGCAGTGGTCACTCGCTTAGCGTCAGATAATTTTTTACAAAATTCATTCATAGATGTTGCACAGAACAGAGTTAATTTGGTACATAATTTATAAAATGTGGAAAATTTTAGTGGCAAATTTCTTCGACGAAAGTGATGCCGATTCATTTTCTTTGTTTTCTAAAACAATGAAATTTTCATTAAAAAGTGCATTTGGATATAGTTACACAGCAACGTAATGTAACGATGTCATAAATGCTGACTAAATGCGTGGAAATGGGTTTTTGCATCACAAACAGTGTTGCAAAATGTTACTCGTAACGTAAAAATGAAATAACGAACTTAAGTAGCGTTGTTAATAATAATTACTTTCGTATCGTTTTAAAAATTCATCTGGTGACAATAACGTAAAACGCAACGATAACGTAAATATTTTATTTCGTTTTTTTGAACGATTTTGCAAATATCGATTATATAAAATCCGACATATCTGCTCTTTTTAAATGTATGTGCACGCTTTAACTAAAGATTTTGGTAGTTCTAAAATTTTTTTGATATTTGTGGCAAAATATTAAGCATTTTGTAAATTTTTGATTTGATCCCACTCTGATGAGGTTACGAGTTCGAATCCCAACCAAAACACGTAAACAAGAAAAACAGAGTTTTTTTACGAGATATTTCAACCATACCTCTCTCTCTCTCTGGCGTTTACATCCCATGGAACGATTTTGCCGTCTGTGCAATCAGCTTCCAATCGTCTCGTTCCATAACCAGTTGACCCCAGTTTCGACATCCTATATCACGAAGGTCTTGGATGATGTCATCACGCCAGCGTTGTCTAGGTCTTCCTCTTCGACGAACACCAGCTGGTTGTTGTTGGGACGTTTTTTTAATCATTCTATCTAATGGTGCCCTTTCTACATGACCAAACCATCTAATCGGTTAGATTTAATGAATCCGATTACATCGCAGCCTCCAAGAAGCTGTCTGATTTCATGATTCATTCGGATTCTATACTGATTTTCAGCAACTTTACATGGACCATAAATTGTTCGTATGACTTTCCTCTCGAATGTTGATAGAATTCTACAATCGGAGGAAGTCAGTGTCCAGCTTTCGCTTCTAAAAGTAAGCACAGGTCGAATTAATGCTTTGTAAAGTGTGAGTTTGCACGACTGCGAAAGATGTTTGGATCGCAAAAGCTTTGAGTATGCGTAGAAAACTCTGTAAGCGGCTGAGACACGGGCTTTAATATCTGCCTGCATGTCATTTGACGATGTTATTACAGATCCGAGGTATTTGAAGTTTTCTACACGTTCCACTTCATAGTCGCCAGTATTCAGATTGGCGGGAGGTATATTCCTGGATGTTGTTAAAAGTTTAGTCTTGCCGGTGTTAATGCATAATCCAAGTCGTTTAGCATTTCTTTCAAGCTGAGAGAGACTATCCTTGATATCGCTTGTTCTACGTCCGAGAAGCACAATATCATCTGCATAGCCAAGAATTTGACTAGATTTGTTAAATATACAGTTTTGTGTCTCAATGCGGCTTTTTTTATCGCGTACTCAAGCGCCAAATTAAATAGTACGGGCGCGAGTGCATCACCTTGTCGGACACCTGATGTTATATCGAAAGGATCAGAAACTGACCCTTCGATTACTATTCTACAATTTGATCCCGATGTTGTGAGTTTGCACAGAGAAACAAGTTTCTCTGGGATACCAAGGCATATGAGTGCGGACCAGAGGTTGTCGCGGATGATACTATCATATGCTTGCCTGAAATCAACGTAGAGCTGGTGAATGCTAATGTTGTACTCCCAACATTTTTCCAGAATCATCCTTAATGTAAAACATTGATCTGTGGTTGAACGGTTGGGACGAAAACCACACTGATAGTCGCCGATGATAGATTCGGCGAACGGGATGACCCGAGCGAGTACGACATTAGCTAGTATTTTATATGCAGTGTTCAACATTGCGATTCCATGATAATTCGCACACTTTAGGCGGTCACCTTTTTTATGTAGCGGAACAATGAGAGCTGTTTTCCATTCAGCAGGTAGTTCTTCTTGGTCCCAGATTGCAAGAATCAGATCATATATACGTGAGACCAGAGCTGCTCCTCCATTCTTAAATAGTTCTGCAGGGATTCCATCGATACCTGGTGATTTGCCATTTTTTAATTTTTTGATGGCAGCTTCCACTTCTTCTATTGTTGGGTAAGGGACAAAAATCTCCTCACTTGAAGAAGCAATTGCTCGAATAGGATGAACTTCATTCGTCCTATTCAGTAGGTCTTGAAAGTGGGATCGCCATACTTCCAGCACATCACGTTCACTTGTTGTAAGCTCGTTGTTTCCATTTTTGATGGCTGTAGATCTTGGGTGGAAATCTTTGGTCAGATTCCGCGCATTGGCAAAACACTCTTTCGAATTTCCATTAGCCGCATGTTGGTTGATGTTTTCGATACAGCTCTTCATGTGTTCGCGTTTTTTTTCCGTAGGAGTTTTGCTGAGGCTTTTCTGGCGCATAGATAATCAGTTTGGGCGCTTCGGGTGTTTCTTGTTAACCATTTTTCTCGCAGTTTTTGTTTGTGCTCGATGCTTTCGCGGCACTCGTCATCAAACCATTCGTTACGTGATTTCGGTCGTCGTTTTCCGATTGTAGTTTGTGCTGCGGATATGAAACCATACCGTTGAATTGAAAAATTCAAATTACTTCCCTTGAGTTTAATTGCTCACAAAAATCCCGAACAATTGAAATTCCCCAAAATGTTGTCTAATATGCAAGCCAATGTATGAAATAATTGACTAAGTGTCGCTTATTGATTTCACATTGATTGGAAGCAATCAATAATGACTATACACGTGACTTAAAATGTGGCCTATAATATAGAAATATTGCTCCTCATATGAATTCACACAATAGTGCTCTCTAGAGATTTAATCCCAAAAATAATGTTAAAATATTTCCGGAAAATAGGAGTCTAATGACAATTGAGAATTCAACTCAAGTAAATAGAGTGATGATGAAGTCTCAACTTCAAAATATCATCGCATTGGTAGCGAAATGAATAGATTTGAGCTCACTATGGCACTAAGGCTGCCACGCTCCTACTTTGGAGCAAGAATGTCCTACGTCCTACTTTACTATAAAAATGTCCTACTTTAGGCAAACTGTAATACAATATCTTACACTGAAAAAAATAGATTTTTTTCCAACCTATTTCTCTCAAAAACGCGTTAGCAAAATAAGTAATCCTGATTGCACCTTTACTTATATTTGTAACCGATGATTTTTTTTTATGTCGAAAGGTTAGTAACAATTAAGCAAACAATTTACATCGCTGTGACATATGTGAATATCTATGCTTTATTGCATGATATATTCAGGTGGTAAGCCACCATTGTTTAAATAATTTTGAATTAAATCCACCGTTAAACCTCTCTTTTTTTAAATAACTTTTGTTACAAATCAGCTGTTCTTAGTATTATTAGTAAAATAAAATCACTGAACTGAATTTTGTTATAAAGTAAAACAATTGGCTACAGAAAGCTAACGATTTTGAAGGAAAATGTATATATACAAAACAGAACTATTTATGAGTACCTGGCTTACAACATAAATTTATTGATTTTAATGAAAGTGAAGTGCCAATGAATCAGCAGACGGTATGTTTAGCTGTATTTCTGAGTCCTTAAAAACTTTAAATTTAAGTTTTTCGAGTGTTACCGCATTGGAGGCTGATAACATAAATGCGAATTTGTATGCCATTATTCATTATAAATAAATCAATTAGCATTACAGAAATAACGCCCATACATTCATACTTACACCAAACCGAAACCTGATTTTTTAAAAAAATATTTATTTTATAACTGAAAAATTAAGTGGCACAAATCCAACGAGTTTTTTAGTTTTAAGACTGTAGGGGTAGTGTGTCCTACTTTGAAACTTTTAAAACGTGGCAACCCTATCTGGCACTCGTAACCTCGAGTTCGAATCCCAAACGAAACACTTAAAATAGAAAAAATATTTGTCTGTTCCATAACGAAATAACGTGCCGCAAAAATAAATATAATGCATAAAAACGAAACGCATATAACGTTACGATTTTTTTTTCTTTTTGTAAAACTGATCACAAGTCCAAATAAATCCAAATCATGTTGTAATTGTTTCCAAATTCGTACTTATTCACAGGGCTGCCAAAATGACCAAAAAAATCCAAATCATGTCGTTACTGTTTCCAAATTACTTATTGGCTAAGACTGCATTCATTTGCTTCCCAAGCATTTGCGACTGGTTTTAAAATTTTTAAGCCTTTTTTATCAAGTACATGTTAAGTATGTGGTAAAAATTTTAATATTTGAAATCGAATCCATCATGTTCTTCCTCAATCATATTCTTTTTCCTGTTATACAAGTCAATCGGTTTGTGCAAACAGTCAAACTATTGAGGTCACTCTCTGTCATAGTGACAGAATTGAGAGGGATTCCTTTGTCCGTATATCGTACAAACGGAATGCTTTGCTGGACATCGGGGGCGTCCAATCCCCAAAAGTTTAAAGAAAGCGTTCGTCAACATCTTAGAATACATGTAGTTGTGGAACCTACGTCTTAAAAAGCATCTATATATTGTTGTGACACATATTGTAAATTCCTAAACACAACATTTTTTATTGAAAAATTAATGTAATGGAAAACATTACGTCAAGTCAATCAACAATGAGATGAAATATGTAACCTAATTTTACAATTCTCGCACCGAATCTTTAATTTTCTTTTCAGAACTAGGATGTTCCTTTTGATTCACAGTAATGACACATATTTGTCACTTTTTATTTAGAAATTAAACGAATTGCGATTGTCGGCAATCAAATACCAGATCCGCCAGCACTTTTGTACAAATGTTTTGATATGTAATTCCTTTTAAAAACTTTCAAAATTTTAATGGCGTATTAGGTGTAAATGTATTAAAAACGATAAAATACCACATTATGCAACAGTTCAATTAAAAAACAAATAAGTAATTGCTATATTTAAAAAAAAACAATTTTTGTTTAAAACATTGTTTTTTGGAATAAAAACCAATTTGTTTTGAACATTGTTTTAAACAGTGTTTAAAACAAACCAATTCTGTAGAGGGGAGAGGAGGGTAGGGGCGTCAAATCTCATTCTTGCCAAGGGCGTAATTAAGCCTCCTCCCGGCTCTGTATATATATATATATATATATATATATATATACAGAATATGTATATATATATATATATATATATATATATATATATATATATATATATATATATATATATATGTATATATATATATATATATATATATATGTATATATATATATATATATATATATACATTTCCAAAAATTCTTTCTTTTTTCAATATTAACTTGAAAATGCCTTTGTGGCGAAATATTGTTAGTTGAAATAAAGAATTTAAAACAATTTTATAATTTAATATTATTTCAATATTTATTATTCCAAAAGTGGCTGAAAAAAGGTGCAAGTGATACATTTAAATTTATATATATATATATATATACATATATATATATATATATATATATATATATATATATATATATATATATATATATATATATATATATATATATATATATATATATATATATATATATATATATATATATATATATATATATATATTATTTAAATAGGGCTATTATTTTGAAAACGTACATTTTTTTGTTGATTTTTAAATTTTTGATTTTTAAAAAATCTGAAATTTTGATATATTGTTGACATTGACAAAAGGAAAAAAGTGATTTCTGCTTTTATTTTTTGTGTACTCTGAATCGGAGTTATGCGCGGTTGAATTTTGAGGCTTTTTCACGTAGTTTTTGGTAATGGTGGCAATGTTTTGTGAATAGGTGCCACAAATTTCATCCGACTTACGTATATTTTTGCAAGTAAAAAGGAAAATAATTGAATAATTGAAATAAGTAAGTTTAAAATTAATAACTTTTCTCTTTTCCGCTAGGCGGCGCGTAAAACCTTGGTTTACTTCAAAGCTCATATCTCAAAAAGTAGGCTTTTTTTTTTTTTGTTTTTCACAAATTTTAAAGTAAACATATGCAGCTATGAAATTGAGAAATAAAAAGTCAGCAATTCAATATGGATTTTTTCTTACGATTTTTTAAAGTTTGGTATATGAAAAATTCACATGTGTTTTTTTATTAAGTTAATAATCCTGTACTAAATGTGGATCTAATAAATTAAACATTTCATATTTTAACACCTGCAATAAATTTGAACCATTTTCTGTGCGGTTAAATGGTTAAAAACTTATTAAAAATTAATTTAAGTTAAGTGGTAAAATAAAGGAATTTAAATTATTAAAAGGGTGTGTAAAATGTTTATTCATTTTAAAAAATGTCTATTCAGCCCCTTTTTACTAATTAAAATCTCATTAGAGGCTCATAATTTTAACATTTAATCTAATGACGCCCACAAACGGTTTTTGACCAAATTATACTTGCATTCAATCAAAATATATTAAATTGTACCTACCTAATTTTACCTGATTCTACCTATGTCAAAACTATTTCAAGGGTATATATATATTGATCGGATTGCCTTATAACCAATTATATTCCAAAATATTTAGGAGACATAACGTTTAGAAAAGATAATAATAGAAATGCCTTTCAAATTGTGCTGTAACTTGTACGGTCTCAAAAATCATCAGCGGACATCAAAAAATGTGAAACTGGTCACACCAGCTGTTATTCAAAAAGCTGCGACCCTAAATTTTACTTTGCTTGATGACTAGTTTATATGTGAAACATGTCGCACTTATATCTATAAAAATAAGGTAAATTTAATTATTTTATTAAAATGAATAAAAATTCATATGCAACTAATATTTTCTATACAGCAGCTTTCATGTTCGGAAACTATCGATAGTGAAATTATTTCTATAAATCAGGATGTTGAAAATGTTCCAACGAACGAAAATATTCAAATACCTCCAACATCTTTAGATCCATCACCAGTTTCGGTTGATACTATATCTCCACCAGTTCCTGAACTACTTAATGAAATTTTAGAAGATATTAACAATGTTCTTGAAAGGTTAGCCGAATTTCCTATCAAACAAAATCATATTACAACAGGAAGTTATAAAAAATTGCAAGTGTCACATTGGCAATAAGTCAAAGAATATTTCAAGTAGATTCAGTTAAAGTGTTATCACCAAACGAGGAATGTGAATATACATCATGGCTTATGAACCTTAAAAAAGAGTTTAAAGATGCCAGTTGTAAATCAAAACAAGTGTTTTTGTTGACAACTCTACCACGTATATTTTGGTCAAATCAACGTATCCAGGATGAATTTAATGCATCAAGACGACTGGTAGAATTCGCCATGGATCTGTTGGAAACAGTAGGTCCTTACAGTTGGCCTCAAAGCAAACAAGTGCACAGTTTGTCACAAAATATAGTAAAACAAATTCAAACATACTTCTTATCAGAGGAAATTAGTAGAACAATGCCTGGCCTTAAAGATGTTGTTACTATTACAGAAGGATCGACAAAAATTAAGAAATCAAAGCGGTTGGTGTTATGGACCCTCACCGACATCTACGAAATGTTCTTGGAAGAAAACAAAGAACTCAAGGATTCCACTGTTTTTTACCGGATAACACTACACCCGATAAAATAATTGCCAAAATGTTTTCTTTTTCTGATGATCATAAATATTTCAAATTAAAGGCAAAAAAAAATATATAAATTAATTTTTTAATGTATTTATTTATAATATTGATTAAATTATAATGTTTATAGGAAAAATATTTTTTTAATGTTTTTTTCTAATGTTAGTGTTGGTGATGTTGAAATTATAACAAAATCTTCGATCATTGGGATCTCCAATTCTTATTCTGAATAAAAACCTGTTTCTCAATCAGAAATACACAAAAAATGGTTCAAATTTATTGCAGGTGTTAAAATATGAAATGTTTAATTTATTAGATCCACATTTAGTACAGGATTATTAGCTTAATAAAAAAACACATGTGAATTTTTCATATACCAAACTTTAAAAAATCGTAAGAAAAAATCCATATTGAATTGCTGACTTTTTATTTCTCAATTTCATAGCTGCATATGTTTACTTTAAAATTTGTGAAAAACAAAAAAAAAAAAAAGCCTACTTTTTGAGATATGAGCTTTGAAGTAAACCAAGGTTTTACGCGCCGCCTAGCGGAAAAGAGAGAAGTTATTAATTTTAAACTTACTTATTTCAATTATTCAATTATTTTCCTTTTTACTTGCAAAAATATACGTAAGTCAGATGAAATTTGTGGCACCTATTCACAAAACATTGCCACCATTACCAAAAACTACGTGAAAAAGCCTCAAAATTCAACCGCGCATAACTCCGATTCAGAGTACACAAAAAATAAAAGCAGAAATCACTTTTTTCCTTTCGTCAATACCAACAAAATATCAAAATTTCAGATTTTTAAAAAATAGTTGTTTTTTTTTCGATGTACGTTTTCAAAATAATAGCCCAAATAATAAAATCTTTGGATGAAGCCAATAAATAAAACAATAATTATAATTTTTTATCGACAATTGTACATAAAAATTTATGTTGTTTATTAATTTATTTTAATTAATTAAAAAACAAATAATTAATAATTAACAATTAATTTTTTTTTTATTTATTTTTTTTTTTTTATTAAACAACATAAAAATTGTATAAACATACAAACAGATACAGACTTTCTTCATAATACTTATGATTTTGTTCTAAGTTGATTTTTAACAAAAATTAAAGAAATGAAGGTTTTACTACTTAACATCTTGTATTTTCTAATTTTTTCATTGTATTATTGTTTTGCATTTTCTTTAATCATATATTTTTTTTATATAGTTAGCTTTTTCTTTTTTGATTGTTAGTTTTTCATATTTATGTCAATTTCTTGTTGTTATATTATTTTTGTATAAGAATTTTTACCAAAATATTATCCTTGAAGATGGTTTATCATTAAAAACCGAAACAATTGTCGATAAAAAATTATAATTATTGTTTTATTTATTGGCTTCATCCAAAGATTTTATTATTTAAATAATATATACAAGCCAAATATCAAATCTTATATATATATATATATATATATATATATATATATATATATATATATATATATATATATATATATATATATATATATATATATATATATATATATCAGAGTCTGGTCCGGGTATCCCAATCAGAGCCTGATTCGATTATCCCAATCAGGGTCTGATCCGGTAATCCCAATCAGGACCTGAAAGGGCAAAAGCGTTACACTCATGATCAGGGCCCAATCGGGCTGCCCTACCAACGCCTGATCCGGATTAGGGCAAACCTGATCAGGGCCTTACTTGAGCCCTGACAAATTTCTGCTCGGGATATCGTCTTTAAGAGGTGATCCACAAAATAGATGGATTATTTTACGATTTTTTTCTATAGTTTCAGAAATATTAAGATTCTAATTATATATTCATTATTGAACTCAGGCTCAGTATTTTCCAAGTCTTTGTTCTGACATATCTCCATTGTTGTTGTGAACTGGCAGTCTTCAAATTCAAGTCTGTCTGTATTACCTGTTACTTAAAAAATAATTTCCCTATCCAAATTTGCCCGCGTGTCTCGTCATCTGACACAGATAAATCATTACACGATCTTTTTTATAAAGCACATCACATATCGTTAAATGCAGTCCGTGTGCCTAGCATAGTTTATGCTCACTACCGCTTCACCTTCCATATTTCTTCATGACTGTTACTCCATATGTGGTACTGGCAACTATGTGTCTTTTCATACACAAATCAAATTGTAAAAAATTTATTTTTTATAATACTTACGGTTTTTTCTGCTGGTTGTGAAACAAATATCCCGCCATACACAAATTCCAAAACTTGTTAGAGGTATGTACATTGATATTTGAATACTGACGATTTTTTAAACATGTATATATTCATCCATGGAAATAGAGAACTGTGCTCCATTTGAAATTTGAAATTTGGTAATGGCATTTATAAAAAATCTATCGCTGGTTGCTGCTTTAGAAACAGTTCCTTCTATATTTTCTGTTTTGGTAAAACAAGTTAATTTGGGCTGTGTTTTTTCATTTTCGTTACCAAAACTTTATGTATTTTTTTTGAGTAAAATTTGAACTCCAGTCAACAGAAGCAAAGTACGAGTTCAGACCACCGACGCGATCAAAATCAAAAAATTCGAAACAAAAACTATTATTTTCTAATACATGAGACGAGTTTAAAAAATTCAGAATTGCTTATATACATATCCATATCCATATCCATATCCCTTGCTTTATGATTAACATCATGAACTGCATATGAGAGAGGTGATTCACTTGCATCAAACATATTTAAAGTATTGCTAAAAAATAAATCCAAATATCTTTCAATATAATTACTGGTTTTATTATATTGAACGAACCCATATGATAACAATGAATCAATACACATTCATTCATTTCACTGTTGACATTATGATTATGGGGAATAGCACAATTTGTTTCATGTCCAATTTACTTTAGGTAAATTAAAATCACCAAGAATTAATGCAGGATCATTAAAATTTAGTTTTGAATTTATCCCATTTATGGTATCACATCATTTCGCATAAAAATCAACAGGCGATGTAGGTGGAATATACACACCAAAAATATAAAGATTCCTTTTGTAAATAGTAAGCTTTAGACACAATACTTTTACTGATAAATCTGTAGCAATTAATGAACTTTTTATTATGAGGAATGTACAGCAATAATTAAACCGTTCCTTTTGACCGATCACATCTAAAAACATTATATTCACTAGAAAAATATTCAGCATTATTAATAGAAGGCAGTGTTGCAAAACGTTAATCGAAACGTAACGCAAAAACGAAATAACGAAATAAAATAGCGTTATTAGTAATTAGTAATAATTATAATTATAAACTTTCATAACGTTTTAAAAATTAAATTGCGTTACTATAACGTAAAACGTAACGATAACGTTAATATTTTATTTCGTTTTTTGGTATACTTTTTGTATAATTATATGGAAATAAAAGCGCAAAAATCGGTTTAATAAAATCCAACTTAACTTTTTTTTTTTTATTCAATGTTAGGCATGTTTAGTGTTAACCAATATAGATCAACGTCTCTGAATATCCGAAGATACCATGCTAACTAGGGAACTAGGGTTCGAAAGTATTATTCAATTTTCTTTGAGGAATTTATTAACGTTGATCTTAAAGTTTTGAGGATTAAAATTATCAGGAAAGACCCATGCCGGTAAGGCATTCCAGAGATGAGAAACTCTGTTAAAAAAATCGCGTTGAAAAGCGACAGTAACTTGTCACTTGAACCGTAAAAGGATGGTATTGATGATCTGGTGAAACGCGCGAAGTTTGCTGGTTCAGGCAAAATCGATTTGATCTCCGTAGACGCCCGTTCGTCCATAATATACTTGTAAAATACCGTCAAATCAGCGACGTCTCTTCTATGGTGCAAGGAATCAAGCTCGTTAGTAAGAGTCGAGTTGCCGATCAATTTAACAGCTCTCCGTTGTATAGAATCAAGACATTTTAAGCTACTTATGTAGGCTCCACCCCATATGTGAGAGCAATACTCCATGCAGGGACGAATAAATGATTTATATATTAAAAGAAGCTGCTCGCTATTAAAAACCTTACGACAACGACCCAAGAACCCTAATTTTTGAACAGCGTTCTTAGCTAGGTAAAAAATTTGAGAATTCCATTTCATATTATTTTCAATCTCAACTCCTAGAAGTCTAACAGATTCTTTCTCTTGAAGTTCATTTGAATCAAACTTTAATAAAAACGGATTAGGTGTTGATAACCTAGAAAAATGACAAACTTGAGTTTTACTTGTGTTGAATTCAACACTGTTAGCAACTCCCCAATCTAAGATGGCTTTTAAATCAATATTTAATGAATCTATCAAGTTTGATCTAGCGACATTAAGATTTGATGGTGCATATAAATTTGGCATTTCATGTGACGCATAAAGTGTGCTATCATCAGCAAAACTATGGATGGGATTAACTGTTGCATCTAGCAAGTCATTAATATAGAGAAGAAAAAAAGTGGTGATAAGGCGGAACCTTGAGGAACACCAGCATTAGTTGAAAAGATATTCGATGAAACACCATCAACATTGACCCGAAATTTGCGCTCGGAAATAAAGCTTTGTAGCCAAGAAATAAGTTGTTCATCTAAGCCGTAGCATCTCAATTTGCAAATAAGATTATTGTGCCATACTTTATCAAATGCTTTGGTAATATCAAGAGCAACGCCAAAAGTCTCACCATGGTTTTCAAGCGACTTGTTCCAGATATGCGTGACAATAGAAAGTAAATCTCCCGTCGCTCTTCCTTTACGGAATCCGTATTGTCTTTCTTTAAGTATTTTTGACGAGTCTAAGAAGCTCATAATATTAAAATTAACATATTTCTCAAATACTTTAGAAACAACCAACAAAATTGATATAGGTCTATAGTTTCTTGGATCCGTTTTAGCACCTTTCTTTGGAACTGGTTGTACACTAGCCATTTTCCATATATCAGGAACAATTCTTTTCTTATATGACAAATAGAAAATTTTAGTTAGGATTGGTGTTAACTCCTTAGCAAAAGTTTTAAGGATAATTGGAGGAATACAATCAGGTCCAGATGCCTTATTAGTATTGATTTGTAAGAGCATTTTCCAAATGACATTTTTACGAAAAAATTATCCGCTCCATTTTGTTAGAAACTCTAGGAATTGGTCTAGGTAGGAAATTGGGTTCTACTAATGTAGAATTTAACGAGAAACAGTTACCCAATAAATTAGCTTTTTCTTTAGGGTCAATAACAGGCATATCGTTATCAATAAGAGGAGGTATAGAAGACTTACAAAAATTTCCTTGAACAGCCTTGACGGCTTTAAAAAAATTTCGTGAACCAGTAGGGTGCTCAGCAAATTTATTAGCTTTTTTCCTAATAAATAGATGTTTCTCTGCATCTATTAATTTTATACATAAATTTCTTTCTATTCGGTATAATCTGAGGCAGTGGCGCAGCTAGGGGGGCGGGGGGGGGGCGGTCTGCTCCGGGTGTCACCCGTTTTGGGGTGACACCCGACCGTAAAAAACTTAAACCAGCCATCACAATATTTTCAACGGTAAATCACATAGAAACCATTTTAGCCAGGTTATCCATATAATTTTATTTTATAAATTGTGATAACTTATAATAATGTGTCCTATAAATGTGTTCTATTGGTTCAAAAAGGATATACGTATTCTACTTTTTAAAATTTTTGAGTTATTGCGTAAAATAAAATTTTAACAATATGTGTGTATTTCTTTTTTTTAATCGAATCAACATGTTGAGCATTGAATTTGAATACCATCACCACAATTACTCAATAGCTTTGAATATTCCTATAGATACCATATTAGCTGTTTTCTTTTACGGTACATTATTTAGTAGACAAGAATGATTCTTTAACGACCAGGTCTGAAAACACATATGCTGAATAATGCAAAGTGGTCTCCCACAATAATGTGGCACCCTGTGTCGACAGGGTGGCACCCTTGAGTTCTGTTCTATTCCAAAATTATGTTTCTATTCCAAAATAATTTCAAAAATATCAGCTTAACTTTACTACCTAATATGTTTTACATTTCAAACTAAGTAATTGCAAACACCTAAGGAAACCAATAAACAATCAAATCACCGTGTTTGTAAATAATCTCAAATCAAGTTTTTTTTCCTTTATCTTGAAACTCGTAAATTGGAATGGATCGTTTTCGAATGGACACATATAAATAATTACTGTGGAATAAAATAATAGTTATGCAATTACTATAGTTTTGCAAATTTTTATAGGTAGATACATACTCATCCTGTTTGTTTCCAGGTTTATAATATTAATGATAAAATTTAATAAGAAAAAAATATTTAATAACATTGCAATATTGCAATAAAGAAATCATTTGTCAAATACATAAGTGTATTGCTTTGACAAAATAAAAAAAAATTGAATTTATGTTAATCAAATCCATTTTTTAATTGTGATACATAAGAAGATATGGGACTAATTGAACAAAATCTGGGATTAATTTCCATTTAGTCAATTATATAATGGTTATGATTTCGGATCTTGGACATCTGTCTAAAATAACGGACTTAAGGATGAATTGTGCACATTGTACAAAACCGGGGCATCATTGGATTTTTGTCCTTTGTCTGAATTTAAATAAAACGAAGGTCCAATAATTTCGAATTGTAATTGGATTTTATCTGGGATATGGGTAATTCTTTTATAAACCGAACAGATTTGGACAAAATCTGACCGACCCATTTTTGATTTGGCTGAAATTTTTTTTAGGGGTTTTTTATCGAAAAAAAAGATATACGTGCTCGAGGATTTTTTTTTTTTTTGGAAAATAGAGCTGTTCTAAATTTCGAGAATTTCGTGATTTTCGGCTTGAAGACTTATTTTCAAAAATTCATAACTTCGGTTTTATAGAAGATAGAAGGTTTTTCTTTTCTTTATTTGAAAGATAAGAGATGGAATTTTTTAAAAATAAATATTTGCAACTAAAGTTATTAACAAATTCCTATTGTTATAAACAAATAAAATGTTAAAACTAAATTTTAACCATTACCCCACCCATGAAATTTGTTTTTAGTGTAATCATCGTATTCATCGTTTAATAGAATAGAGAGGCAATTTCAAAAAAAAATTGTTAATCATAAAAATTATTAACAAATTCCTATTGTTATAAACAAATAAAATTTTAAAATCAGTTTTTAGTAATTATCTAAAAAAAATAAAGAGTATTTAATGTAATCATCGTGCTCTACGTTCAATTTTCAATAAGAAACGTATATTTAATTAATGAAAAAATGAGTTTTATTGTAACAGTAAAACTCATTTTTTCATTAATTAAATATACGTTTCTAAGTTAATTTTTCCAGCGCCGGACGGCAAAAATTTATAAAATTTGTTATCGTCTCGCGCTCGATAAATTAGTTCATTTCTAACAGTAAAACTTATTTTCCCACTAATTAAATATACGTTTCTTATTTAAAATTGAACGTGGAACACGATGATTACATTAAATACTCTTTATTTTTTTTAGATAATTACTAAAAACTGATTTTAAAATTTTATTTGTTTATAACAATAGAAATTTGTTAATAATTTTTATGATTAACATTTTTTTTTTTAAATTGCATTTTTATTCTTTAAAATAAAACAAACAAAAAGTGTCTATCTTTACCAGAACCGAAGTTATAAGTCTTTGAAAACAAGTCTTCAAGCCAAAAATCACAAAATTCTCGGAATTTAGAACCGCTCTATTTCCCCTAAAAAACAAAAATAAGAAAAAATTCTCAAACAAGTATATCGTTATGTTTATATAGAACCCCTAAAAAAATTTTCAGCTGAATCAAAAATGCCTTAGTCACGTTTTGTCCTAATCTGTTCGGTATGTAAAAGAATGACCCATATATTGAATTTTTTGTCGTCCCGCGCTCGATAAATTAATTTATTTCTAACAGTAAATATCATTTTTCCATTAAAAAAAAATATTTTTTTTATAGGAAATTAAACGATAAATACGATGATTACACTAAAAACAAATTTCATGGGTGGAACAATGGTTAAAATTTAGTTTTAACATTTTATTTGTTTATAACAATAGGAATTTGTTAATAACTTTAGTTGCAAATATTTATTTTTGAAAAATTCCATCTCTTATCTTTCAAATAAAGAAAAGAAAAACCTTCTATCTTCTATAAAACCGAAGTTATGAATTTTTGAAAATAAGTCTTCAAGCCGAAAATCACGAAATTCTCGAAATTTAGAACAGCTCTATTTTCCAAAAAAAAAAAAAAAAAATCCTCGAACACGTATATCTTTTTTTTCGATAAAAAACCCCTAAAAAAATTTCAGCCAAATCAAAAATGGGTCGGTCAGATTTTGTCCAAATCTGTTCGGTTTATAAAAGAATTACCCATATTCGTCTTACTGATTGTAAATGGTAACATTTTGAACATTTTACATAGAAGATTTTATAAGATTTATTTCGTTTACGTTCTTGACAATATTATTAGAAGAGTAAATTAGTAGAAAAAACGAAATTTCTAAACGAATTTTAGATTTTTGGGCATATTATCATTATTAAGGATAAAGACCGACTTTAGTTTTTTCAATTCGTTTTAATTGTAAGTTAAAATTACATAATGCCAATTTTCACGAACTTTACATTTATGTGTTTTAATTTTATTGAAAAACGGTTTCGCAATTTTTAGAATAACCCAATTTTTAAAAGTGGGAAACATTGGAAACGAGGTTAAAATTTCATAAAACTATAGGAGCGCAGTCTTTTATCCTTGAAAACATCTTTTATCCATGATTATTGGATATAACTTTGTTTTTATCTAAAGAAAACCTAGCATTTCGTGGATATGATGAGAACAAAGTTCTTTAAATAAGGGCCATTTCTTAAAACTAATCAAACTACTGTCAAAGTATGATGTAGTATTAAAAGAACACATCTTGAATTAAATATTAAAAAAATATAAATATTTTGGCTAAATATTTTGAAATTATCTTTGATAGCACACCTGACATTTCACGTATTGATAAAATGTCAGAAGTGATTCGTTATGTGAAAATTGATGATAGAAAAGTGGAAATCAAAGAAGTGTTGCTTGCATTTTTTTCTTTACATGGAAAAAAGCCGCTAATTTAAGCGATGAAATTCTTAAAAATCTTGAAAATGACGATTTAGATGTTATAAATTGTCGTTCCCAAGATTATGATAATGCAGCTGTTATGAGTGGTATACATGGAGGAGTGCAAGCTATTATTAAAGCAAAAAACAACAAAGCAATATTTGTTGGTGTATAGATTGCATAGAATTAGCATTCAGTTAATTTATGTGACCAACACTCATTTGCACAAAATGCAGCTTTTTTAACATTTTTCGGAACAGTGGAATTTTTACATTTTTTTCTGCTTCGACTAGCCGCTGGGAAGTGCTTGTTAAACACAGCAAAGCAACTTTTAAAAGACTCTCAACAACGCGTTGGAATCCTCAGTATGCTTCAGGTAAAGTATTGGATAAAAATTTTAATGGGATTGTGGCTGCAATTGAGAAATTAAGTGACCAGCAAGAAAATGTAGACACTAAAAGCGCTGCACAGAACCTTATGCGTGGTGATTGTGTGTGACTTTACATTTCTTTGCTATCTTTTGTTTCGGAGTGATGTTTTAAGGGAAATACATTGTGCTTTGATTGTATTGCAAGCTCAGGCTTGAATATTGATCAATTAATTATAAAAATACAGTCACTTCGTCTCTATATTCAAGAAAAACCTAGTCATATTGTAGAAGAGGCAAAAGATTTTGCTGTTAAAAAATAATAGGACTACGACATTCCAATTGAAAGACGAATTCGTCTTAAAAAACGAATGGCTGGTGAGTTGGCCCCTGGCGTAGGGCTGGACTGACACTAAGAGCTGACCTTAAAAGGACATGTGTGAATGTCTTGACCGATTCAATGTTGAACTCCGAACAAGATTAAAGTCAGTTCAAGATTTAGCTTCATTGTTCGAGGTTGTGCTGACAAACACTGGGCTTTTGGCGAACAGTGAAGAGTCTCAATTATCTGAATCAAAATTTACCGGTTTTTATGATGAGGCATAAGAAACAGAACTCGTCATAGAGATACGAAGGTTGAGAAGGCATTTAAAAGCGGCTAATGTTACAGTTTCTAACTGGGTGTGCCTATAGACATTTTGAAATTGATCGTGGAATGGGATTTTATAGAATTTCTTCCAAATCTTATGGTCGCACTAAAGTTATTTATGACTATTTGCGTATTAGTGGCTTCGAGTGAGAGGAGTTTTAGCAAAATAAAATTAATTAAAAATTGCATGCTGGCAACAATGACTCAAACGAGGCTTAACAATCTTGGCATATTAACAATAGAACATGAGGCAACACAAAATATAAATTTAAAAGATGTAATTTCTAAGTTTGCAGCTGTTAAAGCTAGAAAGAAGAGATTTAAAAGGTTTGTACATAATATGTATGTGAGAGTATTTTAATTTTACTCTCATTTTTCTTTTACTATACCCTATCATAAAAGTTTCATTTGCATTCATCCACGTAAAAGAATGTGTAATAAAACACTACTTTAATTATATGTAACTTATTAATAGTACTGCTCATATGTATTAATTTAAAAAAAATTAAAAATTACGTTTATTGGCTTTTTATTAATATTGACAGTTTTCATTCTTGTGGTGACACCACAATATCCGCCCCGGGTGCCACCCATGCTAGCTACGCCACTGATCTGAGGTTTTCATCAGATTTGTTTTGAATAAACTTTTGAAAAGCCTTTTTTTTAATTTTAATTACTTTTTTACATTTACTTGAAAACCATCGATTAACCTTCGGAACAATCAAACTATTTGGAATAAACCTGCGCATACCTATGTGTATTATTTCTGAAAAATTGGAAGCAGCGATGTTTGGATCTGGGCTGAAAAGACAGTTGCGATTCCAGGGAAACCATTTAAAAAAATCTCTAAGTCCCTGCCAATTTGCAGCTTTATAATCGCAAACAAGACGAGGATTAGCTTTAAACTGTTTAGGTACTTGTATATTTAAATGTGTGGAGATCAAATTATGATCTGATCCACCCAAAGGCTCTGATACTTTAAATTGAACCAACGAAGGGTCATTTATCAAAAACAAATCGAGCAAGTTACCACTTTGGCCAGGAATATCAGGAACTCTGGTAGGCTGATCTATTATCTGAGTGAAATTATGATAAAGAGCAAAAAGTTCAGCTTCTTTACCTAATTCATCAATTTTAGAGCTGTGTGTAAGCAATTCTTTATTATGAACATTGAAATCACCAAGAACTATAATTTTAGCGTTAGGATATATAGTCAACTCATCTATCTTTTCAGATAGGTCATGAAATAAATTTATGTTCTCCGGTGAGTTGGGCGAGCGATACACTGAAAGAAAAAAGTAAGTATTTTCAACAGAAAACACGTATTAATTTAACAGAAATTTATGTGAGTTTTCAGCCACCTTAGCATTTTGTTATTAGAACAATTTTTGCTATGTTAAATATACATAAATTTACAAACTCATTCTGTACAAAATGACATAGTTTTTTGTAAACAAAATATAATATTTTGTTATAACAACATAGCCGATTTTTAAAAGATAAGTTAGTCTAACAAACATATATGTACTCTTAACATAGCTTTTTTAGAAAACGACATAGTTTTTAGTAAATAAAAAATAATATTTTGTTATACCAACATAGCCCATTATTAAGATTTAATTAGTCTAACAAAGATATATGTACTTTTAACATAATTTTTGTAAACTTTTATTTCACTATGTAACTTTGCTAAGTGAAAACAATAGAATTATTTATTATTTATACATGCTAGTGAACTGACTGCGATAATTAAAATAACTATATATTTTATAGAAACTTGGTTAAAATTAACAATTTTGGACCTTTGGACTCTTTCTAAAATTGGGAAAAAAAACATTTGTTCGATGTACTGTAAATAAATTTATTTATTAACAATAATTTTATTAATACTTATATATAATATATAATTGGATTTTTAATTACACAACTTAATTATATGAATTAAATTAATGTATTATTAGTTAAGTCACCTTAATGTATATATTTATGTTAAATGAACATTTTTATTATGTATAAGTTTTATTTATAATTTATTTATTTATTAAAATTTATTTATCATTATAATTTATTTATTTATTTATTAATCATTCTATATAATTTATTTTGTTTATTATAAATGTTTATAAAATGGTTGTTTTATATAAAAAATATTATCCTGAGAAGGATTGTAATTAACATTTAAAATGGAGGTATATAGTTTTAATAAATGTATTTGTTTTATTAAAATTTGCATTTCGCCTATAATACTTGAGCCAATACAAATCAAAAAAATAAAATAATGTTTAAAATTCGAATAGATTCGAATAGAAGTTGATTATTTTAAATCTAAAATTTAATAAAAGAAAACATCATTACTTATGCATCTATTGCATTGCATCTGTGCTCTATATTACGATGCGTTATAAATAAATGAACATTAATTTTTGATGTTTTAATAGAAAACAGACGTACATCTTAGATTGGATAAAACAGATTTAAGATAACTAGGATTCCTTAAACCATTTAATGAAACTCTCGGTTATGGATACTGTAGATGATGTTACCGTAGATTGTTGTTCTTTAAAATATTTCTTGAAATGGGTAAATAAAAATTTTATTTATGGTATTCGAATAGTAAGAATATGTTGCGTTGTCGTTGCCAAATTAAAATTAATCTGAGCAAATTAATTCAGTAAACAAAATTGAGTATATTTAATTCAGAAAATGGTTCGAATTGATTTAAGTCTGTATTACGATTGCAATAATTTATTGAATATTTTTTATAATTTTATTCCATTCAATGTATTTTGTTTTAACTTTTATTTAATTTTAATTTTATTTTAACTTTAATTTATTTTAAATTTTTATATAAAGCTAAATTTTTCTAAGTTAAAACTCAGATTATATGAGTGTATAAACTCAGATTAATTTAGTAACAATTTTGTAGCGAGCGGTAAACATTTAAATTTAACTTACCAATTCTTTATTCTCCTATCCTGAAATTTATATATGTAATGCTCGAATAGTATCTTTTCCCAGTATTTGTTACCCTTAAAGAGTTTATTTATATCATCTTGTGTTAATAATAAGTTTTCCGCGAATAGAAATTGAGCTATCAGGATTTAAAAAATAATAATATATATAATATTAATATAATACGTAATATAAATATAAGTTATAATTAAAGACAAGTAAATGCTTCACAAAAAGATTGAATTACTTACTTGTTAAATTTTTTAATAATTTAATGTTGTATATTTTCCTTTTATTTAGCAAAACACTTTATAGGATTTTTTAGTTGCAAGAGAAGTTTTTTTTCATTTCAAAGCACAAAGAAAACACACTTCAAATGGAATTAATGTTAAATGCAATCCTTTAATGCATTTAGGCTTTTTACAAAATGTTCTCTTATTTTAAAATAGCACCACATACATACAACAATTCTTTCAATTTGATTAACATAGTAGTCCGGTACTATAACTTAGCACCGCAACTCAATTTCTCTTAACATAGCGCTCTGTAATTTTAATATATGCTTAACAGAGTATATGTTAAATAGTTTTACCATTGTTAATAAAAATAAACTACCGCTATGTTAAAATAACTAAAGCCATGTAATTTTAACAAAACCAATGTTTGTTTACAAAATGTATTTGCTTAGGTAAAATAACGAAGCGATTTTTGTATTAATAACATAATTGAAAAAAACCAGCAAGGTCAATTTTATTGAAACGTAACATAAACCATGTTATTTTAACAAAAATATTTTAATAAAACCAATTTGATTAATATTACATAGCTTTTTTTCTCAGTGTACAATCCAAAGACAAACAGAGTTTGATTAGAGCAGGTAATCTTAAGGGAAACCATATTGTGAAATTTTGAACTGCTCTTTTTCAATTTCTGTGGATGCTCGAACTGAAGGTTTTGGTATTTATAAAATTGTTTGATATCTGTAACAAAATAATGAACAGTTTGTAAAATTTTAAGTATATCTCCAGTAATTTCAAGTCTTCACTAGTCGTTCCTGCATTCACAGGTGTTTTGAATAATTTTAAGAAAGAATATTTTTATGCTGGGTGCAAATGTTTTAATGTATTTAATTCGCTGGCATAGAGCAACAATGAGATATCTTAAAAATATATGTTTGGAGATATCAAGCTCCAAAGTTTTTAAATGATTACCAAAATGTGATTTTTGCAAAAAAATTAATGAGAATTACCTAGTGCAATAAACATATGATCAATACACTTTTTTGTGGTCGAATTAATGCGCATACGATTTAATATTTTTCTAATTATTTCCGATTTTTAAAGAATAAAGAATGCAATACAGGTATAGTAGAATTTTTTTGCCAGCGAATTTTTTACAGATAGGACGCAGCAAGAGATAAAAGATGAGACAAAAAGTAAAACAGAGATGCATTATTTATTTTGGGATAAATTTGTTTTCAAAACAATTATATTAGTTAAATTTCTACTCCTAGTTCGTACCATTTGTTTGTTGTGATATTTGTTTCCATAGCCGTCGTTATTTTTATTATAATTATTTTTAATTATCAAAATTTTGTTACATTGCCTACAAAATCATTAGTATTTTTACTTGTTTTTGGTATTCTATTATAATTGGTTGAATTTCAATAGTAATTTATTAATTTTATGCGTTTTTTTGTCCATTTCAATGGGACCTCAATAGTTTTTTTAAATATTTTAATCGAGACACTGAATGTGCAAACAATATACGCATGTGCAAACAATATGCGCATAACAAACAAATTTCGTGTTCGCTGGCAAAAAAATTCTACTATATATCTGTGAATTGTGATAGCACATTAGTTTTTATTTTAAGATTTTCTTGTTATTGCAGTATAAATAGTGAATGTATTTTGTGACATAAAGCACATAAAATCAGAAAATTTCAAAATTTTAAGATTACTTATGACAACATTTGAAAAATATTATCTTTTTTATTAATATTTTTCTAATTTTGCATGCAAAAAGCAACTATTCATTACAGATTTTCGATTTTTGTACATTTAAATATGTAAGGTTTAAACATAACATTTAATTTTAAAATAACGTAGCTATAATGTTATAACGTAATGCAATATAATATTTTTCTGTTTCATAACGAAATAACGTACCGCAAAAATAAATATAATGTAATAAAAACGAAACGCATAACGTTACGAATTTTTTTTTCGTTTTGCAACACTGATTTTGATTTTTTTTTTTTTTTTTTTAAGGCGTTCATGCTCCATGTAGGAGCGTTGCCAGGTTAATCAGCTTTGAATATTCAATCTCCTCACACTGTCTCTTCCACCATTCTCTCTTCGTTCGTCTACATAGCTTTGTAACGGCTTGTCTTGCCAGTTTATAGTTCTCCTTTATGGACCTGGTGTTGCGTCCTTGTAGACACTTCAGATAGCAATATCTTTTGTATTGAATAGCGTCAAGGCATGCTTGATCCATCCATGGCTTCTGGGAGTGGTTCTGTGGTCGTCCAAGTACTCCCTCAGCAGCGCTTAAAACAGCATCTTTGAGCAAATACCATGACTTATCGACGTCTCCATTAATGGTTTCTGATTTATCCAATGTTTCGGCAATATGGATTTGATATCTCTCTTCTGTTTCAGCATTCTTTAATGATGAGATGTTAAAACGTTTCCGTTGATTGAATTTTGGAATGCCTGGATTTGGGAAGTGGAACCTTATCGTTGCACATACAAGGAAGTGGTCACTTCCAATGTATGCACCTCTAAAGGATCGCACATCCCGAACGCTCGAAAAGAAACCTGCTGTTACTAGAACGTGATCAATTTGATTTCGAGTGTTTCCATTCGGTGAGACCCAAGTCTGCTTATGAATCGATCGATGCGGAAAGAACGTACTGGCAATTCTCAAATTATTTAATAATGCAAACTCAGTCATTCTCTCACCATTATTATTCGAATTCAAATGCAGGCTGTTGGGACCCACCACATTTCCATAAGAGATATCTCTTCCAACCTGTCCATTAAAGTCACCAAGAACCATAATGAAGTCGCGTGTGGGTGTTTGTTTCATAACCTCTTCCAGTGCTGTGTAGAAATTATCCTTCTCGTCGACGGTCTTAGCTTCAGTAGGTGCATGCACGGCAATAAGAGAAATATTGTTATATGTACCACGTACACGTAGGTAGCAGATCCTCTCACTGACCGGGATGAATTTCATCGCGGCTTCTTGTATGAGTGCACCAATAAGAAAGCCAGTACCAAATTCTCTTCGAGAAGGATGACCACTACAGTATAGAGAGTGACTATCCAAATCTTGTTTTCCGATTATCGGCTGTCTAATTTCTTGTAGAGCAATAATATCCATCCTATACCTCTCAGCCTCTGTTTCCAGACTTATAAGAGCATCAGGAGCGTTCAAGCTGCGCACGCTCCACGTTCCGATTCGGTAGTCTGGTCCCTTTTCACGTCCAGATAAAATTCTGTTTTGTTGTCTGGGTCTGTTATTGTCTTTCTGATAACCAAATTTAACATATTAGTTTTTTCCGGGGTTAGGGTGTTAGCCTTAGGCCCAACCCAAATTGTCGTGAATGGGTCCGTTCTGCATATTAAGGTGCCCAGAAACAACCTTTTTACACGTTTATATAGCGAGCCGCTTGATTCAAGACAGACGCCCGCTCCAAGCCGCCCTTGACATGGAGAACAGACGCTTGAGTCACATTGGTCGTAAGGCGCCAATTCGCCGTGATGTAGCGTCATTGACTAAGCAGTTTTTACTCTGCTTGTCTCCAATACACCAACCTAATTCTGTCAGCATTACCCAGGCAGCACGACGTGGACGTTGAATTTCGGATTTCGGATTTTGCAACACTGATAGAAGGTTTTAAATTGGTTTCAATAACAACATATACTGGATACATTATTGAGCAAACAAATCGTAAAAATACTGATGATTTCGTGGAGATGCCGCGAACATTTTGAAAATAAATAAAGCTATTGTTAATTGATTTAGTACTGTTATAAGCAACATTTATGTCCAACGAGCCAGGCGTAAAAAAGGAAATTTTCTAATGATCCAGCAGTTAAATCCAAATTACTAAGATTATCTTCTGAATTTGATGAATATCATCTGCAGAATGCATATAAAGCCTACATATAGGGAAAATAGAAAATAACTTGTCTAATAATCCTAACTACTTGTGGACAAACAAACAAAATATAGCTGGCGTTCCATCTACAATGTCTTCCAATGGCTCTAATTGCAATTGCAAACCTTTTTGCATCTTATTTTCAAAGTGTTTACAAAATTGAAAATGGAGATGGAAGGAATCTAAATTTTCAAAGTAAAAATTTTAGTAACATTATATATTCTCCCATTATTTCACCTAAAACGGAAATTCAATCATTGAAATCATTCAAAGGGGATCTGGTCCGGATGGAATTCCAGCAAATCTGTTGATTTGGTTTTATCTAGCGGTTGGGTTTTTACCATTATAGAGGCATTTCCACATTATCAGCTATTCCAAAATTATTTGAATCTATTATTTGTGATTACATGTATTACTTCGGTCTGAAAGACCTAAGTATTACATTCATGAGCTCAAAGTGAAATTTCTACCCCCACTTTTTTTGACATTTCTCGACGTTTTAGGACCTCCTGATTCTAAAAAAGCAAAAAAAAAAAAATGTATGTCTGTCTGTCGGCCGGCCGCCGTCATTACCTACACTGCAGGGAAAACGGCTGGAGGGATTTCAAAATTTTTTTTTCTAAAAATAGGTATTCGCAAGATACAGGTCCGAAAGGACGCTGTGTTCGATAACTGTACCGGAAGTGTGTCAAAAAAATCATTATGTGTGTCAAAAATAGTAAATTTTCATATTTTTGGCTTAAAAAACGTTCATTTTAAGTGATTACGAGTAGGAAGATTAAATTTGGGGGAATCTTGATGGTCGGGATTGGTATGTGAGATCAAAAACTAGATTATTGCATTATAAGTTTGTCAAAAAAATGTTGTCAAGTGTGTCAAAAGAAAGATTTTTATTTATTTTTTTACCCAATTTTTTGGAAAAAAAATTGTTTGTTTGAAATGAAACTACTTCGGTTTTATTATTATTATTGAGAATTATGGCATTATAAGTTTGTCAAAAAAAATGTTGTCAAGTGTGTCAAAAGAAATATTTTCATTTATTTTTTTACCCAATTTTTTGGAAAAAAAAATTGTTTGTTTGAAATGAAACTACTTCGGTTTTATTATTATTATTGAGAATTATGGCATTATAAGTTTGTCAAAAAAATGTTGTCAAGTGTGTCAAAAGAAAGATTTTTATTTATTTTTTTACCCAACTTTTTGGAAAAAAATAAAATTGTTTGTTTGAATTGAAATTTTATTATTATTATTGAGAATTATGGCATTATAAGTTTGTCAAAAAAAATGTTGTCAAGTGTGTCAAAAGAGAGATTTTTATTTATTTTTTTACCCAACTTTTTGGAAAAAAATAAAATTGTTTGTTTGAATTGAAATTTTATTATTATTATTGAGAATTATGGCATTATAAGTTTGTCAAAAAAATGTTGTCAAGTGTGTCAAAAAATGATTTCATTTATTTTTTAGCCAATTTTTCGGAAAAAAAAAATGTAGCTGTTTTTATGACGTAAATGTAATTGAAAATGAAATTGAACATGGAAATTTTTGAATTTGTTATAGTTTTTGAAATATTTTTGGAATTTTGAAAAAGTTTGTATTTTTGATTTTGTAAAAATTTTTGCAATATTTTTAGAATTTCGGCAAAAGTTTTAATTTTTGATTTTGTAAGAATTTTTGGAATACTTTTAGAATTTTGAAAAATTTGTAATTTTTGATTTTATTATAATTTTTGGAATTTTGAAAAAAGTTTTAATTTTTGGTTTTGTAATAATTTTTGCAATATTTTTAGAATTTTGGAAAAGTTCGAATTTTTAAGAATTTTTGGCATATTATCGGAATTTAGAAAAAGTTTAAATATTTGATTTCATTCTAATTTTTAGAATATTTTTGGAATTTTGAAAAAGTTTGATTTTATATAATTTAGCAATATTTTTGGAATTTTGATTATAATTTTCCGGCAACGTATTGATGTTTCGTGTTAGTTTTGTAATAAATTTTTAAACAGATATAAAAAATACTTGTACTTTAACAAAGAGTTATGTTTGATATACATCGCTGCCCGAAACTGAAAACCATGTCCTCGTGAAAGTTTTTTGCCGAAAACTATATCAAAATCCTTTACCCAGACCGAAGTCTTAATATCTCAGAGCTGTGAGATTTCAGCCCCTCCATATTTTTAATTTAAAAACACATATATCAGATGAGCAGCATGATTTTTCTCGTGGTCGCTCGACTGTCTCTAATCTTGTTAACGATTTTCTAAATTGGCTATCAATGCTATTGAGTCTAATAATCAATTGGACGTAATCTATACTGATTTTAGTAAAGCTTTCGACTAATCTAATTAATCACCATTTTGTTTTGGAAAAGCTAAAATTTTTGGTATTTAAATCCTTAATTAATTGGCTCAAATCGTACCTAACTGACCGGCTACAATATGTTAAAGTTAATGATTGTTTGTCCAAACCAATTAGTGTATACTTAGGTGTTCCTCAAAGCTCTTACCTTGGACCATTAAAATTTATTTTATTTCTGAATGACATAACTGAAACGACATAACTAACGTCTTACGTTACCTTGCGGCCTTTTTTAGATTTTCTTTGCGACCTTATCACATATTTTGAATTTTGTGTTGAGTTTTTGAGTTTTTTATGATATTGTATTTTTTTTAAATATTTAATCCTTTTTTCGAAAATATTTTGTCTAGTTCAGTATTCGACTTTTTCATGATTTCAGTTTAAAAAAAGCGAAGTAACAATAACCCATTAATTCTACGTTGATATCGCCGATAGTTTAATAGTACTGTACAACATATTACACTTTGCTACATGAAATGAAAACAATCCTTTTTTGTGTTTGTGAGCTTGTAATATATATTACGTTTTGCTACATGAGATGAAAACATTCCTTTTTCGTGTGTGAGAACTTGTAATTTAATGAACGTAAAATGTTTTCATCTCGCGTAGGAAACTGCAATTTTTTCTACGATAGTAAATAAATAATAAACGATATTTATTCTAAATTATTAAATTCGAAATCAACAACATAACATCCAAAATTCATATTCTTTTTTTAAACGTTACTGTGATTTAAAGTTTTTGTAAAGTTACATGAAAATACCATAGCAACTACAATTTGTTATTTAGCAAAGATAATTTTACACTAGTGGAAAAAACCCAAAAGAAAATTTTATTGACAATTCAACTCACCAAATTAAGTTTCGATAAGGTCCAATAAAAACACTTCATTTACTATTTTTTAACAAATCAAAACGAATTATATCGATTATTTTTCTCTGGTGGGAAGGAACAGCGTGACTATTTTCGGCCTACTTAATATATTAATTTAAAACTAGAGATATTGAGATAATTTTTTTCTTAATGAGATAATTTTTTTTTATTTATAATTTTGTTTAAAAGAAGTTTCTAAATAAAATTTTTTCTACAAATTATTCAATAATACAAAATTATGTAAAAATGCAATTTGCAAATAATAAAAATGTCCGTTTTCATTCATAAATGATTGCATGTTTATGTTTATTTGTCAAAAATAAATTACAAATTTATAACATTTATGCGCCTACTAAGATAAAATAATATTTTATTTTCTTAGAAGAAAAAATGACAACAAAGGATTATGTTGTATGAAATAAAGCTACTATTTCTGTTCGTTAAATTGTCTGCTAAATACAACTCGTCACCAAATTATTAGTCGATTATTTTTCAACATTACCACTCATGCCATATGAGGTTAAAATTTCCCTCGTGCGCTACGCGCACTCGGGACCTCAAATAACATTCGTAATAATGATTATGAAAAATAATCGACTATTATTTGACGACTCGTGATATTATATATGACTATTGTATTGTATATGATTGATGTATTATTTTATTACATATTTTATTTTTTTTAAATTTTTCGTATTTTTATTTAATATATGAAAAAATACAATTTTAAAGTTATGTTCTCTCTATAATATTTTTATATACTCTATAAAAAATAGTAATAGACGAAGCTATTTTCACTGGTCGTGCACATTTGCTATCGCTGTTGCACAATAGGCACATATATTTGTTTTTTATCTATAGAATTCTAAAGCAATATGGAATTATAGAAACAATAAAGGGGGAAACCAAATTTGGTTGAAACGTTGTTTAATATTTTTTGTTTTTGATTACATTGAAAAACCGCCTTCCAGCTGTGAATAATCTAATTTTAGTAAAAGTTTCATAAAACTATGTACAATTGCCTATAACAACATTTAATATTCAACAATTTAAAAAAACAGACTCGGTTTATTTTTTTGGGATGGTCCAATGTAGTTACAGGTGACGAAGTTTTAATTTTTTTTGGAATAGATCCAACTAAAAACAACATCTCGCATATCCCAACTACATCTATATTCGAAAGAATGTTTACAAAAACCCTCAGGGGTAAGAAGAATATACAATACACTCAATACAATATTTTCTTTAGTACAACCTCGACAAGGTACATGCACTTTAAATCTGTTCCTGACGTTTTATTTGTTCACGCGCATTTCAAAAAAGACTAAGTCAAAATAATCATAATATTTGTAAACAAAACTCATCCCTAATTCTGTTCACTGTTTTCAATTTTTATTATAGGTTTTTTTGTAAGAGAATAATGTAGTGTTGTTTTATTTCAATTTCTACGATTACATTATAAATTTCTATTATTTCTATTATATTTATAATTGTTATAAATATGGATGTCAATTATGATTAAGTGGATGAATTAACTTTAATATTTGCCTTCAAATACATTCGTTTCGATGTGAGGTGAGTTGAAATTTGTTGAAGTGTGTTGTTGGTGTTGGTAAAGTAATACGCCCTCAATGACACACTGAAAAATTTGGTCATTACAACCTTTTTTGTGCCAACTGAGTCACTTTTGTGTCACATTGAAATCGTATTCAGTTGTTGGGTCTTCATATTATTTGAAGCAGTTTTGATAGGGAGCATTCGGTTGGCATAAAATATGTTTTAGTGACCGAATTGTTTCTTTTGTGCACGCGGCGTATTTGTATTTTGATTTAAAACTGTACAAGAAATGAAATGGAATGGTGGAATATAAAACTTAATTAAAAACCTTAAGATTTTTTCCTATAATTTTATTATAAAAATATCAGTCTTATTAAATATTTCGTGAGATTTATCTTATTTTTATTAATTAGGTAGACATATTTAGCACACTAAATATGAAACATTCATTATTCAGATTCTTTGAATATCTGAAGATACTATATGCGTCAACTAGAAAGGAAAGAGATGGGGAAAGGGAAGGAATGAGGATATATGTATAAGATAAATGTTTTAAATCACGATTGACATTTTCTTTAAATATCTGAGGGGTTAATTCCTCGGAAAATACAAAGACACATTTTAAATAATCGTCCTGAAAGGACATAGTTCTTGGACAGAGGCCGCGAATTTTAGGAATATACATTACAAAATTTTTTAATAGTTTAATAATAAACGATAATAGTTTTTTCCTATAGCTTCCAAGAATAAAATATGCCAGGCCCCTTATTCCGGTAATTCTCGGTTAGTTGTGAATTATTTATTTTATTGATGTTATTCCTCAGACTAATTTTCCCCTATATATTTTCCAAAAGTGTATTCCAACTCGAATGGGAAAACGTTTTCCAAAAAATATTTTTTAAATATGTTTATTAAATAAAATAAAATATGTATTATAAATATTTTTATATAACTTACATATGTATTATTAACTCGAATTTATCACTTTTTGCTGATGATACGGCTATTTTTGTTTGCGAAAACTCAATTGTTGATAGTTTTAATAAAATCCAAGAAGATATAGATAGATTAGATGTATGGCTAAAAATGAACAAGCTTAAAATTAACGTATCAAAAACAAAATTTATTGTATTCAATAATAATGATGAATGTCCACCTTTGAAAATTGATAACATCTTTATAGAAAAAGTCAAAGTAATAAAGTATTTGGGAGTTTTTATTGACAGTCAGCTAAAATTTAATGAAAATGCGGCTATCATTTGTAAAAAGATAGCAAAGAAAGTTAATTTATTAGGAAGAATTCGTAGTAAACTTACACTTTTAGTGCTAAAACAATTTATAACACTACCATTTTACCTCATTTCGATTATTGCGCAACAATATTGGTTTTTAATAATGTAAATTTAAAACAACGTATGCAGAAACTACAAAATAGAGCTTTAAGAGTATTACTTGGTTGTGATAGAAGAACCAGCATACAGTGCATGCTTAATTCAATGGGTTGGATGAGTGTGAACCAAAGGTTGATGTTTAGATTACTATTGTTTGTATTTAAATTAAAAAACAAACAGCTACCTTGTTATTTATTAAAATATGTGCAGTATGTGTCAAATGATAGGTATCCTTTAGGAAATGCTGGTGATTTTGTACCTTTGCCTGGCAGAAGAAATATGGATTGTAATACTCTTATGGTGCAGGGACTTCAATTATTCAACAGTCTTCCAGTTGAAATAAAAAACTTATTAAACTTTCATGGTTTTAAAATTCAACTTTCAATTTACATTAAAAACAATTTTGTTTAAATTATTTGTATATGTTAATATTTAGTGAATCTTGATATTTAGTTGAATTTATTGAATTTATTAGCAAATTAATATAAAATGTGATATATAATTATAAAGCTTTACGGCTAATAAACTTTAAAATAAATAAATAAAATAAAATCACGTTATTTAAAATTTTGATAAGATTATCAGATGCCAAAAGTTTTTCTCTTTTCCCACCATTCTTCAACAATTATACTGTATTCACTATATATATTATACAACAAATTTTATTAAAAAAACAAAATTACACTGTCTTCTTCATTGATTAAAGCCCACATATACAGTTATATGAAGGCTCATTTCTTATGAGCAGGCAAAAGCGTGCCATCATCAAGGAATATTCCATAACTAAGATTGAGGGTGCAACCATTTACTGAAGTGTGCTTGATCCGTGAGTACTCCTAAGATATCACGTTGGATAGTAGTATCTCACTATTATTGTCAGTGGTATGAAATATCTCTCTTGAACTCATTTGTCAATAGCAGAGACTGAAGAACGTATAGGGTTGTTACAACCGTAGATCAAACATTAAAAAAATTTACAAATCAATTAAAGCTGATGCCTTTATATACGTCCAGCAACATTCGGAATTGGTATAAAAAATTTAAGAATCGCAATAAAAAAAACAAAAGTATGAACAGTATTTTCATGAAAACTGTTTAATATGGTATTGGACAAAGGCATTTTTCTTATTTTATTTTAAGTGCTTAGTTTAGATATATCCAATCTAAAAACGTTAAAACCTCTTCAAACGAAAATATAATAATAAATTTTTCTACTTCAAGCTACGAAAATGTCATTTTAATATATAGTAAAACCTATGTGAAAGGGAAACTTTTTCTAAGTAGTGACTGAAAATATTTTCAGTCACTAGGACTTGTAGTATCTCCAAATTAACATTACAATTAACCAAATAATTTTATAATCAATTATTACCAATGCGAATCCAATAAATATTATTTTTGCAAATTCAACGATCTTAAAATCAATTATTACAAAACACTTTTTTAATTCAAATAAAATTAAAATACAAAATCAACAAATAATAATTTTTTAATGAAATTTAAATTGGTAATCAATTTTTGGTTTTTACGAAAACTGGGTCAATTACAAAAAAGAATATTTTGATTGATTTGATGGCAAGTGGTTTCTTTTTTAAAAAAGACAGTCGTGGGTAAAAATTACAAGAGTCGAGTCGAGACAACAAGTAACAATCGGGCGGTCAATAAGTTCTTGAATTGATAAATCTTTATTAAATTACAAAGTTATTCAGTTAAAAATCATTAAGTTATTCAATCAATAAGTTTCAAATTAATTAATCTATAATTTATAGCAAACAATAAGTTACAAAGTTATTCAGTTAAAAATTATAAGTTACTCAATCAATAAGTTTCAAATTAATTAATCTATAATTTATAGCAAACAATAAGTTACAAAGTTATTCAGTTAGAAATTACAGGTTATTCAATCAATAAGTTCGTAAATTAACTAATCTATAAGTTATAACAGATAATCGATTAAAACGCTATTCAGTTAAGAATTATAACAGTTAGTCAAATTATTCAGTTAACGAAACAATCAGTTGTTGCAATTAATCAACAACCAGTTTGGCCAGTTTAATTTAGTTACCTAAGTGCCTAAAACTATATATGTAAATACGAACATCTGTGTAAATCTGGTGAACAAATAAATAAAACAAACTATTAACAAGTGTTCAAGACTTTTAATATTAAAATTAAGAGTGGTGCTCACATAGTGAATCAAATCGCATTACAATTGAAGTAAAACCGGGTTCACATCATAACTTGGTACAGCTAATTGAATAATTGGCTCTACATCTTAATATAGTAGTGTTGTAATATTAATAGCACTACATTTGGCGCAGCCGGTTAGTCCTTTCCGACATAAGGACAGAAAGGAATATATGAACCAGCCCTCAGAAGCTAATCAAAAGTTTACACAAGACCTGGGGTCAAGAACGACAAGTTTGACATCATTATCAGCAACACCAAATAAAGGATCATCAGGATCAACACCTACAACACCAGATAAACGTAAGCTTAAGTTTTTAGATCAGTAAATCAGTAATTTTTTTTTAATCAGTAAATCAGTAAATTTCATTCAATTCTGAACTTTAATTTTTACCACAACTCGAAATTTGGTTATCATCCTTTTTATATTCAATCCGATAATTCTTTTTCCTGTAATTTTCATTAAATATGTTATTTGATATGGTTAACCTATACGAAGTAGTAAAACTAGTCGAAAAACTAGACGGTGATGCCGACGATATCGACGAGGAAATAGAACGCTTTATATTTCGTGCTACAACAATTACATTGAAATTGAACGTCCTAGATCAGATAGTTTTTGCACAATTACTGGTTAGACGTATCACAGGCAAGGCTCTCCTAGCCGTTGAAGACAAGTCATTCAAATCAGTTGAAGACCTAGGATTCATATTACGGAATTACTTCCCACCTTCCACCAGGCAATTTGAGGGAACAAAAGCCCATACGTTTGCTCAACTCACACAAAGTTTAAGCTCCACAACGTCAAACTTTGCATTAAAGATGGCTAATAATCTGCCTAGATTCCCTCTATTTAACCACCCACCTTCAAATACAACATACACCCCTGCAGAAAGTATAACAAAAACTGATGAACCCTCTCAACTGACATTACTGAATAACAATATAATTCCACAAAATCAAAACGTAAATCACATTACCCCACTGCTTTTATTATCTAATATACCATATTTCCCATCGTTTTCTTCTGCTCATGCAATTTCAAATGTTCCTAAAACAAACCTTTCGAATTCTACGCAACAACCAACATTTCCTTCAGTATCAAACTACCATGAGAAACTGCAATCCCATATACTCTCTTATTCATATTTACAGCCAGAAGTAGAAAATATGCCTAACCCTTATAGTACAACTCAAAGTAGCTCCAGTAATTTATCACACATTCCACCATATATCTTTGATCAAAATTCCCCATATCCCTCACACCCACCTTCCAATATATCTTGTTACCAACCAGAAAACATAAACAATACAAATTCTCAAGCAGAACGACCTAATTCAAACACAAATGTTACATCAAAATTAAACTTCAATGTAAACTCTAAATCTTCAAAAGCATCTTCAAAATTACAAAGTACAAAACTAAATTTACCGGACAATTCTGACGTAGAGCCCGAACCATTAATCAAACAAGAAATGGTTGCACCTACATTACATTTTAACCCGTCTTGTATTTTCTTGTCAAATAATTTCCCAAATCCAGAAAATAATGCATCAAGTCTGCTTCCAATTCTTCCACATGGTTCTGCTGATAATTCTTCAAGTTCACAGGATTCAAACTTAAAAGATAAACTCGAAACAAATGATAACAAATTTGCTAAAATGCCAAACGGCTCACGCGAAGCAAAACCAAATTCAATCTTCGTTGTAAGCAATCTTACAGAAAAAGTTCTATTATCCAAATCAATCATTCAAAATATCCAGAAAACTTCAACTGACCCAATTCAAATTACAGAGCCCGATCCAACCCTTTTCGTAAACAATCTTACAGAAAACGTTCAAATTTTAAAGCCCAATTCAACATCCTTTGTAAACACTATTACAGAAAATGCTTTGTTATCTTTATCAGATACACATAGTAGCCAAAAATTTCCGACTAACAAAACTAGGTCAAATACGCCCGACAATAACTCAGACAAATCACAAATTAAATCAAAAATTATTTCAACGCTAATTCTTTATTCCGAAGTTCTAAAACAAAACATTTCTCGAAACTTGTGCATTCCTATAAAAATTTCAAACACAACACAAATTTCTTCAATACCAACAAAATTAAAATACACTAAAAATTATACGTATCATAATCTACAAACTACCACTTTGAAATGCCAAACTAATTCTAATCGTAACGAAAGTAGATTTCAGAAACAGAAACCAACAATCAGCTGTAACAAAAACCAATATTTGCCTTCAACGACCACATTGAAATGTCACAATAATTTTATTCGTCACAAAAACAAAATCCAGAAATCAGAAAACCCAGACAGTTCTAAGAAAATTCAATATTTGCCCTCAACTATGGTAGTGGAAAAGCAGTCGTCAAACAAAAAACCAAATATCAAATTACACAGCCGCCGAAGTATATCTAAAACGATTATCACAAATATGAAATTTCGAAAAAACAAAATTGACCAACATTCGATTAAGCTTCAACCAAGCAATTCATACCACTCCGACACCGAAAATATTAAAACGTTGAACCAGTCTGCTACGATAAATTACCATGACTCTAATAACAAACTAACTGTAAACAACCGCGACCAAAAAAGACCCAGACGTATTGAAAATTGGATACACTGTCCATTACAACTTTCCAAACTGTGGAAATCAATTCTACTATATCTTAGCCTTTCGTGGACTTATGTAAACAAAACTACTACCCTACAACTTACACAGCCGATAATAACAAATAAAATACAATCTCATTCTTATTCCTCTAATTCAGTTTACTGGCTTGAAATTCTGTTCCAAAAATTTCCTGTCTGTTTTCCAAATAATTTACTACTAGCATCTCGTGAAAGCATATTCGACATTGCAAAGTTTTGTACAACCGGTCATCTGTTACATATTATTAGAGACAATACTTATTTGTTAGTCAAGTACACAAATCAAATTCGAAGTAACTTTCCTTCAAAACTACTTTCTAACGATAAAATTTCCACATTTTTAAAAACAACTGCTTTCTAAAAAAATATCAAATTCCGCTTAAACCAACCTAAAGCATAAGTAAATCAAACCTACCTATTCTAAACCTAATACTAACCTAAACCATAAGCCAACCAAACAAACCTATCCTAAATACAATACTAATATACACCACAAGTAAACCAAACCAACTTATCCTAAACCTAATACTAGCCTTAACCATAAGTCAAATCTAAACAATTTATACAATATACAAGAAACATAATAATCGAAAAACAATAATCTTATTACCAATACTGATTCCGATCAATAATCAATACAATCAATAAATATAATAATTTAAAAATCATTAAGCATAAATAATCATTATAGCATAAATATACATATTATATTAAGACGTAGTTGGTAAGATACGCGAGAGAATCAAAACAACGTAATTTTTTTTATTCAAACAAAAACAAATAATTTACTACATAATATTTTATTTACTACAATTATGAATACTTATTATATTTCATAACAAGCATTTTATTTTTCAAGGTCAACGTTATTTTATGTAGCTATCAATTGAGCAAAATCTACTTAAAAAAAAGTAATACCGTTGAACTCATTTTATTCTTATAGTTGATTTACAAAAAGAAATAATGACCTACATCAATATTCCTACATAATGTTTTTTATTTACTAAATACTAACGTATTCATATTTTTCAAGTTCATAAAATTATATCATACATAATAAATATGGCATCTCCAATTAATCAAGGTCGTAAAAAAAAAAACAATTAAAAATATCCAATTTCATTTTTAAAATTTAAATAATTATACAGTAATAAGTCGGCAATCTTTTTTTTCAATAAAAACCGTACGCAATTTTTTTATAAAAGATTTTGAATTTAAAAAAATAAAAAAAGAAAAATTTTTCTTTCTGACTTTGAAACTAAATAGATTAAATAATATCTGGATAAGTTTAATTGTACCTTTAAACCTGGTTTAAAGACTATAATTATAATTTCGAAAATTAATAAATTAGAAATAAGTTTAGATACATAAGAAAAAACTAAAATTTAACAGTCATCATCTTATTTGTACTATATTTTTATACTTTATAACAGTAAGCATACAGAAATCATTTTACTGAAACTGAACTAAACTGAAATTTTTTCTTAATTTTGAAAATTAAATAAGATTAATAAAACACAAAATATTTGTGTAGACACATAATTTTTCACAACTTTTCTGTTATTTCAAGTTTTTTTTTCGTAATTTTTATTTTCATAAATTTAAGATTAGATTAGTTGTATAATTACAACTATTTAACTGAATGAACAAATCGAAAGTAAATCTAGCTATGTACTCAGTAAGCAAAATAAGACTTAGACTCGATACTCACTTCTTTTTAAATACATTACATAACTTGGCAAAATTTTGTGCTCATCGTAAACTATTCTACCTAACTTCCCTTTAATTCCTTTAACGATAAACACAAAATTTTTTTTTGAGAGAGGAGGAATGTAGTATCTCCAAATTAACATTACAATTAACCAAATAATTTTATAATCAATTATTACCAATGCGAATCCAATAAATATTATTTTTGCAAATTCAACGATCTTAAAATCAATTATTACAAAACACTTTTTTAATTCAAATAAAATTAAAATACAAAATTAACAATCTTCAAATCAATTATTGCGAAACACGTTTTTAAATTAAATAAAATTAAAATACAAAATCAACAAATAATAATTTTTTAATGAAATTTAAATTGGTAATCAATTTTTGGTTTTTACGAAAACTGGGTCAATTACAAAAAAGAATATTTTGATTGATTTGATGGCAAGTGGTTTCTTTTTTAAAAAAGACAGTCGTGGGTAAAAATTACAAGAGTCGAGTCGAGACAACAAGTAACAATCGGGCGGTCAATAAGTTCTTGAATTGATAAATCTTTATTAAATTACAAAGTTATTCAGTTAAAAATCATTAAGTTATTCAATCAATAAGTTTCAAATTAATTAATCTATAATTTATAGCAAACAATAAGTTACAAAGTTATTCAGTTAAAAATTATAAGTTACTCAATCAATAAGTTTCAAATTAATTAATCTATAATTTATAGCAAACAATAAGTTACAAAGTTATTCAGTTAGAAATTACAGGTTATTCAATCAATAAGTTCGTAAATTAACTAATCTTTAAGTTATAACAGATAATCGATTAAAACGCTATTCAGTTAAGAATTATAACAGTTAGTCAAATTATTCAGTTAACGAAACAATCAGTTGTTGCAATTAATCAACAACCAGTTTGGCCAGTTTAATTTAGTTACCTAAATGCCTAAAACTATATATGTAAATACGAACATCTGTGTAAATCTGGTGAACAAATAAATAAAACAAACTATTAACAAGTGTTCAAGACTTTTAATATTAAAATTAAGAGTGGTGCTCACATAGTGAATCAAATCGCATTACAATTGAAGTAAAACCGGGTTCACATCATAACTTGGTACAGCTAATTGAATAATTGGCTCTACATCTTAATATAGTAGTGTTGCAATATTCATAGTACTACAGACTGAAAGTAAATAAGTTTCGGTGGTCGCCTACAGGTGATGGTTATTTAAAGAATTTTTTTTTTTTTTTTTATTAATTAGTTGGACATGTTTAGCACACTAAATATGAAATATTCATTATTCAGACTCTTTGAATATCCGAAGATACCATGTCAACTATAAAGGAAGGAGATGAGGAAAGTGGAAGGAATGTGGATATGGGGATAACTATACTAATTGTTTTAAGTGACGATTGACATTTTCTTTAAACATCTGAGGAGAATATTCATCGGGAAATACGGAGCCGGGCATTGAGTTCCATAATTTGACCACTCTATTAAAATAATCGTTCTGAAAGGACAAGAATTGAATATTTGATTGAATATTAGAGATTGAATTTGATTTACTGTTTCTGTTGTTGTTTCGGTTGCTGTGTTTGTTTATGTCAATATCGCAGTATTTTGAAGGGATTGAATATTTTGAATATTTTGATCGAATCGAATCGAAACTAATCATTATATCAATTGTGTGTAATTAGTTAATTAAACTAATAATGAGATGAGTGTTTTTTTTTTCTATATCGGAGAAATCGGAGCAACAGAATAAAATTTGTATCAGATATATCGTATAATTTTTTCCTCCAATAATTAACTGTCAGATATAAAATATATTCTCTGAGTTCTTTCCGCCAAAAAAAAATGAAAAAAAATTTATTAAATAAATAAATAAATTTTGTTAAAAAATTTATTTTTATTTGCTTTTAATTGAAACTTTACCTACAATTTTTTAAATTTATACTTTAAAGGATGACTTCCAGTCGGTAAAAAAAATATCTGTATTATCTGTAAAAGTTTTTAGAGAAAATATATGAACTATTTTCATTATTCATATTGTCAAATTGATCTACTAAAAACTTACAAATCGACATATCTAAATTTGACTGTGTAAAAAATAAACAATTATATATCGCATTTTTACCAGTATAAAATAAAGTTATAATGCAGCCCATCCACTTTGAAACATGTTTCAAAACATGGTTTACAAACTTGTTTGCATATTTACCATACATTATGAAACGTGTTTGTAATCTTGGTTGATAAACTTACAATAATTATAGATGTCAATTTCTATTGTTATTTTGATAAACTCCTCCTTCAAAGCGTTTTGATTTTACTAAAACCAATTCGCAAACCGTCAAATTGGTTTGCAAACTTCAAAATACACTATAAAACATTCTATAAACACAAACCAAGTTTTGAAACATGTTTCAAAGTGGATGGGCTCCTTTATAATTATGTTCGCCTGTTATTATGCCATCTGTAGGCGAAAACAATAACAACATTATTTTACACTGATAAAAATGCGATATATAATTTTTAATTTTTTACACTGTCAAATTTAGATATGTCGTTTTGTAAGTTTTTAGTAGATGAATTTGTAAATATTATCATTTATATTTACAAGCGTAGAAAAAATAGCGTTTTCTACGCGTGGTAAAAACGTTTTTGCGTTCCGGAACTTATTCCACTCGACGCTATCGCGTCTCGTGGACAAACCGTTCAGTCACGCAAAAAGAGACGTTTTCACCACTTGCTTAAAAATCTACTATCTTTCTATGCGAAAAGTAAACTCACTAGTGTAAAAAAATAACAAATTATAGTTGCGAAGGTTTTTCATATAATTTTACAAAGTATTTTAAACAACGTAACCATGAAAAAATAGAATCTGAATTTTGAATGTTTTGTTGTCGATTTCTATCTTTATAATTTATAGTAAATATCGATTATATATTCATAGAAAAAATATATATTATTATATCATAGAAAAAATTGCATTTCCTACGCGAGATAAAAACGTTTTTCGTTCGTAAACATGTCTCAACAAATGTTTACTCACGAAAAAAACAATGTTTTCATCTCTTGTAGGAAAATATACTATATAGTATTACGACTTTTCGTTTATGTTTTGTTTTCTAATTTTATATCATTTGTTCATATAACAAAAACTACATAACGAAGCATTTCACCCAATTGTTTTTCAATTAATTAACAATAGCGGATTGGGGTTTTTTGATGCTTCTTCTCGATTCTCGACCTATACAATGCAATTTTATCGATATAACTAAAATATAAATGGAAAATGTTAAAAAGGATAAGGAATTCATAGAACTTAAACTTCTTAAAACACGAAAATAACTCGATATCGCCAATTCAAAATGTCATGCATACAAAAACAAAACTATTGATTTTCAGTGGTTATTTGTCAAAATTATATAAAAAAAAACGAAACGAAAGAAAAATGATTTTGTGATAAACAGTAGCAAGTATATTTTACATGGGGAGAATGGAATAAAATAATAATACACAATCTCCCCACACTTTCTTTCATTTCCTATTTTATAGTAAAAAATACAAGTTTTTGTAACATTGCCAATGTCATAGAGTAATCCGATTGGTGCGGCATTTGTTATGAACTTTGTGGGGATTGGTTGCTAACAATCTATAATGCTTTTTATGAAATATTGTGTATTTTATACGACAAAATTAAAAAGAAAAAGAAATATAAAAGCAAAACAAAAAGAATGTACATTATGTAACATAACACTTATATGAATGAAATGATTGCTTGTGTTGCTGCGATGGAGTAAACGATTATTCATTTTGCTTAATTTTCTTTGTATAATATTGTATCATAAGTATCATAAAGATTGCAATAAGGAATAATGAGAGTGCAAACATGTTAATTGAAACCTTAATAAAAAAAATGTATGCTGTGATGGGACACCATGGCAGATGAGATGTGAAACAGAAACGTTTATAGTAGAATTTTTAAAATACATTTTTTAAACACTCTTAACACAGATATTCTCAGGCCATGGATGTTTCCGTGACCATCTTAAACAAGTATAAGTGCGTAACAGACCCAAAATGCCTTTACTGTGAGGGAAAAACTGAGTATGCAGATAACGTGTGTAGCACGACAAGAATTTATTTCAATTAGTAATTACCAGGTCCACTTATTCTGTGTGTATAATTGTGGTTCTTTAACTTAAAACTATTTAATTTCTTAAATCAAATTCCAAATATAGTCAAAACTCATTCTTTTTCATTTCAATTAATTTTTTTTGTATAATAGTAGATTCTTAGAGTAGAGGTTAGAATTAAGGCAATTCTTCACGAGGATGAAGTGGATGGAATCATCCGAGTGAAGAATTGCCATCATCCTAAGCGAATACAAGATGCTATTTTATCCACGACTGTAAAATATTTCGTTTAATTTCCAGTTTTCATGCAAAATTTATATCGCCATATTCAAATAAATACATCAAAGATAGCGAAAAACAAAACAAGTTTGTTGTTTAATTTGTTAGGGGAATATTTAATAAACTATAGAACTGCTAAAGAAATTTAATCAAATTCACTAGTTGTGGAATGAATACAATTACAATGGAAGACATACGCATGGAAAGCATATATTCTTTAGTAGTCGTGGATAAATTAATTTATCACACCTTTTTATATTGTTACATTCATCCTTTTATTTTTGAAAGCAAATTAAATATATTTTTTTATTAACAAATTTACTCATTTTTTGAAAATAATAAAATTTATCTATTGTCTATTGTAAAAAAATTTATCTCTTTATTTGTTAAATCTAATTAAAAAAAAATTGTATAAACTAAAAAAAATGTAAATATTAAAAATTTGTAACTCTTGTAAAATTTGTAGTTAATTTTAGTTTAAAATTGTACTATAGCTAAAAGAAAATAAATTATGTTAAGTTTATAACTATAAAATAAAAAAAAAATAAATAAAGGAAACAATTGAGCTAATATAATGGAAATCGTTAGATAAATGCTAAAAAAATGAACCAAGTTAATTGAAATTTGTTAGAAGAATGAAATGAAGATCAATATGGCAACAAGTATAAATATTTCGCCGAGTATGGGTTTTGTTGTTTATTTCATCAGCCAAACAAAATTTAAAATTAAATCCACGACATATCAAAAACGTATGCTTTAATCGAAAATGTATTCGAAAAATTCATAAAGCAGGACAACCAACCCATTGACATAAATAATTTGGAGAAAATTTATGGAGATTTCCAATTATAATTTGAAAGATGAAAAATTAAAAATATGATATCGGTCTATTCATTTTTGGTGGTCATCGACTGCAGATCAATAAAAGTAAAAAATCAAGAGGAAAACATAAAAGTTATTCAAACTGAACAAAAATTGAAAGGATTTGGAGTTAAATTTGAAGAATTGGAATTGGAAAAAATTATGTTGGTGATTTTAAGAATTTGGACCAACAGCAGAGTTATTTAAGTATTATTTCGATCTCACTGCAGCATATGACACAGTCTGGTGAATTGGGATTATATATAAGCTATTCAATGCAATACCTTGTAACACCATCTCACGTTTAATTAACAACATGCTGAGTAATCGTGTATTCAAAGTTCCCCGTTCCTTCGTCCCCCTCGACGACGCTTAAAGAAATTCGCCTACCATTACTTAGGATTTCACTGAGAATAATCCAAATTTAACATTCATGATATCATACATAGATTTATATGTATATATGTATATATATATATATTGTACCGACTCTTCGTTGGTTCTTTTCGATTATTGAACAAACACGACAGTAAAAGACAGATCTTTAGTTAACAGAATCTCAAACTTTATTTGTCATCAAATTACAGCAGCTTCCGTTTTTCCTTACAATAAATTCCAGGGTCTCCAATTTATGTACCATAAACTTCACTGCTTTTCCACAATTTGAATCAATAATATTCGGAATCGTAAAATCTGTATTTACTATTCCACTAAGTTCAAATTCTTTTACTATTAGTACCCAGGCTCAAATACCACCGATTATTCCTTATACTTGCGAATATTTATAAACACTTTTAATTGCAAAATTAAACTCTGACTATCTGATATTTTTGTTTGCTTATTTATATCGAAAAATAAATAAATCGAAACTTCTATAATCCACTAGAAATCAATACTACGTAGTCTGTACATTTTGAATAGGCCACACCTGTTTTCATTCAAACTTGCATTTGTATTAGCGAACTCAAATTTAATTTATGCAAAATGTATTAGGTAACTCCTTTTAATTCATTAATGTAAACATTTGTATAACAAATTTAATTTACATTAATTTATGCAATACAATTTGCAATACAAGTAAAAGATTGAAAAAGGAGTTAACGTTTAATTCATGAATGAGTAAATAAAATTAACCCATTCTGGACGAAGTTTATTACATTGCCCTCCATTTAGTTTTGTTCGTCCCGAACAATATCAGATATCGCATTGGTGCTGTTACCTTGGTACGGTGCCAACCTTTGCAGATGTATCACTTTCATCTTAGTACGGGGTCCCTTTTGTATGCGGTAGATGACATCATTAATTCGTTTGATTATTTTATATGGGCCTTCCCAATCTGGCTGCAGCTTGGGTGATCTTCCCTTAGTTCTTCTGGGGTTGTATAGCCATACCAATTCTCCTTCTTGAAAACCGCCACTATTTGCATTTATGTCATACCTGGTTTTCATTTTGTCACTGGCAATCTTAATGTGGTCTCGAACCTGCTGATGGATTTTATTCATCTTCTCCCTTAGTTGTCCCACATAATCTGTTTTCGTGGATACCAGACCTCCAGGGATGCCAAACTCGATGTCACTAGGAAGATGTAGTTCTCTTCCGAACATGATATTCGCTGGCGTTTCATTTGTCGTATCGTGCACTGCGCTACGATAGGCCATCAACAATAACGGAAGATCCTTGTCCCAATTTCTTTGGTTGGCTTCTACTACCTTTGACAAATGTTCTTCCATGGTTCGGTTGAATCGTTCTACCATGCCATCTGACTGCGGGTTCATAGGTGTAGTTCGTGTTTTTCTAATGCCGAGTGTTCTGCACAGCTCTTCCATCAGTTGAGATTCGAAATTCCTTCCCTGGTCGGTATGCAATTCGAGCGGTGTTCCATATCTGCAAACCCATTCATTGACTAATGTTTCCGCGACCGTAACTGCTTCCTGGTTCGGTATTGCATAAGCTTCCGGCCATTTTGTAAAGTAATCAATGACCACCATGATGTATTTGTTACCTTTTGTCGTTTCCGGAAATGGCCCCGCGATGTCTATAGCAATTCTCTCCATTGGGGCACCCACATTGTACTGTTGCATCTCTCCTCGAGTTCTAGTTTTTGGTCCTTTGCTCGCTGCACAAGTATCGCATCGCCGACACCATTGCTCCACGTCGGTACGATACCTTACCCAATAAAACCTCTCCCTTACTTTAGCCAGGGTTTTATTGACTCCCAGGTGTCCTCCAGAAATACTTCCATGCAGCTTTCCCAGTACCTCTTCCACTCGACTTGATGGCAACACCAGTTGTTCTAACACTTTCTTTCCATCAGCAGACTCCCATTTTCTTTTAAGTATCCCGTTGTCCATAAATAGTGAGTCCCATTGCGCCCAGTAGCATTTCACTTCCGTACTTAAAGGTATAACGGTTGTAATCCTCTTCGAAATCGTGTGTTAAATCCATTAATGAGTTGCACTAAAGAATAAATCTTTCAGTGAGGAGAAATAATTTCTGTTCAAAAAGTCCGTTGGTCAGTACAGTCCAATTTTCATATAGCAATGCTTTGCGCAAATCAAATGATTGCTATACTCCAACTGTTAGAAGTCACTTAAGCTTAAGCGAAATGGACTTCGTCAGACTTATATATATGAATAAAACACTTGCTTCTCTTTTAGACAAATATACAAATCTGAATTTTATTATCGATAATTTCTTCTATTTATACAAAATCGATATTACTAAAAATTACACATTTAGCAAAAATATTCTTAAAATTAATTGTTTCATAATGTTAAAAATGTGTCACATAATTTTTATATTTTCTTTGTAATTTTAATTGACCGACATATTCAGTTTTTTAGTTTAAATTTATTACATCATAAAAATAAATGAAAATTATATTATTTACTTATGCTCAGTAATCATATTCCATTTAATAGTTTTTATGAAATATGAGTTTCGAAAACTTTCTTTTGGTTTAAAATAAATTATGTTTATTTTCACATATGTTTTTTGTTATCGTGTGAAAATGATTTTGCGGTTTGTTTACTTTAGAATATAATGGAAATTTGTTGTTTATTTTATGTGCGGTCATTGTAAGATTTTGTAGGAGTTAAGGGATGATGTGTAGATACATTACACCCTTATTCCTTAAAAAAAAATTTTTTGCTTTTAATAGAAAAAAAAAGTAAAAAATTTTGTTGATTTACTTTAATATTTTTAATTTAATATATCTTAAATCGACTCTAATTTTCATTGTTTATAATAAATGTCGATTATTATTATTTTCAATCCTCAATGGGTTTATATTTCTTTAATCTATTTTTGTGTATTTTCTTAATTATATTGCCCTTTCTTATCTCTACATTTGTTTCCTTAATGTCTATGACCTCATAGGGTCCTGAATAGGGTGCATCGAGTTTCTTTCGATCACCAGCTTTTAACCAGACTAATTCTCCAATTTTCAACTCTATGGGATTTGCGTTTAGATCGTAAGATTCTTTACGTTTGATCTTTGCTAGGTGTAGGAGTTCATTTGCTTTAGCGTGTGCTTGTTGTAAGCGATATCTTAATTCTTGAACATAGTCGTCAAGATTGTATACTGGTGCACTAGTTGTAAATTTTTCGTCAGTTGGTAATGTAGCTAATCTACCGAAAATTAGCTCAAAAGGAGAATGGTTTGTATCCGTATGAGGAGTTATATTGTAACAAAATACAAAGTAGGGGATCCATTCTTCCCAGTTATAGTCGTTTGTGAATGCAAGTAAGTATTCGTTCAAAACTCTATGATTCCTTTCAATGGAACCAAGGGTTTCGTGGTGATAAGGTGTTGAAGTTACGTGCGAGATTGAAAAGAATGAACATACGTGTTTCATAATCTCATTCACAAATTCAGTGCCCATGTCTGTTTTTAAAATTTTGAAATTACCATATTTCAGAATGAACTTCTCTACTAAGGCTTTCGCTATTGTTCTCGCTTCTTTATTCTCTAAGGGGATAGCTTCTACAAATTTAGTTAATTCACACTGAATGGTTAGTATGTACCTGTTCGTGTTTGTTAGCCTTAATGGACCTACTGTGTCCATTGAAATGATCTCAAAACTAGTCTTTGGAGTCTCAGTTAAAGTTAATTTTTCTTTTACATGTCTAATTTGCTTATTCTTAGTACATAATTCGCATCTACTTATATAATTTTTAACCAGTTTATTTAAATTTTTGAAAATATAACGTTGCTTTATTTTAGCTATTGTTCTTCTAATACCAGCATGACCACCATAATGTTTGGTGTCATGGAATTCTTTTATTATTTCGAGCATTTTATCTTTGTTTTCAATTCTTAACGGCGCGTCATATATTATAATTTTTAACTTCGTTTGCTTATTTATCTTATTTAAATCCGACTGCAGTTCGGTAAATTTTCTTTTAAATTCATTCATATCGATATGAGTAAATACTACATCATTACTCTTGAGCGCTAATTTTTCTATATTCTCTGCATGCATGCTAAATATCAGCTTCTCCAACATAAAATCTAAATTCATACGTGGATTATCACTGTATTGTACTAAAACTTCTTTATCATTAATTGATATATAATTATTTTTATCTTTGTGCGCTAATTTATATTTTGATTTACATCCCAGTTTCTCCTTCATAGAACCTAAGTTCTTAAGTGGATTATCGCTGTATGTCTTAAATTCATCATTATTATTATCATTCTGCAAACTTTCATATATAATAAATTTTAAATTCTTTAGATTCCTCACTTCAGATATCGAGGTGCAGTTCCATGCATAAAGTTGGCCACCCTTATCCATCTCTGCGTTGTTATTTATCTCGACGTCTTTTGTTTCCTCTTTCTTCTTCATTGCTCTCGTGACGATATTTACCGTTGTAGGTATCATGGCTTTTAATGTTTCAGAATCAATTTTTATCCTCGATAATGCATCAGCATTAGTGTTGCTTTTTCCTTGTTTATATATAATTTCGAAATCATAGTCTGACAGATCTAACCTTATTCTAGTTAACTTCGATGAAGGATTCTTGTGTGTAAACAGACTGATCAAAGGTCTGTGATCCGTGACTACTTTAAATTTTCTAGCGTAAACATATGGTCTGAAAAAATTGATTGCCCAATGTATAGCAAGCAATTCTTTCTCAATGACCGGTTTATTAATCTCATGTTTGTTCAGTGATCTACTCGCGTATGAAATAGGTAGATCCTTTCCAATCTCACCCTGTGAGAGTACTGCTCCTAGAGCGTAATTCGAAGCGTCGGTTGTTATTACGAATGTTTCATTAAAATCTGGATATTTTAATATAGGTGGGTTGATCAATTTTTCTTTGAGCATTTTGAATGCTTTATTGCATTCATCTGTCCAATCGAATGTTGCATTTTTCTTCGTTAGGTTATTCAGTGGTTTGGCTATTTCCGCGAAGTTAGGAATGAATCTTCTGTAGTAATTACAGAATGCTGTAAATCTCTTTGTTTCATCTGCACTAATCGGTGTTGGATAATTTTTAATGACTTCATACTTCTTTGGGTCCGTTTTTATTCCCTCGTTAGTTATAAGATGTCCCAAATATGTTACTTCAGTTTTAAGGAAATTACATTTCTTTGCGTTTAATTTTAGATTATATTCCCTTAATCTTTCGAATGTTTTGATTAAGTTCATGTTGTGATGTTTCAAACTACATCCAAATATAATAATGTCATCAACATATAAGAACGCCTCAGCCTCTAGACCTGCTAGTGCAATCGTTAGCATACGTTGAAAACTGTTCGTTGAAATTTTTAAACCAAATGGTAATCGTTTAAATTGGAATTGACCTTTATTTGTCGAAAATGATGTTAAGTGTCGTGATTCTTTCTCAAGTTCTATTTGATGGAATGAACTCGTTAAATCTAGCGTCGAAAAATATTTAGCTCTGCCCAGATTGTCAAGGATGTCATCCAATCTTGTTAGCGGGAACTTATCATCCATGATCTTCTTATTTAGTTGTCTAAAGTCGACCACTAACCTGTAGCTTGCTTGATCGTTTGCACTCTTCTTCGGCACTATTAGTAAAGGTGAATTGTAGTTGCTACGTGATACCTCTATCACGTCTTCTCTAATAAGCTTGTTTACTTGCTTATCAATTTCTTCTAAATGCGCTTGCGGTAGCCTATAATTCTTAATATATACTGGACTATTGTCCACCACTGGAATTTTTTGTTTATAGAAGTTGTTTGTTGATAACTTTTCATCCGAAACGTAAAAAATGTCAGCGTATTGCTTACAAATTTCTAAAATTGATTGTTTTGCTTCGTTATCCAATTCTTCTAAATTTAACTCATCTGAAATCTTTTCAAATCTTTGCTCTAATGTCATACTGCTCTTGATTTTATCCATTCGTAATACATGATAGTTTGTAATTGGTACTATCTTTGCGGCTATATCTTTTATTATGACGTCATGTTCTTTTGTGTTTAAAATTTTGACGTTTGCAGTGCCTTTCGCTGGTACTATGACATTCGCTATAAATACTCCTTCTTGTATTTCCTGATTGAGTATAACGCTGTCCTCTTTTAAATCTATATTTACTGCTTTAATAACTTCACACCTTGCTGGTACGATAAATCCGCTCTCATCTGGTAGTCGTGTATTCATTGGTAATACGACTTCTGCTTCATTAATATATATTGAGATTGTATATGTTTCATAATCAATTTTGCAACAATTTCTATGCAGAAAATCTCTGCCTAATATGCCATCCGTCACTATTGGAAATTCTTCGTTAATTAAGTGGAATTCCTGCTCCACATTATTATTATTAATATTCAAAATCGCATTCACTGTTCCTAGTGAATAAGTTTCATTGCTAGTAACGCCCGTAATCTTACATCTTTCATCATTAATATTTATATGCTCTGTTACTTTATTTACTTTGAGCAGAGAAATATCTGCTCCGGTATCAATTAAAAAATTCTTATATCCTTGCGTTATATTCGTGCGAATTTTTATGTAATTAGAATTTGTACTAAGATTTAGCTTAAATATTTTCATTGGGATTTTACAATCATGGAGTCGTCCGTTAACTGGACTTCGGAGACTCCTTCCCAGTTTTCCGCCTGAGTTATATTAACTCTATTACTATTTCTTCTAACATTATTATTATTATTATTATTATTATTAAATTGGTTATAGTTTCCATTCTGTTGGAAATTCTTTTTATTAAAATTATTAAAATTTCTATGATTATTTTGAGCAATATTTCTATTTCTATACCCATTTTTATTAAAATTATTATTATTAAAATATTTATTTTGATTATTATAATTATTAAAATTTCTATTATTTTGGTTATTGTAACCATTAAAATTTTTGTTGTTTTGATAGTTCGCATTTCCTGACCTAAAATTTCTACCCATCTGATTTCTAAAATCATCCCTAAAACGTCGCGAATTGAAATGTAGCATGTGCGCGGTTTTAGTTTGCTCTTCTACTTCTGAAGCGTATTGGATCGTTTCCTGTAATGAGCCTAACCTTGCAGCATATACCGTATTCTTTAGCGGTTCATTTAACCCGATTTTATAAGCATTGAGACCCGCTTGCTCATTTAATTTGGTTATAATATCGGTGTGTGCTTCACCCTGCTCTGATACCTGCAGTGAATTCAGTTCCGTAATTAATTGCTCTATTTTATTTCCAAAACTTTCGGCTGACTGATTACCTTGCCTTGATTGAGCTATCTGAGTTTGTAAATTCAGAGATGTGGATCGTTTCTTGAAAATTTTATTGAATAGATCTTTTAGTTCTTGGATTGTCTTAGGTGTTTTGGCAGCTATAAGTTTGGTCTTGGCGTTTGCTGTCAACCTAGTATCTAAGATGAATTTTATCAATTTTTCTTTTTCCTGATTATTATTTAGTGTGTCACTAAAGTGTTGTATCAGGTTCAGAAATATTGGCAATTCATTAGATTTGCCATCGAAAATTGGCACAATTTTCAATGTTTTTTCTATATCGAAAGACATGTTGTCCAAGTTATCACTCTGTAGAGAAATTTCTAAAAGATTTTCAGAATAGTCTTTTAGTTTTTCTTTGAGTTCTTCGTAAACTTCCGTGAATCTACTCTTCAATTTATTGGTTATCTCATCATCTGTATCTAAATTTAGCTTTGTGAATAGGGTTCTAAACTCTGTCCTTAAATTTTTTAATTGAGTAGAACAGTTTAATATGTGTTCATGCGAAAATTCCCTGTTTGGATTCTTTTTTAGATTCGTGAGTGTTCTTTGCAACTCTTTTATTATTTCGTTACCCCTTTTTACTAATTCCATATATCAAAGTGAACTATCAAAACAAATTATAAAGGTGAACTATCAAAACCACATTATCAAAATATTTTATATCAGAAGAAAATTTAAAACAACGTAAAATTTATTTTTAAAATATATATATTTTTTTTTTTTTATTAATAGAAATTTTTTTTTTTGTTTATTTAAACTGTATTCCTTATGATCTCTGTTCTAACATTTTTCTTAATACTAGTTTTTATCTTATAGAGTAAAAATAGTATGGCTAATACAACGATTATTACGATTACTATAATTTCGTATTTATTTATTTCGCTAACGCCCGATTGAATGTTGGTTGCGGAACCAGCTCCATTAGATATAAAGACCTCCTCAGTACGGTCTGGTTTTCTCGCGGAATTTCCCATTTAATAATTGCTATTAGCTATATTATTTTTAATTATTAGTTTTGTTTTTATTAAAAAAAATTCTTTTAGAAATTAAATTGTAACATAAAATATAAAATTGTAATTTAGTTTAATTAAAATTATTATTAATTAATTTTGTTTTTTATTGAAAAGAAATTTTTAGGAATTAATATTTAATTGTAACATAAAATCGTATTTAAAATTATTCTTAATTAATTTTATTAAAAAGTTTTTGAAATTAATATTTATTATATGATATAAAATTTTAGTTTAGTTTAATTTTGCTGATTTCTTCGTGTCCTTCTTTTTCTTTATTATTTTATTCTTCTCTATTTTTAGTTCAGCGGCTTTCTTTAGGAATATGATTTTTTGTTCTTCACTCGAAATTACTAACAATCGATGTAAACTGGCAATTTCTTGGTTTAATTTCGCCAGCTGACCTCCTCTTTTTGGCTTGTTAGAAATAAAGTTTGTTTTTTGTTCTATTATTATGTCCGGCTTTCTCGACTTGTACTCCTCAATAGTAATTGGTTTCTTTTTGATGAGTGTAAACAGTTTCCTCTCGTTCGGTTTGGCACAGGTCGCCATATAACGGTTGTAATCCTCTTCGAAATCGTGTGTTAAATCCATTAATGAGTTGCACTAAAGAATAAATCTTTCAGTGAGGAGAAATAATTTCTGTTCAAAAAGTCCGTTGGTCAGTACAGTCCAATTTTCATATAGCAATGCTTTGCGCAAATCAAATGATTGCTATACTCCAACTGTTAGAAGTCACTTAAGCTTAAGCGAAATGGACTTCGTCAGACTTATATATATGAATAAAACACTTGCTTCTCTTTTAGACAAATATACAAATCTGAATTTTATTATCGATAATTTCTTCTATTTATACAAAATCGATATTACTAAAAATTACACATTTAGCAAAAATATTCTTAAAATTAATTGTTTCATAATGTTAAAAATGTGTCACATAATTTTTATATTTTCTTTGTAATTTTAATTGACCGACATATTCAGTTTTTTAGTTTAAATTTATTACATCATAAAAATAAATGAAAATTATATTATTTACTTATGCTCAGTAATCATATTCCATTTAATAGTTTTTATGAAATATGAGTTTCGAAAACTTTCTTTTGGTTTAAAATAAATTATGTTTATTTTCACATATGTTTTTTGTTATCGTGTGAAAATGATTTTGCGGTTTGTTTACTTTAGAATATAATGGAAATTTGTTGTTTATTTTATGTGCGGTCATTGTAAGATTTTGTAGGAGTTAAGGGATGATGTGTAGATACATTACAAAGGTGATACCTCTTTCCACTCTGGCCGCCTTCCCTCGGTTTTCCATTTCAATACTGGAGCCGTAGCTGGATCTTCTAGCTGCTCTCTTTTAATTGCCTCGGTACACCAATCTTCAGGAGTTTGGAACTTGATTTGGTTCACTTTCATTGCCTCATTTCCCTCAGTTCTGCTACATGACTTGCACTCCTCTATACAGGGTCTTCTGGACAGGGCATCGGCGTTACCATGGATCCTCCCCTTGCGGTGTTCAACTTTGAAGTCGTAGTTCTGCAGGATCTCTATCCATCTTGCTGCTTGTCCTTCAGGAAATTTGAATTGTAATAACCATTTTAGAGCAGCATGGTCCGTGCGAATCAGGAATGGTTGTCCACACAAATACTTGTGGAAATGTTTCACAGCCTTGATGATAGCTAGCAACTCCTTCCTCGTGACACAGTAATTCCGCTCCGGCTTTGACAGAACTTTACTGAAGTACGCCACCACTTTCTCATCGTCTCCAACTTTCTGTGACAAAACAGCTCCGGTTCCTACATTGCTTGCGTCTGTGTCCAGAATGAACATCTTTCCGGATTCTGGATAGGCTAGTATAGGGGTGTTGCATAGTTTTTCTTTTAAACGGCAGAATGCCTCATTACATTCGGTTGTCCACAGAAACTTGGTATTTGCCTCTGTCAATTTATGTAGACTCTTGGCGATATTTGCAAAATTCTCCACGAATCTTCGATAATAGGTGCATAAGCCAAGGAAACTGCGTAGCTCATGAACATTGTTCGGTACTGGCCAATTTTTCACAGCATCAATCTTCTCGGGATCGGTTCTGACTCCATGTTCTGTAATGATGTGTCCAAGGTACTTCACTTCTTTGTGGAAGAGATTGCACTTTACCGGATTCAACTTCATGTTGGCATTACTTATTCTTCTAAGTACTTCTTCGAGGTTCATTAGATGCTCTTCGAAGTTGCGACCCATTATAATGATGTCATCAAGATAAACTAGGCAGGCCTTCCAGGTTAAACCATGCAACACGCATTCCATTAGACGTTCAAATGTTGCTGGGGCATTGCATAGACCAAACGGCATCACATTGAACTCCCACAACCCATTGCCAGTAGAAAATGCTGTCTTTCGTCGATCTTCTGGATGCATTTCAACTTGCCAGTAGCCACTCTTCAGATCTAATGTGCTGTACCATTTGGCCCCTGATAGTGTATCCAGTGTGTCATCAATTCGTGGCAGTGGATAGCTGTCCTTAATGGTTACCTCATTGAGCCTTCGATAGTCTACACAAAAACGAGCTGACCCATCTTTTTTTTTAACTAGCACCACTGGTGAGCTCCATGGACTCTTAGATGGCCTGATGACTCCATCACTTTTCATTTTGTCCAGCATTCCTTGCACTTCCTCGTGTTTAGCCAGTGGTAGTCTTCTAGGAGGCTGTCTGATAGGATGAGCGTTTCCAGTGTTGATCCTATGTCGCACGATGTTTGTTCTTCCAACATCTTCATCTCCAGTAGAGAAAACGCTGCTCATCTTCGTTAATACCCTCTTGATTTCTTTGAATTCGGCTGGATTCATTCTTTTACTAAGATCTTGAAGTATTGCTACTAATGCGGGATTGTTTCTCTGCATGAAGACCTTTTGCTCTTCTTCACAGCTGATTATCTCTTTTATGGTGCTGCATTTGGCGATTTCTTCTCCATGATTGATGACCACTCGTTTATTTGAGAAGTTAACCAGTTGCACTGGAACTACTCCCTCTTTTGCTGCAACTAGCGTTCGGCCAATCATAATGTTTCCCCCAAAGTCGTTGTTAGCTGGCTCAATCATCACAGGTGAATTTTGGTTACTTTTATTTAGTAGCTTAGTCCATATGATCTTCTCAGATTTTGCCGGGATCTCAGTTGGTCCATCACTAATAACACGGACCTCAGCATTGTCGTTGGTGGCGTTTAGCACTATTTCTGTGTTTCCATATCTCAGTACGTGGCTTCCCAGATCTAATATAAAATTGTATTCTTTCATGAAGTCAAGCCCAATTATGCAGTCATCTTCTATATCTGCTACAATAAATCGGTGCCTAAATGAATTTCCTCCAAGGTGAACCTCTTGGTCGCTTTCTCCATGAACTAGAACTGTGTCACCCGTAGCTGTTTTTAGGGTGAATCGTCTTGCTGTATCGATCTGACTATCACAAACCACATCTGGACGCACTATCGATCTCGAAGCACCTGTGTCAAAAGTCAACATGCACGATTTGCTTCCAACGGTTGCCTCTAAGACTAGACTACTATTTTCTCTTTTTACTTGTGATACCACCAATGTAGGGCATTGTAATTGAGCCAGCTTTCGCCCTCCAAAACTGGCACAATCTAGTTTCCCGAATCCGGAACGCGGCCTCTGTCTTCCGGGTGTGGCTCCCATTTACATTCTCTTCGGATGTGCCCCAACTTCCCACAGTTCCAGCATCTTACTCTGCTAGATCTACTTCGTTGATTTTGTTCAGGTTTATTTTCCAAACTTTTGACACGCATGATCACTTCATCAAGCGCTGCTTTCAGTGGTTCCTCAGCAACTTCCATCTGACGTACTCTATCTGAGCCATACGCTCTTTTTCCGGCTTCCATTTGCAGGGCCAATGCTAAGACTTCCGCAGGTAATTTCTTTCCACTTAGATAAAGCTGATTCCTCATTTGTACATCTCGAAGAGCATTGATAAATGTATCAGCTGCCAGTTCGTCTCGATGTTCAGCGTTATAATTCGGATATGATAGATTAACCAGTCTCACAATGTCAGCCTCTAATTCTTGCAAAGTTTCGCTGACTCCTTGTTTTCGTGTCTTGAGCTGCATGCGATGGAGAGCTTGCATATGACTTTCCCCATATCTTACTTCTAAGGCCTCCATTAGCTTGTTGTAATCACGCTCTGTCGCTGATAGTGTCTGCAAAATTTCAGCAGCAGGTCCTTTCAATGCCAATATAAGCGCATTTGCTTTTTGCTGGTGATCGAACCCAGTTGTTGCTATATCAAATTGCATCTTAAATATCTGGTACGATGTAGATCCATCAAATGCGGGTGTTTTCACTCTAGCTGGAGCTGAAGTAGTTGATGGAATGATCATGTTACCTGACTTTACTTGTGCTATTTCTTGGCGGAATTCACTTGAAAGATTGCGTAATTTCTCTTCATGTTCTTCGGTAACTTTCCGCAGCTCCCTTTCCATGTTGTTGATTTTCACCTCTGCACTGGATATACGTGACTCGATTACTTCACGTAGACTTTCTTGCTTTGCCATCATATCAGCAAACTGTTGTCGTTGCTCGTTTCCTTGTTTGGCCATCATATCAGCAAGTTGTTGTTGTTGATCTACTTTTTGTTGGGCCATCAGGTCAGCAAGTTGTCGTTGTTGATCTAGTTTTTGTTCTGCTGCCAGTTTCTCTTGTCGGGCCATCAGATCAGCAAGTTGTTGTTGTTGGTTGTTTCCTTGTTTGGTCATCATATCAGCAAATTGTTGTTGTTGGTTGTTTCCTTGTTTGGCCATCATATCAGCAAATTGTTGTTGTTGCTCTGCCATCATTTCCTTCATCAACGCAATCCTCGGATCAATCGCTGGAGCATTCTGAACCGGAGCTTCTTCCTGCTCTACTTCTATGACCTCTGTGTTTTGGCCTGCTTCTTCTAAAACTTTACGCAGCCGAAATGCAAGTTCTGCCTTCGTTCCATGGATTGGAGCATTCCTTTTCTTCAACTCATCCTTCAGCTGGGTCTGGCTGAGATCACTAATATTTACTGTCTTGACCATTGTTTCAATAATCCCACTTCTGACACCACTGTAACGACTCTTCGTTGGTTCTTTTCGATTATTGAACAAACACGACAGTAAAAGACAGATCTTTAGTTAACAGAATCTCAAACTTTATTTGTCATCAAATTACAGCAGCTTCCGTTTTTCCTTACAATAAATTCCAGGGTCTCCAATTTATGTACCATAAACTTCACTGCTTTTCCACAATTTGAATCAATAATATTCGGAATCGTAAAATCTGTATTTACTATTCCACTAAGTTCAAATTCTTTTACTATTAGTACCCAGGCTCAAATACCACCGATTATTCCTTATACTTGCGAATATTTATAAACACTTTTAATTGCAAAATTAAACTCTGACTATCTGATATTTTTGTTTGCTTATTTATATCGAAAAATAAATAAATCGAAACTTCTATAATCCACTAGAAATCAATACTACGTAGTCTGTACATTTTGAATAGGCCACACCTGTTTTCATTCAAACTTGCATTTGTATTAGCGAACTCAAATTTAATTTATGCAAAATGTATTAGGTAACTCCTTTTAATTCATTAATGTAAACATTTGTATAACAAATTTAATTTACATTAATTTATGCAATACAATTTGCAATACAAGTAAAAGATTGAAAAAGGAGTTAACGTTTAATTCATGAATGAGTAAATAAAATTAACCCATTCTGGACGAAGTTTATTACAATATATATATATATATATATATATATATATATATATATATATATATATATATATATATATATATATATATATATATATATATATATATATATATATATATATATATATATATATATATATATATATATATATATATATATATATATATATATATATATATATATATATATATATATATATATATCGTTATAACAGGTTATATAAAAAAAATGAATTTACTTGACAGTAGGATGTTGGCTGTTGATCAGCTTACCGTGTCCCAATATATCTGCCTCCTTCCTATTTCAATTCTACGTACAATATTTCCTTTTCCCTTTCTTTTGTTGTGTACTAATGGGAGTTATGATGTGCTTTATATCAGAAATCTGATTCACCATTTATAATATGTTTCTGGATTTTTGTTCCATGTATCTCGATAATACTTAGTTGACATTTATTCTGCAGACAAGAAAAAAATTGCTTTAATATGGTGATAATCAAAAAAATACTTTCCCAATCAAAATGGATGTCAATCCCAGACAAAAAAACTGAAGACGATTGTTTTTTTTTTTAAAAGAAAATTAATATCTTGTATTCCTCAATGTTCATTTACAAACACTTTAAGCATATATATAAAATTTGTGTATACAATTTTTTGTTTTTTTCCTTTGGTTATTTTAATAATTTTCCAGTTATTTATATAAAATTTCCTTTATTATGTTTGAATAAAACTTATTTTATTTATAACAAAATTATTTTCTTTCCATTTTAAGAATTAAATGTTTAGTATTTAAAAATTAAAACGTGGAATTAATGTTTGTTGTTTCTGACATCTTCATATTAAAAAAAACCCGAAAAAAATGAAGCAACATTGAGCAACCAAAATACATGTTCGTAAAAAAAAAGAAAATAATGAGTTCTTTTATTTTCTTCTATTGTTCGTTATATTTGAAATTGAGGCTGTTCGTTATAATTTGAAAATTTTTAAATTGTTATTATGTAATTTAGAAAAATGAAATGAAATGATTGAAATATATTTTAATTAATCGGAGAAAAGATAGAAATTGGTTTTAGTATTATTAATGAGAATATCGCCGACGTTACACCATGAATTCAAGGTAAGAATCAAGATACTTAACATTGAAATCACAAAAACGTCGTCATCCCCTCTATGTCAGGAAACCACTGAACAACTTTCAACAATTAATCTGTATCTGGGATCGAGTTATCAATGGTAACCAACGTCAGGGTCGATGATCAATTTCAACACTCATGAAGTTCGTAGGAACTATCAGTGAGTACTGAAATCGACCATCCATCCATCTAACGTCAGCACCCTTGAACCCTCGATACAACCAGTAAAATATGACACGGAGATGTGCACCCCAGAGACGACAACCAGGCAAAGGAACAACCCTTCCGAACGTGAGACATCATTCCCTGATGTCTTTCGCGTGATGGACTCCAAGATTCTTACCGCTCATATCTATGCACTCATAGAGTACATTCCCAATCTTAGTCTTAATCATTGCAGGTAAGAACTTTGGAGCCAATTTTGCTGAGAATTTTTTTGCAGCGTCACTCATATGATGTTGCCGTACAAACACACGTTGTTGTGGCTCAAAAGTTCTTAGTTTAGATCGTAGATTATACTGATGTTGCGATTTTTTGAAAGCTGCTTTTAAATTTTGTTGAACTCGGTTCCTGAGCAGGGTCAAAGGATCAAAGCGTTCTATTTCCTCACCAGCATCTTCACCAAGCTTGTGTAGTGATCTCAACAAATGATAAGTATTTCCATCCGATATTGGATGTTGACCAAATAATAAATAGTACGGTGAGTGCTTGGTCGCTGAATGTACCGCAGTGCATATGCGATTTCACCAATTTGTGAATCCCACGTGGTATGTTGACCTTTTATGACCGCTCGAATTACTGCTAGAACTGACCTATTGACACGCTCTGACGCGTTGCTTTGAGGACTGTAGACACCGGTCCTAATATGTTTAATGCCGAAATCTGACAAAATTTTTGAAAGTTCCTACTAGTGAACTGTTTGCCATTGTCACTGTGTAGAAACTCTGGTACCCCATAGGGTGATGATTGAACTTTAGCTATCATATCCGTATATTCTTTGTGCCGATAACCTTCGTTGTCGAGTTTAATGTCGTTAACATGATGTGATAATGCTTCCGTCAATTCCTCGTGTGTATCGTCATAAAGACGAGATAGAGCATCAGGGACTATATTTTGAGTACCTTTCTGGCGGACAATGGTAAAATCCATATGTTGGAGTTTTAGGCTCCACCTAGCCAGACGACCACTCAAGTCTTTCTGTGACATTAGCCACTTCAGACTTGAGTGATCAGTCACAATAGTAAATCGGTGACCTTCAACATAGCCCCTGAATTTCTTCACACTCAGAATTGCCGCAAGACATTCCAGCTCAGAAACCGAATAGTTTCTTTGAGATCTATTTAATTTCTTCGACATGAGGGCTATCGGACTCTTGTCCGTCTTCGTCGACCTGATATAATACGCTACCTACCCCTGTCAGACTTGCGTCGCATCTAACAAAGAACTCTTTATTATAGTCAGGGTTAATTAATACCGGTGCTGTAGTCAGCAATTTTTTTAAATTTTCAAAAGCTGTTTGCGCGTCTAATGTCCATTTCAATTTTCCAGAACTTTTTTTCAATAAATCCGTAATTGGTGATACCACGCTTGCATAATTTGGTATGAAACGTTGATACCAACCAGCCATTCCTAATAATCGTCGTATTTGTTTTACTGTTGAAGGAGCTGGATACTCTGCAACAGCTCTTACCTTGTCTGGATCAGTTCGAAGACCATCTTCACCAACCAAAAATCCCAAGTATTTCACCTCTCTCAGAACAAATTTACTTTTCTTGAGGTTTATTGTTAACCCAGCCGCTCTTATCAATGAAGAGACTTTGGACAGCAATTCCTGGAACGTGGAAGAGACTACCAATATATCATCTAAATAAACAAAGACATTCTCGTGATATTGATGTGGTATCACTTTGTGCATTAGCCGACACATTGTCTGGGGAGCATTGAACAATCCAAAGGGCATAACCCGGAATTGATACAATGGGCGATCAGGCACTGTGAAGGCTGTCTTGTCTCTAGATGCTTCTGCCAGAGGAATCTGCCAGAAAGCATCTTTAAGATCAATACTAGAAATGTACTTTGTGGTATTTAGACGACCTAGTAAGCCATCAATCAAGGGAAGTGGGTAAGCGTCCTTTTTCGTTAGTGAATTGACACGACGGCTATCTATACATAATCTGTTTTTACCAGATTCTTTTTGTACTAGAACCACTGGCGAGCACCACAAACTGTTACTCTCTTCGATCACGCCCATTTGAAGCATTCGGTCGAGTTCGGCATAAACCTTTAGTTGAACAGCCGGCGATGTGGGATAATGCCTCTTTTTAACAGGTGCATTATCACCAACATCGATGACATGTTCAACCAAAGAAGTCTTTCCGAGCCCAGACACTTCAAATGACGGGAAAGAATCCTTGATCATATCCAGTTCTTGTTGCTGGTCAGTGGTGAATGGTTATGGTTATGTGTATTTAAATTTTGTGGCTCTGTACGAGTCAGTTCACTAACAAAGGAAGGAACAATACCAAATTTCTCCCAGAAATCTATGCCCAGGTAGAGCTCCTCTCGTAAACCAGGGACAATTTGAAACCGCATTGGTTTAGTGGAGCCATTCACGGCTATTGGAACTTCTATGTAACCCAAAATTTTATTTGCAGTACCATCCGCCGTACGAATACACGAAGTGTATTTACGGTAGGATGTACCTGATGATTCCAATAATTCCAAGGAATTTCTTCCAAGTATAGTGATTGACGCTCCACTATCCAATTATCCCGAAATGTTTTTGTCCAAAATCCTAATTGTTAATCGCGGCCGAGGATCCTTTGTTTCTGAAAGGATAGATGAACTACATGCCTTACGAAATAATTTCCTCATTAGCCAATATCTAATATTACGTTCAAGACGTCTAAAATACGTTCGATGTAATAATGGGAAATTAAATGTGCTAGATGAATTTATTCTAGTTTCTTGAGTGGCAGCAGATCTTCTTGTGTTCCTACGTCTCTCGTTGCTTTCTTCGGGCTCATTGGATGTTGAACCGATGGTACCATCCCCGAAGCATGTACTCTCGGACGAAAGTTTAACGACGGGTGACAATATGAACAATTTGCATAATTGACGTCAGGCTTATTGCATTTCCAACAATAGAGTTTGATCCGATTTTTACGTGGACAATCCGGAGCTCGGTGACCATTTACTCCACAACTGTAGCAGACTATTGGTTGTCTGGACATTGATGGACCAGGTTGATTATTATCAGATGTTAAGACCGGTCGCTGAAATATCCTTCTTGGTGTTGAATCCATCGCTTCGATATATCCATCTCGTTCTGGTTCCACATCCACCTCATAGTCATCCACTTGCTGTAGCTCGCTAATTCTTAAGTTTGAAATTCTGGTCGGGACTGGTGTGGACCACAAACGTTCGAACTTCTGACACAAAGTCCGAAGTTCATCAATTGAATGTATTGTTGCTGCTAGTGTAGCATTTTTGAGCTCCACACTCAGTCCCTCCCGAGCAATTTCCAGCATTTCACGGTCAGTAAATGGACGTGCTAAGCGACGGTTCAACGAACATACCTCCACTAAATACTCGTATACGCTCTCTTTTGACTTTTGTTTGCGGTTCAGAAGAACTCGCAAGATCGTCTTATCATCAGTGAGCGTACCGAAGGTTTGTAGGAGTCCCTCCCTTAGCACTGGATAGGTCACCACCTGATACTCATGAGTCAAGTTCAAATAGTATCGATCAGCAGCTGCTTTAAGGTACTGTGGTATGATAGACCTAAGGTCGTCATAGGACACACGGTGACACACCTGGCAGCCGATGAATAAACTCTAAACTCTAAGCCTCTACTGGATGAATAAACTCATGAATATCAAGTGAGTGACCATCACCGGTGAAGGTTGGAACCCAATTTGAGTCATAACGACTCAAATTGTTCCCATGAACCTCTCGGTACTCCACTGGTGCTAACGCTGGAGCAGCGTCACGCCAAAGCTGAGGAGGTTGGTTGTATGGTGGTGGTGCTGAAAGTGGAACTTGTGGATATAATGGTGGTTGTGTTACCTGTGGTACTCGTGGATAATTTAATTGAAATTGTTGTTGTACCTGTGTTACTACCTGAGGATGATTCAATGGTTGTTGCTGAGCTTGTTGTACCAATGCCAGATCGTTATTCAATTGTTCGCCCTGGAACGTGTTATCTTCGCATCAGTATTAATGTGAAGATTACAGAATTTATCCAATCCTGGTTTCCAGCGGATATATGAAGCTCCGGCTAAAGCTAAGGGTAGGAAATGGGATCATTGGAAACCAAAATTGAATCTTGTTTAAACCGCTTAAGATGTTGAAGGAACAGGGATGACAAGCTACTATCTACACTACCTGCATACTCACCTTCTACTCACCCAATCTCATCCCACACTAAGAGTGGAGTGTTAATTCATGATATGTCGAACACAAAAAATTAATTAATCAAAGATGATACGTTTAGTACACCCATAATTATTATAATTCAAAACAAATAATTCAAAAATAATTTACAATATACTTAATATTATCTCCCAAAAATGAAATATTAATACTAAATAAAGTAATGAAAATAGTATGTGCAATAAAAACTATTGTGTACTTATCTAAGATGTTGTTGATGTTGTTGATGTGTTGTTACTTGTTTTGAAGTTATTATAAATTATCCTGATTAACAATTTGTGTTATGACGTCTTTTGGTATGACTTCAATAGGAATCCACACGACGAACAAATTTGCGTATAACGATATAATTGATTTGAACTGTATTTGTGTTTAAATAATTTGAAGCAGTTATTTTCCGTTTAGTTTTTTTTTCCAATGGGATTGTTATTTTTGACCTTTAAAATACTGCAGATCAAATACATTAGTAATTAGTATAATACTGTATAATTGCAATCACTATATTTTTGTTGCTTAAACTGTAGAGTTTACTAGTTGAACTGTTACTCTAGAGTGACGCAATAATTTTCAACATGCCACACTCATATATTAAGACGTTAAAGAATTAGAACGTTTTTTATGTTTATATATTTAATTCAATTGCAATCGTAGATCACATAATATAAAATTAAAGAATTAAAACTACGGGTATATAAGACACTACCGTTACAGTTTGTTTAGTTTGAAATTTAATTAATTCTTTTCAAATTTATTACACTTAGAATATATTGTATTATGGATAGTTTTTAATTCTCACTAAAACAGTTTTGATATCCAATATCAACACTACAGAATTATTTAGCTCAAAACTAATACATTAAAATTAATAAAATTAGGAATACTCAATAAATTAATTGCAATATAACCAAAATTTAGATAACACTAGATAGATATTTAGAAACTGAATATTTTACCAACAAATTCACTTGAGTAATTTTTGTTTTGTTTTTACTATCTTAAATCTGATGATCGACTGTCCCAATAATTGATTTCATTTTTTTGATTTGGAAAATCAACGGGAAAATTTTTTTTGAAGAAAGAAAATATATAAATTAAATATTATCAGGGCCGTATTTAGAACTGAGATAATCAATTGAATCAATTGGTTAGATCAATAATCTGTTAATCAGTTAAAGCAATTGCATTTTACAATTGTAACAAACGAAAACCCCAACATTGGTATTACCAGATTTGCAGCTCTCAAACCTGATTGCTGGAAATAAGCCGGTGGTAAATGCTCTGACCGTCTCTGTTGTTGATAGTTTGGACGATTTATATTGTGTCAGTTATTGGCTGCACTGGGATCGGAGTGGATCTCTCATCTGGTTGAAACGTAGGTGAAACAGATGGTGCAGATGATACTCCTGGTTTATTCTGCAAAATTGGATGTGTTGACAGCATGTGTTCTTGCATGTCATTGCGAGGACCCAACCTATTCATTCTATCCGTATAATGCAAAACTCGATTTGCCTAACCATCTAAGAAGGTCTGATTAATCGGTCGCTGAAGTCGTCTTACTTGATCCAAGATAAGTTGTGCTGCCTGCACCACCATTTGAGATTCTGCTACTAAATCTCTCGCATGAGACACCGTTATTGGAACTGCACCATTATCTGCATGGTTTCGCAGTTCCTCTGCCCAATTGACCCCCCTGTAGTCCACACCCCGAACCAAACATTCGATCTGTAGTTCACTAGGTTCCAAACCATAGAACGGATTGTCAACGTCTAACTGGTTTGACATTTCGAACGTAAAATTTGTAAAATTCAGAATTAGCAACAAACAACAATACCAAAACCAATTCAAACGGAATAAGTGCAGTTAGTACACCCGGTAAAAATTGTCCGATGGAAATGAAAACAAATAAAAAAACGCAAAAAGTGAAAAATAACGACCAACCCAATTCGAAAACACAAATTTTTTTGTAAAAACAAATTTAGAAAAAGAACAACAAAAAAAATGATAGTTGCATTCAACGTTGCTACACCTTTCACAAAAATTCCTAAAATGTTTATAATATAAAATATAATTTATATATTCAATTTCAGATACGCTGAAATTCCAAATTATAAGTACCTAAAATTATTTATTGACGATAACATCCCTAGAAAATATTTATTTATTTTAAATTTGAAAAGTAAAAATATTTAAAAAAATGCTTATTTATTGGATGCACCGTCTTAACTTGAAATATTTATTTATTTTCTTCCCAACCTAACAAAAACAATTGCAACTGTCACGATTAGACCCTAGGCCTATTTCTACTGACCCAGCTGCGTTTGTTCTACCTAAAAATAAATTACCATTAAACTAATGCCGTTGCTGGAGAACGCTCCCGAGCGCCAGACTTCAAGTCTTAAACTCCATAAAAAATTGTCTATTGTAAGCTAAATGTAAAAGTGGAAAAGTTTTGAAGTTGAGTGAGGTGAAGCCTCTGATCCTGATAAAAAATAAAATTGGTTCTCCTCTTCATTTCATTGAAGAAACGTCTGTGCAGGGAATGGTACTAATGGTTTGTACCTAAGTACAGACCAGCAGTAGTCATCCTCTTATCACCAAAAAACGCCCTCTAAAATGAAGAGAGGAAACCAATGAACTTCGATCGCATGTCCATAATGGACAGAGGCGACCTAGGAACATAATTATGTTAAGGAGAGAAGCTCGATGGATGGCTTCTTAGGCCTACCACATAGAGAAAGAAATGTATTTACTAATCCTTGTAAAACGCTTACAAAATTCAGAAACGAACAAGACGTACAATTAATTACAATTCTTTTAATTACATCTACCAACGCTCAACTGCAGTGAAATGTACAATATTTCATCATAAATTTAAAAATAGTTCGAATTCTACCACAACCGAAAACAAGATTTTACTGATTATAGCCATTAGTGGTAAATAAAATCATGTATGTATTTCACGGCAGGCCAATATGCATCTTTTAAACGAGCATCATATTCGAGATCTAATTCATTAGAGATATAAATATGTAAATATGATCTACTATCTAACTCTCTATCAATGGACAAAGTATAATTATATTTGCCAAAGCTACACACAATATTTGCATTGAAATTTTAATGGCTAACTCGTTTCGTCGGTTTGGTGTCTTAATTTCATCTCGCTGGTGCCAATTATTTCCAAAAGATGACCATGGACCAAAAAATAAAATATTTCGATATTGTAACATAACACTCTACTCAAACCACTACAACCGCTTCCTATTTAATATGATTTTAAACCAAATGATTTTTTTTCAAAAATAAATATATTCTTAAAATTTTCAATATTCAATGCAATTTTCACAACAAATTATTTTTTTTTTTTGTCAAAAACGATATATTCACCAACAATCAACTGACTTTAATTAACAACACCAAAAAAAAAATAACCACAAAATAAAGACAAAAACAAAATACCCGAAATAAAATTTAATTACGCTACTAAAAATAAAATTCTACGACCAATTGTCACGACCATCTTGGTCGACCATTAGGATCCGAGCTCCGACCAAAACTTTTCTAACTCAAGTCAACACCTCGGTGTTATCTGAGCCCGAAAAAAATTAATTCCAGAATGTGATCAATTTGTGGGAACTTTCCCACAAATAAACGAAAACTTGTTTAATTACAACAAAAAACGAAAGGCTGAATTTCAGACTTAAGTAGAAAAGAAAGAAGAATGAGAATTAAATAAAGTGAAATTGGATTACAACTTAATCCAGAATTTTAAATTAATTGTTTTCTGTAAAATTTACAGAAAGCAAAACATGTGAAAATTTTACTATAATTATTAATGTATTTGTACAATGTGCAAAAACGAAACATGGGCAAATTTTTGAAAAATAGGTATAATGTCATGATGGATCAAAATTATAAAATTAAAAGTTGTCTGGAATTTATAAGACTTGCGACGAAGGGAAGATGATAAATCTTTGACACGAAAATAGTGTTTCTGAAATTCCTTTCGTCACAAATCGTGGGGACGTCCCACACCCTGAGAACGTCTCAAGCCAGGACTACTACTAAAATAAGGAGACAGGAAGGTTGCACTGACTTTGAACCAGTTGGCATCCATGGAGAGAGAAAAAATAATTAACGTAGTTCAACCGAATAAGTATATTGAGTGAGTTGGTGCTTGCTGTGCTGGTGAGACAGAAAGTTCTGATCGAAAAGATGGAGTGAAGAGTGAGGCATTAAATAATGTCTTAGCTAGTGGTCATTATTTTGATACGCGATGCGCAGGCTAAGGAGAGATGGTGGTAGCGCAATGGTACTGAATATGCATTTTGCGCGCTAGCTGTGCAACTGGCGCAGTAAAAGTTGAGTAATTATCCATGAGGTGTACTGCTTTTTGGTGTTGTGTATTATTTGCCGGTGCGGTGAACAGAGAATTCGATATTTGAATAAGACTACATAGGAATTGTCCAAAACGACGAAATTTAGAACGAAAACCATTGTCACGAATAGAAAATAACGCATAAAAGAGCAGTGGTTGTTCTGAGTTTAGCCTTCCCAAACCTTATCCAACACTTGATAGATTATGATGTCAAGTACTAGTGCGGGTTGCACATCGAAATATTAGCGGAAATCAATCCCTTATTGAAGTTCTGGCATACGTAGGAATGATAAAGGTCAACATTGAGGTGGTTTTTATAAGTCGATCTCGATAACAACTCTCAATCCTCCCAATTTGGATCATTAATGCTCAAATTAAGTTAACGCTCAAACGAATATTCTGATACATCCACGCCTATTAATCAATAGGGCACGAAGTTCGAAAGTGAAATTTGCGCCCGGATAATGTTTGCGCAGTTAGAGTAAGGGTTCTTGGTTAATAGTTCTGATAGGTTTCATTATTATAAAAATCATTTTGATAATTGTAAAAATAATTTAAAAAAACAATGGCAGCTTTCAAATGAAATTTTAGGTAAAGGTGTTAAGTATGATAAGTCATTATCAATTGTTGACGAAAATGGTACGGTTATTAATAGCTCTCTGAATATCTCAAACGTTTTTAACGATTATTTTATAAATGTTATTGATAATATAACCAATAGTTTTTCGGGACTTAATAGTTCCGTTGAAAGTAGTTTGCTTTACGATTCTGTTGAACAAAATTCAATGTTTATGCGACCAATTACTGAAACTGAAATTATTAATCTCGTTATGTGTCTGGATAATACAAACTCTTGCGGCCATGATTCAATCAGCAATTCAACATTAAAACTCATAGTGAAATCTATATCAAATATTTTATGCCAGTTGTTTAATAGGAGCATTATTGAAGGTATTTTCCCCGATGTCTTAAAAATTGCTATAGTTATTCCACTCCATAAATCTGGTGACAAGAAAAAAGTTGAAAATTTTAGACCAATCTCTTTACTGTCTGTTTTTTCCAAAATTTTAGAAAAATGTATGAAAGAAAGATTAGTTAGTTTTCTTAACTCAAAACGATTCTTTTCTAATAAACAGTATGGTTTTAGAGAGTGTTTATCGACTGAAGACGCTTTGATAGAATATTTTAGCAAAGTTTTTAATAATATAAATAACAATGAATGTGTTGCTACCAATTTTCTTGATATGGCTAAGGCATTTGATTTAGTAAAATATAAACTCTTGTTAAATAAACTGAAACATTCTGGTGTGCAAGGTGTTTGTTTGCATTGGTTTAGTTCATACCTGTCTAATCGCCATCAGATAGTTAAAATTGAAAACACATTAAGTGAGAAACAGCCACTGAAATCAGGTGTTCCACAAGGCTCTGCTGTTCTTGGCCCAGTGTTGTTTCTAGTTTACATTAATTCTATCTTTTCTTTACCTATCAAGGGGAGTATGATAGCTTTTGCTGATGATATTGGTATTTGTTATAATCGTAATTCATTTAGAGATATTGCTGAAGACATGAATAGTGATTTACTTTTGATTCGTCGGTGGTTTGATGTACATTATATGGTGTTAAGTTCAAAAACAAAAACTATGTTTTTTAAACTCAGTGGCTTAATTCCGAATTTTGACATTGTATATCATTGTTCATCCTGCTTTAATTATATTTTTAGTATTAATTGTCCTCTTTTTTCAATGTGTTCAAATAACTGCATGTTATTGCAAAATGTTGATACTTTCAAATACCTTGGTGTTTGGGTTGACTCTCGATTGAATTTTAATTGTCATTTGAATAATCTCTACAAATATATAATAAATGTTAACAGAAAATTATATTTGTTGCGTGCTTTATTACCGAAAAGTGTATTAAGAATGTTTTATTTTGGAATGATTCAATCCAAAATTCAATACGGAATTACGTGTTGGGGAGGAATGTACATGTCTACATTATACCACGCTATTATTGCCCAGAAACATAGTATTAGGATAATTTTAAGAAAAAATAGACTGGAAAGATCTTTGCCATTGTTCAGACAATTGAAAATATTGCCTTTGCGATATTTATATAATAATAATTAGTAAAACAACGTCTTTTTTCACTTCAAAAACTTTATTTATTTTTAACACCGAATATTTTCTGTCTCTAAGAGACCTTCTTCTTGGGTTAATTGTTTTCTAAACTAAACTAAACTAAACACAATGATCTATTTATATACAAATACAAAGCTATGGATCTTAAAGTAATTAAAGTTAGTGGGTTTTTCCCATTGACAAGGATCGTGAATATGAAATTTAACAATTATATTATAAACAAATGAAGGCGTAACAGAGAAACAGAAAAAAAAAAAAAATTATAATTTAATTATAAGTGATTTTATGAATGAAGTGTTTTATGACGGTTTTTAATTTTAAAAAGGGGGCTGTAAACTGGACCTCTGTCGTTGTTGATTAAATCTTCTTCGTTTTCTTGTTGGATGTAGTAAGATTCTATTATCTCTAGCTTCCTGTTGTCGCGGACTGGGTGTAAAAGTTTTAAATTACTATTGTTGATTTTATGGTTGTTATCTACGATGTGTTTGGCTACTGCTGATTTGTCATAATTGACTTTCACGTTTATATGCTCCTTAAACCTTGTGATGATTTGTCTTTTAGAAGATCCAATATATTTCTTCCTACAACCTGAACAGCTGATCTCATATACTCCATTTTGGCAATGTTGTGGAATTTTATCTTTATTGCTGGTAAGTATAGAAGATAATTTTTGATCAGTTGTTGGTATTAGCTCTACATTGTGGCGTTTGAATATGTTTTGAAGCTTAGTAGAGACTCGCGGATCAAAGCTAACTTTTTCTCTTTTTTTCCTTTCCGTGATTGATGTCAAAACTGTGGTATCTCGTAATGCTTTTTTCTTTTTGGCTTTCCTTATAAGGGTGTTTATATGGAGGCTATTAAATCCATTAATTTTGGCAATTCTTTTGATGTTTTCTTCCTCTTTTGAATAATTTATTGTGCTGAGTGGAATGTATATAAGACGATGTATCATGCTTCTGAATGCTGCCATTTTGTGTTGCCATGGGTGATTTGAATCAATTGTTATGAACCGATCTGTGGTAGTGGGTTTTCTGTAGATATCAAATTCTACTCTTCCATTATTTCGGATGAGTAGAAGATCTAAAAACGGAAGTTTTCCCTGTTGTTTCTCCTCATAGGTAAATTTAATTGATTCGTATTTGCTATTAATGACTTTTAAGACTTTCCTTAATTGTTGTTTTTTCATAATCACTAATACATCGTCTACATATCTTCCCCAAAACTTGAAGTTGAATTCTCTATTTACTGATACTTCCAGTTCTGACATCAACGCTTCAGCTACAAACGGTGATAATGAGTTACCCATAGAAGTTCCAGAGGTTTGTTTATATATATTTTCATTGAACTGGAAGTAGCTGTTGTTCATACATTCCTTTAATGCTTCAATATATACTTCTGTTGTATTCTGTGGTATATCGTTCCTTATCAGCCACTTTTTAATTATATCGATAGCTATGTTGACCGGTACGCTAGGAAATAGTGCGCTGACATCAAGTGACACTAAGATCTCGTTATCCTCCACTTCTACGTCTTTTATTTTGTCAACAACTTCTATTGAGTTCTTAACTGCTAGAGATGGAAAAGCTGGTATCCTTTTAAACTCTTCAACTAACCATTTAGAAATTTTTTCGAACGGTGAATTATTATTTGACACGATCGGGCGCATAGATTTGCCTATTTTGTGAATTTTAGGTAGTGCATACAGTCTTGGAAGAGTTGGGTTCGATACATTTAGCTTCCATTTCAGCGATGCAATATTTAATGTGTTGGCAATCTTTTTGCGTAGGCTTACTGCTTTTCGTTGTAGTTGGTTGAGAGGATTGGAGTTCTGTGACTGATATGGTCCTTCTGCAAGTAGTTTTTCCACTCTTGTGATATATTCACTTTTATCCATGATCACTAGAGAATTTCCTTTGTCCGCTTTAGTGTAAATGCAATCTTTGGCTTTTAGAGATTTTAAAACTTTTTTTATTTTCTGAGAATCCGAGTTTGAGTATTGTGGGTTTTCGATGACATTGTTGATGACTTTTTTTGATTCTAATTTTACAATATTTCTTTCTTCGGCTGGTATGTGTTTACAGGCATGTTCTATATCTGCTACTATGTTTATTAATGGTAATGTGTTATTTTGTACGGCAAAATTTAATCCTTTGTTTAATAAGTTTAGTTCTTCTGTTTCTATTATTTGAGATGATAAATTCTTAACATAATCTGGAACAATTAATGGCTCTGATTTTTTGAGTTGTTTAGGTTGTATCAGGTTTTTTAGTTTTTTGTTGATAACCAATTTTGTTGATAATCAATTAAATTTACCTATGAGGAGGAACAACAGGGAAAACTTCCGTTTTTAGATCTTCTACTCATCCGAAATAATGGAAGAGTAGAATTTGATATCTACAGAAAACCCACTACCACAGATCGGTTCATAACAATTGATTCAAATCACCCATGGCAACACAAAATGGCAGCATTCAGAAGCATGATACATCGTCTTATATACATTCCACTCAGCACAATAAATTATTCAAAAGAGGAAGAAAACATCAAAAGAATTGCCAAAATTAATGGATTTAATAGCCTCCATATAAACACCCTTATAAGGAAAGCCAAAAAGAAAAAAGCATTACGAGATACCACAGTTTTGACATCAATCACGGAAAGGAAAAAAAGAGAAAAAGTTAGCTTTGATCCGCGAGTCTCTACTAAGCTTCAAAACATATTCAAACGCCACAATGTAGAGCTAATACCAACAACTGATCAAAAATTATCTTCTATACTTACCAGCAATAAAGATAAAATTCCACAACATTGCCAAAATGGAGTATATGAGATCAGCTGTTCAGGTTGTAGGAAGAAATATATTGGATCTTCTAAAAGACAGATCATCACAAGGTTTAAGGAGCATATAAACGTGAAAGTCAATTATGACAAATCAGCAGTAGCCAAACACATCGTAGATAACAACCATAAAATCAACAATAGTAATTTAAAACTTTTACACCCAGTCCGCGACAACAGGAAGCTAGAGATAATAGAATCTTACTACATCCAACAAGAAAACGAAGAAGATTTAATCAACAACGACAGAGGTCCAGTTTACAGCCCCCTTTTTAAAATTAAAAACCGTCGTAAAACACTTCATTCATAAAATCACTTATAATTAAATTATAATTTTTTTTTTCTGTTTCTCTGTTACGCCTTCATTTGTTTATAATATAATTGTTAAATTTCATATTCACGATCCTTGTCAATGGGAAAAACCCACTAACTTTAATTACTTTAAGATCCATAGCTTTGTATTTGTATATAAATAGATCATTGTGTTTAGTTTAGTTTAGTTTAGAAAACAATTAACCCAAGAAGAAGGTCTCTTAGAGACAGAAAATATTCGGTGTTAAAAATAAATAAAGTTTTTGAAGTGAAAAAAGACGTTGTTTTACTAATTATTATTATAATCGCTTCAAGTAGTTCAAACAAAAATTATTGATATTTATATATTTTTAAATGTCTTAAATTATTTTTTATTCGCAGTGGTAATAGGAGTATGGAAAGATTAGGACCAAGATTGAGAAATTTAAATTTTAACCTACCTTTGACAAGATGTGAACATTTTCGCAAGTTTTTCTTGTTTAGTGGGCCTAATATTTTTAATAAGCTAATTCATATTAAAAATATAAATAATTTAAAACTTTTTTTAAAATGTTTGTGGAAGTGGCTGTTAAATCAGAATACAGTAGAGAATCTTTTATCAGCAGTTCGTTAATTTTCAGTTATTTTTGTTTTTGTTTTGTGTTTACACAGTTTTATTGCTGATATTGATATGGAAAGTTGTACAAATTCATTGATATCTGTTATACTGCATTTTCATTTCTTTTCTTGTGTTTTTTTTTTTTTTTAATTATTGTTGTCTATTGTTGTTTTTGTTTTCTTATTCAGTTGATATGCCTTTCCTCTTATTTGTTTTGATTTATATTTGCAATACTTTTATGTGCATCCATATTTATTTTTTTTTTTTTTTTGCTGTTGTTTAAATATTCATTTAAAATTTTTTTTCTAGAAAGTAATCTAACAATGGATTTTTGCCCCACTACACAGTTCATATTCATAAATGTAACTTGAATTTTTGAAGGGAATTTCGCCATTGATCCATTTTAGATCAAAGAAATTTCCTAATTTTCATTCCCTTTTTCTTTATTAATGTTATAATCAATTTTATATTAATTTTTTTTCTAAATGTTAATTGTTTTTGTTCTAAATTTAAAATTGTTATAAAATTGTAATTTAATATATTGTAATTATAAGGGAATATGAAAAGATATAAATAAATTTATCAAATTAGGTCTTTTCTCACGTTATCAAATACAGGTCTTTTCTCAACAACGAACACCTCGTATGAACCAATCTTACCGAAATACAAAGGGTTCCCATAACAATAACAGATAGAGAGATTCGTAATTCAACTATGTCGTCAGACATATGAATGACATGTTAAAATCCATTTAATCAAATACAAAACAAGTCGTGTACTATATGGAACAAGCTAAACGACTTTGAAGAATTTCCAACGGATCACAATTACAAAACATTTTATAACACTTGTTATGAACTTATTATGAACACATTGACCTACATTTATCGAAATAACGTAAACACACATGTGACATAATCATAATAGTATCAATGGCCGGCAACATTATAAACAACAGAAAATTTTTTAATGTAATACAATTCCTTTCTATGATAAGAGAAGAATTGTGAACAAAGAACACCGTTAGAATTCACAATACTAGAAGTAAAAAAAAAATTTGAACTAGAAAATGCAATTTGAGATTTCAATTAGATTTACATATCAATGATAGATTTGTTTGGAAATGATTTTTATGAATCCACAAATTAAGAGTTACGTAACAAAATTCTAATAACAAATTAATCGTTTATTGAACGCAAAAGAAAAGTTTAATAGAAATTTCTGTGCAACTTCGTAATTTTCAATGCTGTTTTAAGCCCTATATCTTTTTTTTCATGTTAATCATTAACTTAACCTAAAAATTTTGTGTTAATTTTAATTTTCGATAGTGTTTTATAAAACTTTATATAAAACTTTTTTAATAGATTTAAGTAAAATAAAATCTTCTTCACATTAAATTTGATTATTTTCTATATCATTTGGATTTATCAAAAATAAGACAAATAAATACTAAATATATCTTTACAATGAAAATTAATAAAAATCAAAACCGTTAATTAAAAATTCTTTAAAAATCTTTTGAAAATCAATTGATAGTTACATTATATTACTGAAGCATAATTCTTAAAATAATTCGATGTTGAAATTCCTATTAAATTATATCATTGTTTTGAATGATCGTGTACATACATATTTATGGTTATAAATTATACAATACTAGCATTTTTTTTTTACGAGTATAACTATGTAAAGGACTATATTTTCATAACAAGAACTACTTTTACATATAATATTTGTATTCCGAGATTGTGATTCTAAATCACCACTCGAACCATTATTATTAAATATTTCCTAAAATTGAACAATTACAAATTTTAGATACATTTAATACTATTAACAAATTTTGAAGTAATATTTAGTGAGTTTAATTAAAATTTATAAACATAACTGATGTACCGTTACATAAAATAAATCGTCAAATAATAAACAAACTCAGCTCTCCAAAAAAAACTATGTTTTATCAAGAGACGCGGTAGTGTCTTGCGCACCATGTTTTGAAAGACACTACTAGTATATATACTGTGCACCGAATAGGTTTTAAAGGTTAAAATTTTCATTTCGAATAATTTGCATTTTTTCTACAACTGTATTCAAAGTTATCAATAAAAGTATATCTTATTTAACTATATGTTTCTCATTAGTAAAAAAAAGTCAGCATTCATGCTTTTTTCTGAAAGTTTATAAAATCAAAATTTTGCTTTCCCAAACTTTTAGTAAAATTAAAATGTTTTTACAAATTTTTATACCACGTTGATAGCATTGATATGAATGTAGTAATTTAGTATCATTTTGGCGAATTTTCAAAAACCAACCAAATGTACAGAATTGAAAAACACAAAATTATGCGAATTGAAATTTATTATCCCTCAATATTGGTAATATTTAACAACAGTTAAAAAACTTAAACACGAACCCAGATTAGTTTGCAAACATATAGTTGTTTTCGATAAAAATATTTGTTATGTTTGTATCCAGAAAACCCATCAAATGTTTTATTAATATATTAAATGGAAGTTGGTAATTATAAAGGTATTAGAAAAAAGAATATATGTATTTAGAATATGCTTTCAGTAAAAAGACCTATTATTGATGTGTTAAGAAAACGATGTTGTGAAAACATGTATTTGGTCTATTATGTAAATTTGTTATCTGAGAGAACCCAACAAATGTTATATCGATAATAAATTTTAATTTTTATTTCATTTTATTTTAGAACGTTGGTAGTTATTTTGAAGTGATGAGATTAAAAAATAATTTAGTAGGCTTTAAAAATTTGTGTTTTTAAGCTTTATGAGATATAAAGAAAAGAATTTGAGAAAATTTTATTATTATTTTAAGGGTTCCGTACTTTGAAAAAATAGAACAAAACCCTTATGGTGAGGACTTGATTGTTTATTATCCATTATTCACAACGACTTTCTCACTGAAAATGAAAATATATGTATTTACGTATATTTATGTGGTAAGATAAGGCGAAAATGACAAATATGTGCCGATTTCGAGATTGAGGTGATATATAACCGTAAAAACTGAAATTTTTTAAAACTTTCAGTCAATCATAGACTATAAAGTTTATGGAAGACACCAATGGTACTTGGCTGAACATAATCAAGAATTTTTAAAAAAAATTGTTTAATTGCGAAACACTTAATTTCACATCTTTTTTCGCACAATGTTGTTTTGTTTATTATTTATTTAGAGTAAATAACAATCGATTTAAGCTTTTATGCTATCCTCAAGAACTTTTATAAAATTGTTATGTTAATTTTTTAAAATTATTAGTCAAAGACTATAGTTTTTATGTGTGTGTTTCCGTTGTTTGTAATAATTTTATTAATTTTCGAATGCATTGCTTTAGACTTATTTTCGAATATTTCTTTTACTTTTTCATGAGTTGTTTATGTCATGAGTTGAGACCTGTTTACATAAAAACGATACTTTTATTTTTTAAAATATTGCACCTTGGTCCTAGATTGATAAAAAACCGAGAGTAAAGTTCTCTGTAGAAAACATTTTATATGGATAATAATAATTTGATTCTCCCATATTATATTATAACTTTACAAAAAACAGTCAAATCGTCGCAAAACAACCAAAAGGCTGTAAAAAAGCCGCGCCATGTTTTTCTTTAGCTTGAAACTATCATTTTAACTATAACAAGTAAATTCTTGTATCTTATTCTTTACAAAAACTTCTCAAATCAAAAAGCACTAGTTATAAAATTTCTTAATGGCATTTTGTTTTCTAAACATCTAGCTATATTATATAATTTAAGTAATACTCTAGAACTACAAAAAAATAAGTTATATTTCCTCTGCTTAAATAAATTTTAATATAAGTGCATATTTATTATGATATGTAACTAGAGTATTACTTAAATTATATAATATAGCTAGATGTTTAGAAAACAAAATGCCATTAAGAAATTTTATAACTAGTGCTTTATGTTTTGAGAAGTTTTTGTAAAGAATAAGATACAAGAATTTACTTGTTATAGTTAAAATGATAGTTTCAAGCTAAAGAAAAACATGGCGCGGCTTTTTTACAGCCTTTTGGTTGTTTTTGCGATAATTATTATCATTTTTCGAATTACGAAATCAAACTTAATAATATTTTTTTAAAATAAAATAATTAAAATTTGTTTGTTTGTTTTGATATAATTGTCTATATTAATATGACATATAATAAAATGCGTTTGTTTATTAGTTTCTAATTTCGTTTGATTCAAATTAAATTTAACACATACATTTCCTTTAGCATTTCAAATTACTTTTAATAATTGCAAGTCAAAGACTTCTCATACTACAAAATAATATTATAGTTATTTATTTTTATTTAATTTATTTTTTGATAATTTATGGACCTTAAACCTATCGGTCCTTGGAAATTATGAGAAAAGAAAACCAAAATGAGAAACAAAAAGAAACACAATAATCAGAAAATAGATACTTCCTTCTAGAATTTCTTATTCCTCTATTAGAACTAAAAATTTTTTTTAATATTTAATTATTGATTTTGTATTTATTTATTGATGCAAAAAAAAATCAATCAACAAAACTTAAATGAGGTTACTTCTATATAAAATAAATAAAGCGATTATTATTAATATTTAAACAAAATGTTAACTTAAACATAACCCAAAAAACAACAAAAAAATATGTATTGACATTAATAAAACAATTAACAAAAATCTGCATAAAAATTTAACATAATTTATCAAAAAAAAACTAATCGAAATATGTCAGAGAGAACATGGTCTGGAGTCATACAAGGCATGTAGGAACAGGCAAAACAAAGGAATAACTGGACCATCTATTTTGGAAGGAAAATAGAAGAAGCTGACAAAACAAACTAATATACGAGAAAGTTCTAATTTCTGTTGTTACCATTACACCAGTTGCTGGTTATAGAAACTCCAGAAATTGAACTAAAATGCAATAGGTCTAAAAAAAAACTTTGAGAAAAAAAATAATAACAAAGATTAAAACAAAAATTATAATTGAGACCGAAACAATTACGATACCGAAAAAAACAATTAAAACATCTTTTTAGATTTTCAGCGTTGTCACTCTAATGCCAAATCTTTGGTTTGAACAAGGAATACGGGATATGGAAGGAAGAGATTAGGAATATGAGATTCTCTTGATGAACGGCAACAGCTTTTAGCTAAGGTCAAACGCAAAGCGGATTTAGCAATACTGCTGGACGCTCAATGAGAAGAATCGATTAGAGACTCACAATGTTCCGTTTAACTAACAACTAAGTCGACAGCCAACAGCTGCAATTACTCGCGACAGAACATTGTAAGTTTCTTTAAAGGATAGTCTTTTAGAGGTTACAATGATCTAACAGACAAATTTAACAGAATCATAAGCCGTAACTTAAATTAAACATAACAAAAACAAACGACCAACACGATACCATAAGAAAACAGCCGGATTTGATTGCGGTAAAACAAGTTTTACAACCTGACAAACAAGGTGAACGACTTACAAACTTATGACTTAAACGACAACAAAATAATTAAAACTAAACACACAAACAATACCCGGAAGTGTTCGCGATCCAAACTAACGAACACTTTCAACGGTAGACGAACTTCAAACTAAACAAAAACGCCAAAACAACAAATAAACTCAACAGATAACCCGGATATGCCCGCGATAGAAGATCTCAAAGCGATTCAGACAATGGAGCAACAACGCCAAAAATACACTAATTTATGAGATGCTCTCAAATAAATACTACACCCACCATACACGTTTGGCATCCCACTAGACAGTGTTTGAATGGATGCACAGTCATGAATGGTAGGAAACCCCGTCAACAGACCTATGGACTAAACACATGATCCTAACTTTTGTTCGGTTCATCTACTAACTGAGCCATTAAGTTGGGCGCCACTATAACGTTTAGCAGTGCCATCTAGATCTCCAGATGTGAGAAAAGATGGCACTTACTAAAGTTAGAGATTTGTTTACCTGACCGCATCTGATACCCGCTCAATCGGCTTGGCTCAGCCCTTTTCTGTCGTGGGATTGAATCAGTAGTCAGGTAATCCTAGAAGAGAGCGGTTACAACAACATATATCTGATTTAAATTAGACTGTTCCCTACTTACCTTGCTGTTCAATACACCATGTTCTCACCCCAATCATTCCATTAAGGAACGCATTTCGTTTTCGAAGGTATTACCTGGGCTCGGTAGCCCCCTGGAGTTACCATACTACCCGGAAATCACTCTACTATCGATTATCATAAATTAGCCCCGAACCTAGCAACGCTAGTTACATTAACAAAAACAAGTCTTAATAAAACAATACACAACACATAAAATAAACATACCAGATATATAGATATATATATATATATATATATATATATATATATATATATATATATATATATATATATATATATATATATATATATACATATATATATATATATATATATATATATATATATATATATATATATATATATATATATATATATATATATATATATATATATATATATATATATATATATATATAGGTATGTAAAATAAACAAACACGAGCTCAGCTATCCTACCGCAGTTTGCAACGTCGTTCAGGTATCCATGCACGATAGAGTAAACCCGTTCAATAAGTGAAACCCAAAAATTCTCTTCACTTCAGTAACTTTTATTGAATATTGTGTTATAATGGTTTAATCACTTAATTATTAATACCCTGAGTTGCTAATTTAACCACTTAAGCTACGATCGTTAGTATTAACAATTTTACCACTTAAATTTCGATCGGTAGTATTAACAATTTTACCATTTAAATTTCGATCGTTAGTATTAACAATTTTACCACTTAAATTTCGATCGTTTGAATTCTTAAATCAATCACTTAAATCAAATACTAATCGCTTATATTACCAAATTGTTTATGCCGATCGATTATATTTGTCCTAGTGACAAATTGTATTATATAACTTGCTCTTTTTAATTACAATATTCCACTTAAATATCGATCACTATTAATAAATTAACCAATTACAAAATTTTTGTTATGCTGATCGATTATGTTTGTTCTAATTTGATCGTTTGAATTACAATTTTCCACTTACTTATCGATCACTAGTATTAATAAATTTACCACTTATGAAAACCACAAAAAAAAAAATACAAAAATACAATACAAAACGAAAATTACACCAAAAAAAAATTAAGAGGAAATTAAAAGTAAAGATTCAACTAAAAACAAAAATAAACACAGATAACCTGAACTACATATATTCACCAGAAACAAGGCATCTCCTCGTCCGCGTACTGTGATAATCTTTTTTCGAGTCCCGACCAACCATTCTCCAACTTAACTCAAAACCTCGGTTTTATTTGATCCGCTCAAAAAAAAACAAAAAAAAATTGTCAAGTTAGTAAAAAAAAACCACAATTCCAGGAACCTAATTGTGTGAAAATAAATTTTTTCTATTTTGCGTCTAAAAAAAGTCATTTCGATACTAAAATGCGTATCAAAATGGCTTTCATTACGATACGCAAAAGTTTTGTCTTTCAAGGTTGGTCACATTGGTCATACAAACGTCAGTGAACATTAAAACGAATAATTATGTAAATAAAATTAATCAGAATATCTTAATTAGTGTTAAATATTTTAATTAATTAAAATAATTAGTTATGATAACAAAATTTCAAATTGACTATTTTTTAATAAAATACACATTTTTTAAAATTTCAAGACAAAAATTGCAAAATAGAAAAAATAGTATAAAAAACTCGTTTCATAAGACGTTTTATCGCACTTATCCTTTAGAAAACTCTCCGCTGCGCGGGTCGGATTGCGTGCGATAAAATCGTCGATTATGAAACTAGTTTCTTAATATACTATTCTCACAATTAAAACAAAGAAACCTATTAAGTTTAAAATTACTGAATTTCAGTCGAAAAGAAAGAAACAATTAGAAAATTTGAGAATAAGTTTTTGCATACATTACAAAAACGAGTTATGAAAATTTTGATTGTGGGAACATTTTAATTTATGAAAATTTTGATTTAGGGCATTTGTCTAGACTGAAGTTGAGACCCATATTTTTATGAAATTGAAAAAACAGCTGAAATGTGGGAACATTTTAATTTAATTAAATGAGTTTTTGCGGATTAGCAAAACCGAAATATGGAAACTAGCTCTGAAAATGGGTGTAATTTGTGGCGTATATTAAAACTAAAAAAATTTAAATATAAAATCTAATCGAGTAGTTTAAAAAATGTAAAACAAAAAGTTAGTTTTTAAGTTTCTTTTAAAAAGAATAGTTTTGATGATTTTAAAAAAAAATGTTATTTTCCATTTTTATTAGTAAAAGTTTTTCTTTAATTTAATTTTTGTGTAAGATTGATTTATAAACTTTCAAATCTGTTATGTTCTCTATGGATATTATCCATATTAATAAATGTTTTTATATTAAATAAAACAATTAACATATAAAGATTATATGCAATAAAAGAATCTTTATGGTAGTCTATGAGAATCATTATGTTATAGTATTTATTTATTAGTTATTACTAACTAATATTTTAGTGAAATCTAAGCAAATACATTTGATCAACCGCTGTTACATATTTAATTTCTCGAATGTAACGAGTTAAGTTTGAAGAACATTTCACATTATTATTACACATAAGCAGTTACATTATTATAAAGGTTGAAGTTGCTGATTTTATTTACATATTATAACAAATTATTATACAAATTGAGAAGGAAAATAAATTAGGATTAACTGAAATAAGCACTGAAGACTGAAGTTTTATAGCGCGAACGACTAGCTATAACTAATTTATATTATATAGCGCGAATTAACTACAAGCTATAATTGGTGACCCCGATTTTCAACAGGAACACAACTATATATTTTCAAAAACCAAGTATTTAGAAAATTTTAATTTTGTTATTGGTTTAATTCAAATTTAATTATTTAATTATTCTAATTTAATTATTAAATAATAATATTATTACTACAATTAAAATTTATATCTACATAGTTTATTTTAATCTACTTAATATTACTCTAAATTTTAATTTTTAAAATATATACATTTAATTTATTATATGCTTATCTTGTATTAAGATATTTTTGCTCTAGATTTTTATTTTCTTTTTGTTTTCGTGATATTATTTTTGCTTAAATATTTTTTTAAAATGGTTGACTCGGTTCCTCCAGTACCTGGAGAGACCCCCAAAATGTTTTCGCAACGCGAACTAAATGACGCGATTGCACGAGCTGTAGCACTAGCTACCAAAAATCCAATTTCTCTGGTTAATGATGATCAAGCTCCTTGTAGCAGCAATGCTATATCTAAGCCTAAAAGCGACATCGACATTGATGCCGTAGGTTTTACTCCTGCACCCTTTTGGCATACCCAACCCGATTTGTGGTTTCTTACACTTGAGGCTCAGTTCAGTAACGATCGAGTTACGAGCCAAAAATATAAATTTAGAACATTTTGTCGCATTCTTACCCCTGAGTTAGCCCAACTTGTTAGCGATATCATCGCACATCCCGATCCTGATCATCCTTACGACTCAATCAAACAAGCAATTCTCACTCGGTTAGGAAAATCTAATACTGACCGCATACGTACCGTGCTCCGTGGGATGGATCTTAGCGATAAACGCCCATCCGAATTGTTGCGAGCAATGAGAAGTGAAGCGAAACAAAATTTTTCTGATGACACACTGAGAGTTCTATGGAGCGAAAAACTTCCTCCTCTCATTAAAACCGCTATTGCTCCTAGTAATGACATTCTTGACGCTGTAGCCGTCACTGCAGATGCTGTATTCAGTGCTTTGATGACTCCATCAATTTTTCAAGTTGCACAACCTTCGCAACACATTGAATCTTCCAATGAAAATTCTGAAAAATCAAATTTGGAAATATCTTTATTGCAACAGCAATTTAAACATTTAGAATTACAAAATAAAACGCTGGAAATTCAGTTATCGGCAATTAGCCAAAAATTATCTAATTCATCTAGATCAAGATCTAGAACTCCCTCTAGAGGTAATGATCGCAGATCGCGATCTAGCTCAAGACCTCCACAATTTTTTCAGGGCATTTGTTTCTATCACCATCGATTCGGTGACCTTGCTCAAAAATGCTATCCTGAATGTTGCCATCGAAAAAAACAGTGCGATTTAACTTACAACCTCAAACTTCTGTTACCAGGTCTGGTCGGATCACGCGTCCGCCTTCTAAATTATTGACATCAATTATCAAATTTCAAAATTAAAATTTTTGTTTACGAAATAAATTGTTAATGCAAGATTTGCAATTATTTCAAAATTTTTATTTTCTTTTATACATCACACATTGTTAACACCTTTTTATCATGATATTTCTGTATATCAATATCACTGGTAAGGGGGTGTATGTGGCGTATATTAAAACTAAAAAATTTTAAATATAAAATCTAATCGAGTAGTTTAAAAAATGTAAAACAAAAAGTTAGTTTTTAAGTTTCTTTTAACAAGAATAGGTTTGATGATTTTAAAAAAATATGTTATTTTCCATTTTTATTAGTAAAAGTTTTTCTTTAATTTAATTTTTGTGTAAGATTGATTTATAAACTTTTAAATCTGTTATGTTCTCTATGGATATTATCCATATTAATAAATGTTTTTATATTAAATAAAACAATTAACATATAAAGACTATATGCAATAAAAGAATCTTTATGGTAGTCTATGAGAATCATTATGTTATAGTATTTATTTATTAGTTATTACTAACTAATATTTTAGTGAAATCTAAGCAAATACATTTGATCAACCGCTGTTACATATTTAATTTCTCGAATGTAACGAGTTAAGTTTGAAGAACATTTCACATTATTATTACACATAAGCAGTTACATTATTATAAAGGTTGAAGCTGCTGATTTTATTTACATATTACAACAAATTATTATACAAATTGAGAAGGAAAATAAATTAGGGTTAACTGAAATAAGCACTGAAGACTGAAGTTTTATAGCGCGAACGACTAGCTATAACTAATTTATATTATATAGCACGAATTAACTACAAGCTATAAATGTAATGCAACATCAATAAAAATTATTTGTTTCATTTCTGGAACTGGGCAACTTGGGACGAAGGAACTTAATAAAAGAAAATATTAGGAGAGCGGTGTGTTTGTGAATATCCTTCGTCACAAGTTTCATCACTCTGCATTATCGTTTGAAATAGTATCAGAACTTGGAATAGTGCCGACATCATACTTTTTTTTACCGTACAATACTTTTCGGGATATACCTCGTATATTTTAATTGATGGTGAAAATTATCTATTTTTTTTTTTGTGAGGAATGAAGAGTGGGATCCAGATCAAATATGGGGTGAGTCACATTTGTAATTTTTATCATATTTTGTTTTGGTTTACTTAGGGTTTTGGTATAAACCTATAATAGAATGTGTCTTAGATAAATGTAATAATGGGCTGCTCGCGACGGTCGCGGCATCTTCGTCGTTGAGGGCCGCCAGAGTCTCCTTTTCACACCTTTCTTTTTATCTTGGATCTGTATAATTTTCGAAAAACGCGCACACTGCTTATTTGTGCTGGGGCGGCAGATACACTTTCTCAAACCCACTCACTGAAGCTAGTTCAGGGTGATTAACCTCGTTAGATGGACGACCTGCCTCAACGGTTCCGTTGGTAATCCCGATAGCCCCAATTCTCCATTACTCAATCAGGACCTGATAGTGAAAAAGCGTTACACTCGTGATCAGGGCCCACTCAGACTGCCCTACCATATGCCTGATGGCTGATCCGTACTAGGACAACCCAGATCAGGACCTTATTTGAGCCCTGATAAATTTCTGCTCGGGTAGTTTTGTAGATGATAGTATACACTGCACAAGTAGTTCGTCGCCTATCTTAAAAAGTGTAAATTGCATAAAAAACTCGACCTACTCAATAGATGTAAAAAATATTTGACTCCGAATCAATTACATCACATTTATAAGTCCCTTATTCATCCCTGTATGAAGCATTGTTCCCAAGATTGTTGCGATGCATCTGTTTCCAGCATGGCTCTTTTGGACTTTGTTCAAAAGCGGGCTATACGAATTGTAGGTGATCAAAATTTAACATGAAATCTTAATTTCCTACAACACCGTCGCACTGTTGCTGATCTCGTTGTTTTTGATGAAGTCGGATCCATCATGCACCAAACATATTCTTTTTCCTGTTTTGCTTGTCAATCGGTTTGTGCAAACAACTAAACTGTCGAGATTACTCACTGTCGTAGTGACAGAATACAAAGAGATTTCTTTGTGCGTATACATCGTACGAATCGAATGGAATGCTTTGTCCGAATCAATAGTATGCAGTGTCTTCAATCCATAAAGCGTCCATCAACACCTCAGAACGTATATATTGTTCTGGGGCCTAGGTCTTAACAGGTTGTTGATGTGACACATATTGTAGTTTCTATTACACAACACTTTCTATTTAAAAAAACATATAAAGTAGTACATGCAATATAACAAAAGTGGAATGAAGCTAAGAAAGAACCTCATTTCGATTGGAAATAGAACATTTTTGCAGCGTATGATACAGCGCTTCAGTGCAACTACCTCTTCAACCGCTTCTCACGCACGTCGTAAAAGACGCTCATAAATATGTATGGTGCTTAAATCATCCTATATTGATTAATTCAATTCTCTAATGTAGATCTTAACTACAATTACAAACTTCAGAATTGTTTCAATCATATTAATCTATATCATAAAACGTTGATCCCGTCAGTAAAAATACATTTCCTACTTCTATAGGTTTAAAATATTTGCCTTAATTAAATTATATAATCAAATCACTCCTTTTCATAGTGCCATTTCTTTTTAAATCAAAATAAATAACTATAAAAAACTAATAGGAAAATCACTTGACTACATTAAAATAGAATAAAATTAAATTAATATTCCCCTCTTGTATTTTTTTTGAAATTTTTCAAAAAAAAAAATAAAAATATCTCCTTTCTAAACAGAAAAGAAGCTGGTTGTTTTTCATTTTCTTAGTATGCATGTATGTACAAAAAAATTGAATTAAGATTCCTATCACGTTTTGTGAAAGAAAAATCAACATCATCATCAACACCATCGTTGTCCAATTGAAAATAAATTTTTCTATAATCAATTTACAATATTCACAAATTTATTTTCATGCTAGACATTCCTAATAAACAATGTTTATTTGAAAAAAGAAAATTTGAAAAGTGAACTTTAAGAATAATTTATGTTGATTTAATCAAAAATAGAGTTAGTTTATTTCTAAAGACAATATAGTTAAGACTTAAACTTTAACTAGAGGTTGGACAACTTTGTACATTTACGTATGTATTGAAATTAGTTGACGTCGATAAAAGATAAATTTCTGCATTTTTAGTTTTTTTTTAACCCTGTCTTAAGATACCTAGGTGCAGGGTGATGAAAAATCAAAAAATTGCTTGACCGTGGTGTATTGAAATACCTCTGCAGTAAAAATTATGAAAAAAATGCAATTGATGTTATATAGCTCAAAGTGTATAGGTATTGAAAAGAGCTAATAAAAACCATGAACGTTTTCTTTCAGAAAAATAACGGTAAAAAATTCAAAATCGATTTTCTAAAAATGCATATTTTTACAATTTTTGATTTTTTAATATATGGAAGGTACATATGTTTCTAACATTTTATTAAATTCTGAGAATCCAATTATTTTTTGCTTAATTTTATTAATATTCTAAAGTTAAAATATGAAGCGATTGAAATCTCACAGCTCTGAGATATCAAGACTTCGGTCTGGGTTAAGGTTGATATAGTTTTCAGCAAAAAACTTTTATGAGGACATTGTTTTTAGTTTTGGGCAGCGATGTTTATCAAACATAAAACTCTGTTAAAATACATGATCTATTTTTTTAACTCTGTTTAGAAATTTATTTCAAAACTAACACGAAACATCAATACGTTGTCAGAAATTATAACAAATCATAAATTAATATAATTTAGCGAAAAGATGATACAATCAGCAAACTACTCAAACCTCTCTATTTAGATTTCGAAAAAATATTATAAAATCTAAAATTCATATTTCTTTAAAAATTCCAAAAATATTCTAAAAATTATAATAAAAAAAATTTTAACTATTTTTCAAAATTCTAAATATATACCAAAAATTATTGCAAAATCAAAGATTGAAACTTTTTTCAGAATTCTAAAAATATTGCAAAAATTATAACAAAATCAAAAATACAAATTTTTTTCCGAAATATTCCAAAAATCATAATAAAATCAAAAACTGAAACTTTTCAAAACTCTAAAAATATACCGAAAATTCTTACAGAATCAAAAATTGAAACTATTTTCAAAATTCCAAGAATTATAACAAAATCAAAGAAAGATTGAAACTTTTTTCCAATATTCTTAAAATATTGCAAAAATTATAACAAAATCAAATATACAAACTTTTTTCAAAATTCTTAAAATACTTCAAAAATTATTACAAAATCAAAATTGAAACTTTTTCCAAATCAAAAATTCGAAATTCAAAAAACTTTTTTCAAAATTCCAAAAATATTCAAAAATTATAATAAAATCAAAAATTTAAACATTTTCAAACTCTAAAAATATTAAAAAATTCTTATAAAGTCAAAAATTGAAACTTTTTTGCAAAATTCTAGAAATATTTCAAAATTATTACAAAATCAGAGATTGAAACTTTTTCAAAATTATAAAAATATTGCAAAAATTATAACAAAATCAAAAATGCAAACTTTGTCCAATATTCTTAAAATATTGCAAAAATTATAACAAGAATTATAACAAAAATACAAACTTTTTTCAAAATTCTAAAAATATTCCAAAAATTATTACAAAATAAAAAATTGAAACTTTTTCCAATTCGAAATTCAAAAAACTTTTTCCAAAATTCTAAATGTATCGCAAAAATTATAACAAAATCAAAGTACAAACTTTTTGAAAGTTCCAAAAATTATAGTAAAAACAAAAATTTCCGTGTAGAATTGAATGTTCGACTAAATTTCATGTCATACAAAAATTAATTTTTTGACACACTTGACAATATTTTTTTTACAAACTTATAATACAATAATCTAGTTTTTTGCTTCACATACCAATCCCGACCATCAAGATTTCTCCAATTCAATGTCCTACTCGTAATCACTTAAAATGAACGTTTTTTAAGCAAAAATGTGCAGATTTCCTTGTTTCGACACACTCTTGACGATTTTTTTGACATACTCCGGAACAGCTATCGAACACATCGTCTTTCGGCTCTCACCATTGAGTATACCTATTTTTAAAAACAAAATTTTTAAAAATCTCTCTAGCCGTTTTCTAGATTTCGTCGGTTGTGACGGACGGCCGGCAGACAGACATATATATTTTTTTTGCTTTTTAGAATCAGTAGGTCCTAAAACGTCGAGTAAGGCCAAAAAAGTGGGGTAAGAGTTTCACTTCACGCTCGAGAATGTAATACTAAGGTCTTTCAGAACGAAGTAATTTTACAGCCGTTCGCCGAAAAAAAAATTTTTCTACGATTCTGTATCATTTGAATGACTACAAAATAGTATGTAAGTGGCATTTTCATGCAACAACGTGCGGTGAAGGACCGTAAGATGGTATTGGAAAAACAGTTAAAAGGAAAACAAATCGGGTCTTAAGAAAGAAAACGACACCTCTGGAGCTGCATAACTGGGCAACAACTTTAGGAACTTTTTAAGATACAATGTATTTTTTCTACACTCTAAGAAAAATTCACTACTATAATAGTAGGAAATAGGTTGCCTACTATGATAATAGTAAAATACTTGATGTGTAAATTACAAACTTCACATTAAAAAATGTTTAAAATATGTGCAGAAATTTTGTGTAAAGCTACATATTTTGATTTGTGAAAAAACATATTATTTGTGAGAATTTACACAATTTTTGTGACATTGTGAATTTATAATATGTAAGCTTTTACACAAAGTTTGTAATATTACAAATTGTAATATGTGGAAAAGGCATTATATGGCAATTAAACTTGAAAAAATGTGTAAAAAACAAACTTTATATAATTATTTTATTTATAAAATATAATGAACATCTACATGTTTAATTTAATTTAATTTAATTTAATTAATTTTAAACAGCTTTTTACAGTGATTCCAGATTGTTTTTCAAGAATATTCTGTAAAATAAAGTTTGAGAGATGAGTTTACGCATCAATTATAAATATATTAAAAGCAAAATGTCGTTACTTACAATGGTGATCCATGGAATATTATTTGTTGGGTATCCGAAGTATTTTATTAAATGGCGATTCATTTAATTACCTAATTATTTTAAATTAAGAACAAATTAACCTTTTAACTATTTAAACTTATAACTTTTAATTTAATTTCACTCTAGTATTTTTTGCTTCGGTAACACAAACACGCGTAACACTCGTCTTACAGTCGATTTCGAAACGAAATGCGAAATGTATAAAAAAACATAATGGAAAAGGTTGTAAGTACTTTTCCAAATTTTATGCGTAAATTCACACCCAAAATGTGCTTTAAAATTGAAATTACACAAAAGAAATGTAAAATTACATAGAAATAGTTGATCTTGCGAATTCCGTGTAAAAACTCACTTTGTGTGTAAAATAACTGAAATTTTTACCCAAAACATTTGCCATTCGTTTTTTTACATTTGAAATGGATAAATTCATTAAAAAATTAATAAATATCTACTATTATAGCAGTGATATCACAGTTTTAAAATTAAAATTTTTAGAGTGTATGTAACAGAGGCAGCTTACATTGAAAAACGAAATCAACTTTTTTTTTTTTTTACATTTATTTATTTTTTCCGTTTAGTTAATAATAACTGTATTGGAAAACTATATAGTGAAAATACATAATTATTAATAAAATGTTCAGTATTGTTTTTTTTTTTTAGAGGTTTTCTTTTAACTAGTTTAGAACTCTTAAATTAATTATTTCATATTTCAATATCAGAAGAGCATTACCCACAAATTACAATAATTTAACTCAAAACGATGCACTGGCCAAACAAATCGTTCTGCTATATCATACAAAGAACATGCAAAATAAACATGAAAACAGATTAAGAACTTAACATATGGTTTTAATTAATCGACAGCATCTTATAGACTGGATTGAAGTTGATATCTATTGGAGGAGTGCCAATCATTAAAAACATATTCTTTTATTGCATTCCTATACCTAATGAGGTTAGGAATATGACGTACCGACGATGGTAACTTGTTGAATTTTATGAGCCCAGAAAAGAAGAAATTACCACACCCCCTTATCGTATTGACTCGTGGGATGTAGGAATTGGATCGCCTCCTGGTAGAATAATTGTGTATGTCCTTTAGATAATTTAGATTTATATTACAGCGTACTAAGTTGTGTTTAATCTTGTGTATAAAAAGAAGCTGCTGATAGTTAGACATTGCTTCGACAGGAATAATATATTTGTTATATAAGTTAAGAGTTGGAGTTAATCTTGGCAGGCGCCTAATAGATTTAATTACTTTATTTTGAAGAATTTGTAATTCATTAATCATATCTTTCGAAGAAGGTGCCTGCCAAATTATGTTCATATAATTTATGTGGCTATTTATATGTGCATAAAATAATTGCCAAGCCGATTGCTCAGAGATGAGATTGCGGGATCTAAAAACTGCGAAGATCATCGGTGCTGTCTTCTTTTTTATTTGAAGAACATGTTGCTTAAAGTTAAGTTTGGAATCAATAACTAATCCCAAGTATACAGTATTATCAATTTGGGTGACTTTTATAGAATTGTGTACAAAGTATCTTGGAAAATCTTGTGGAAAAACTTTATTTTGGAACAAAATGTAATTAGTTTTGTCAGCGTTTAGGGATAACCCATTCGCAGCAAGCCATTCAGAAATAGGGCAAAGTCAGATTTCATTTTGTCAATCAGCTCTTCAGCTGTTTTAGCGGAGTATACCAATGCAGCATCATCTGCAAACAATTGCAGGATTCCTTTGGTATTCAAATTGAATAAGTCATTGACATAGAAATTAAATAATTGCGGGCCAAGAAGAGAACCCTGCGGCACACCCCCCGCTACAATGGTTCCCATTGAACTACAACACTCATTAATGATTGTATACTGTTTTCTGTTTCTAAAATAATCCTCAAAAAGAGATAACGATAGCCGAGATAGGTTTATAGACTTAAGTTTTTCAAGTAAGGTATTATGAATGATACAATCAAAGGCTTTTTTTATTTCAATAAAAAAAATGGCAACAAACAGGTTCTGATCCATAGCGATGTATACTTCATTGAGAGCATTTGCGATGGCAGACTCAGTTGATGACTTACGTACAAAGCCGAATTGATTTTTATTCATTATGCTTTTATGCATTATGCTTTTATTCATTATGAAGAATACATTCAGTCTTGAAAGCAAAACCTGTTCAAATATTTTAGAAAAAGAATTTGAGATTGAGATGGGACGATAATTTGAGTTGAGAGTCTTATTGGGTAGCGAAAATCCGAAATTCTACGTCCACACCGTGCTACCTGGGTAACGCTAACAGAATTAGGTTGGTGTAGTTGAGAGGGGCAGAGTAAATACTGCTTATACTCAATGATTCTGCACCATGGCGAGTCATTGGCACCATAAAACCAGTGCAACTCAAGCGTCTGTTCTCCATGTTAGGGGCGGCTTGGAGCGGGCGTCTGTCTTGGATCAAGCGGCTCGCTATATAAATGTGTAGAAAGCGTCTGTTCTCCATGTTAGGGGCGGCTTGCAGCGGGCGTCTGTCTTGGATCAAGCGGCTCGCTATACAAACGTGTAAAAAGGTTGTTTCTGGTGACCTTAAGATGCAGAACGAACCCATTCACGAAAATTTGGGTTGGGCGAAGGGCTAACACCCCATTTCCGTAAAAAAATTATTGTCATGAATTCTGTACACAGGCCTCGGAATATCTCGGATTCAATATTGGAACGACCTCGGAAACTGTACCCGGACTACGATTTAAAAATGGGAACCTGGAACGTGCTAAGCCTTAGAAGACCAGGAGATCTCCTAAAACTAACACAACAAGTCGAAAGCTACACACTGGATATAGTGGCATTACAAGAACTAAGATGGCCAGGTAGTGGAATCCATGAAACAGCGAAAGGATACACTCTTTATTATTGCGGTCATCAAAACGGAGGAGAATTTGGAGTTGGCTTTCTTATACACCGTCGCGTGAATCAGCATGTGATCGACTTCTGCCCAATTAATATGCGGCTATGCACACTGAGAATCCGCACGCAAAAATTCAATGTAACGATCGTCAATGTTCATGCACCTACTGAAGATAAAGCAGATGATATTAAAGACCTGTTCTTCCTAGAACTCGAAGAAGTCATCAATAACATCCCGCGGCACGATATAAAAATCGTGGTAGGTGACTTTAATGCTCAAATTGGTAGGATTGCAGAACTTAAAACACATATCGGCCCTAACAGCTTGCATCATATCAGCAACAATAACGGTTTTCGCGCAGCCGAGCTGGCTATGATTTATGATCTAGTAATTTTCAGCACTTTCTTCCCTCACAAGAGAATTTACAAAGCAACGTGGAAATCAAATGACGGAAGAACAGAAAATCAAATCGATCACGTCATGATCTCTAAGAGATACTCTACAAGTGTAACTGACGTTCGATCATACAGAGGTGCTGATATGGACACCGATCATATGCTTGTCATCTTTAAGTACAAGTGCAAGTTGTCATCTACATTTAACAGACAAGCAAAAAAGACCGTGCGCTGGAATGTCGAAGCATTTAAACATCCGGAAATGCTGAATAGATATCAGGAAATAATAACACAAACCATAGAAGAGCACCACATCTTTTCTGAGATGCCATTAAACATACAAGAAGAATGGCAAACGCTTCAATCAACCATTATAGCCGCAGCACAAACTACAATCGGAAAACGACCACCGAAATCACACAACGAATGGTTTGACGACGAATGCCGCCAATCCGTTGAAAATAAACAAAAACTGCGAGAAAAATGGTTAACAAGGAACACCCGAAGCTCCCAAGCTGATTATCTATGCGCCAGAAAAGCCTCAGCAAAACTTCTACGTAAAAAGAAACGCGAACACATGAAGAGCTGCATTGAAAACATCGACCAACATGCGGCCAACGGAAATTCAAAAGAGTGCTTTGCCAATGCACGGAATCTGACAAAAGATTTCCACCCAAGGTCTACAGCCATCAAAAATGAAAATAATGAACTTACAACAAGTGAACGCGATGTGCTGGCAGTGTGGCGATCCCACTTCTACTGAATAGAACGAATGAAGTTCATCCTATTCGAGCAATTGCTCCATCAAATGAGGAGATTTTTGTCCCTTACCCAGCAATAGAAGAAGTGGAAGCTGCCATTAAAAAACTGAAAAATGGCAAATCACCAGGTTTCGATGGAATTCCCGCAGAACTTTTGAAAAATGGAGGAGCAGCTCTGGTCTCACGTATATATTATCTGATTCTTGCAATCTGGGACCAAGAAGAACTCCTGCTGAATGGAAAACAGCTCTCATTGTTTCGCTACATAAGAAAGGTGACCGTCTAAAGTGTGCGAATTATCGTGGCATCGCACTGTTGAACACTGCATATAAAATACTAACTAATGTCGTACTTGCTCGACTCATCCCGTTCGCCGAATCTATCATCGGTGACTATCAGTGTGGTTTTGGTCTCAACCGTTCAACCACAGATCAATGTTTTACATTAAGGATGATTCTAGAAAAATGTTGGGAGTACAACATCAGCATTCACCAGCTCTACGTTGATTTCAAGCAAGCATATGATAGTATCATCCGCGAAAACCTTTGGTCCGCACTCAAATGCCTTGGTATCCCAGAGAAACTTGTTTCTCTGTGCAAACTCACAACATCGGGATCAAATTGTAGAATAGTAATCGAAGGGTCAGTTTCTGATCCCATAACATCAGGTGTTCGACAAGGTGATGCACTCGCGCCCGTACTGTTTAATTTGGCGCTGGAGTACGCGATAAGGAAAAGCCGAATTGAGACACAAAACTGCATATATAACAAGTCTAGTCAAGTTCTTGGCTACGCAGATGATATTGTGCTTCTCGGACGTAGAACAAGCGATATTAAGGATAGTCTCTCTCAGCTTGAAAGAAATGCTAAACGACTTGAATTATGCATCAACACCGGCAAAACTAAAGTGTTAACAACATCCAAGAACATACCTCCCGGAAATCTGGATACTGGCGACTATGAAGTGGAACACGTGGAAAACTTCAAATACCTCGGGTCTGTAATAACATCGTCAAATGACATGCAGGCAGATATCAAAGCCCGTGTCTCTGCCGCATACAGAGTTTTCTACGCATACTCAAAACTTCTGCGATCAAAACATCTTTCGCGGTCGTGTAAACTCACACTTTACAAAGCATTAATTCGACCTGTGCTTACATTTGGAAGTGAAAGCTGGACACTGACTTCCTCCGATTGTAGAATTTTATCAACTTTCGAGAGGAAGGTCATACGAACAATTTATGGTCCATGTAAAGTTGCTGAAAATCAGTGTAGAATCCGAATGAATCATGAAATCAGACAGCTTCTTGGAGGCTGCGATGTAATCGGATTCATTAAATCCAACCGGATTAGATGGTTTGGTCATGTAGAAAGGGCTCCATTGGATAGAATGATAAAAAAGCGTCCCAACAACAACCAGCTGGTGTTCGTCGAAGAGGAAGACCTAGACAACGCTGGCGTGATGACATCATCCAAGACCTTCGTGATATAGGAGCGAGATAATTGGAAGGATAATTGCATGGAGCGAGATAATTGGAAACTGATTGCACAGACGGCAAAATCCCTCCATGGGATGTAAACGCCGGAGAGAGAGAGAGAGTCTTATTACCATTTTTAAATATTGGTGAAACTTTTGTAATTTTAAGGGTATCAGGGTATATTCCATCAGCCATTGCCTGGTTAATCAACTTCGAAAGGATTGGTGAGATGTGCTCTTTGGTAATAAATAAGAGTTTAATTGAGACTTTGTCATTGCCAGCTGAAGCGTTTCTATTTAAGTTAGAAATAATGTGAGTAATTTCATCATAGTTCGTTTCTTGAAGATGTAATTGGTCATTAATATTGTAGTTAAGATAGGACAAAAAACTAGGTGCATTAGATGGCGCTGTATTGGTTTCACACGTATTAGATACATTTGTGAAATAAATAAGTATTAAATTCATTCCTTAGAAATTGGAAACGATTGCGGTTCCATGTTTTTTCTTTATTATAAATTATTTTATTGAGAACCATCCAATTTTTTCTAACATTGCCCTTATTTTTTTCAAATTCTTTTTTATAAAATTCACTTCTTAGCTTCTTGTTTAAGTTATTAACTAAGTTCCTGTAAAATTTCAATTCACGTTCGACAGTTTTATTGTTAGGATATTTTTTATGGTAAGAGTAGAAGCGTTCTCTTTTTTTCACCAGTTGAATGAGGTTTGGGGTTATCCAGGGTTTCTGTCTTTTTATCAACGTTCGCCTTACAGTATTCTTATCGACAATATTTGTCATAACTAAACTTAATTCAGAAAACGACGATATACTATCACCTTCTAGCAATGAAACATCTGATGAAGCACCTGGGTAATCAAATACTGTTATCACTTCTCTTACGTACTTCGAATGCACAGTAGTTCTATTCATGTTAAACATAGCATCATTTTGTGGTCAGAAAAGGATACGTCCACCAGAGTAAGTTTGTATGTGGAGGTAACTAAATCAGTAATAGCATAATCAATAATAGTGGACACCCTATTTGAGACACGCGTCGCATGGGAACAATCAGAAGAGTTGAGAACTACAAAGCCATTCGAGAGTCAGGCCAAGTAGATTTATGGTCGCAGGCTCACTAGTATCTAAATAGTTTATATTAAAATCACCAAGCACCAAAGAAGATTTGAAACGGTTCAGAAGGTTATCAAAATTTTCAAAGAACAAACCTAAATCTGCAGACGGTGGCCTATAAATGCCGATTATATTAAAATCTTGTTTTATTAACTTTATAACAATGTAGCTAGAGTCATGAGATGTTAGATGAAATACTTTTGAGGCAGATACGGATTCGTGAACGAATACACTAACACCACCACCCTGTTTATTATCACGGCTACAATGGAAGGCATTATAGTGAGGTAAATTATAGTATGGTTCTTCACTAGAAAAGATCCATGTTTCTGTTATAACTATAATTTGTGGAAGTTTCGATAGCGATCTAGCAGTTAACTCAATATCATCCAGTTTGCCTCTCATGCTTCTTGCATTTATATACATTGCCGTAAGATATGACGCACTCCATGGATCCGAGTCAAACGATAGGGAGTAGGTAATGTTAATTTGATTTGACAGGTTGTTCAGGTCATCCATTATTTGCTTTCTAATTATAAGAAAATATAAGCTAAGAAAATCCGGTACAATATCAGGTAGAATCAAGTATCAAATAATCCACGAAAAACAATTAATTAATTAAACTAATACTACAGAACGAGTTGTTTAGCCAATATCAACACAACAATAATAAAAAAAAATATAAATTATGATCAAATAAATCAGTTTACTAATTTACTCTACTGTTAGTTAGATATTTATGTAAATAAAACAAATTTGCAAATAAATGATTAAATCTTATTTGATATTAATGTAAAAGAAAAAATTTGGTTAATTAAGATTTACCGTTGACAGCGCCTAGTACTACAAAGCACAGAAATCCAATTAGTTTGTATTTATATTGGTTCCTCTAGATATATTATTGCCTTGTTAATTTTGTTAGTTATATGTAAATGTATCCTCAAATTGAATAAAATTGTATTAATGATCCAAAGAGCGTAGTACTCCAAATAATATAATGTTTAATTCTTTTATAAATATTGTTACTTCGTTTGTTTTGTTTAGCTAAATTATAAGTTTCCCGAAATCCTCCATTGTCTCAACGAAACTTAATTTATGGTTTTTATCACGTTGAACACAAATATGGAAATTGCGGTATACACATCTCAATAACTTTTTTTCACTAACGAGCCTACGTCCCTCACTTAGCAATTTAAGATTCAGAGGAGTCAACCGATCATTAATGTAAATTTTTGGATTTAAATTTGATGAGGCTTCTGCAGATTGTTGAGAGTCGACTACTTCATACAAGAAAATAGGACCATGGGCTCTTAGTAATTTCATAAAGTTGATTTTTTTATCTAAACTATTGAACCTAGCTATGACAATAGTTTTAACTGGAACATCATCTTTTTTAATAACCTTAACATTAATATATTGAGTATTAACTTCACAGCCAAGAACTATCTCGAGTTTTTGTATTAGCAGTTCTAGATCCAACTTAGAATGAAGAGAAGATGGCAGCCCAGATATAACAATATCCATTTGCAAGTCCTTTTGAGATAGATAGTTTAAGTGCGACTTCATATTGCTTAGTTCTGAACGTTGAGTTTTTACAATGTTATCTAAACGTGCTATATCAGCTGAGTTCTCATCTGTTTTGATTATCACCCTGTCCAGATCAACGATAACTTTGTTTATTTTTGAGGAGAGACTATGATCCAGAGAACGAATCGCTGCAAGCATACCACTGTTGGATGGATTATCGTTATTTTTTAGGTCCGGATCTACTGCTTTTTTAATATCCAGGCGAGTTTGAACTTGCTTGGGAATTGGAGGTCCCATTGTTCTGTTAATAGATTAATATGAATTAATAAAATTTGTATGCGGTTTTAATTAATTTAGTATAATTTCTAGCTTTAACTGTTAGATATTCCATTTTAAAAACAATTCCTGGAATACAATGATATCGTCGCTTTAATAATGAAACAACGTATTCGCAAAAGCGTAGTTTCGAGATAATTGAGTTTAAAGATTTTTCGTAAACTCGGCAGCACTATTGAATGAATAAGAATATTGGAAAAAAACTTCTACCAATTACTTTTGACTGATTTCCCCACCGTATAATAAAATTTCACATTGGTACCTGCTGGCCTTTCTACCTAAAAAGAGGTGAAAAGTCAATCAGGTACCTTATACGTTATTTCATATTTCATATACGTTATTTCATTTTGCATGGAAGTACGATTAAGCATGAAACTAATTATTATTGAAATAACGCATGATATTCTTTATTTATATGAACAATTTTTTATTTATATGAACCGGTTCATCGTGCAGTCATGAATGATGCTTATACAATATTTTAGATTTACCATTTCGTGTGGCGATCGTAATGTATGTCAAATATACGACACTGATTTTACCCCAGTTATTATTCTGTAGGAATTGGAATATCGTACATGCGTTTACGCTGTTTCAATATTTAACCAAATTCAAATTTGCATGTACGTTAATTAACAAAATATTAATTTTCATCCCCAGTTATAGAATAATTGGAAAATGTTAAAATGCCACTCTATAGACATCTTTATGGGTCATGCGCCGCACCCATTATGTAATAACAACGTATAAATGGTATACGTTATGTCATTATTAAAGCGACGATATCACTCATACATTCATACAAATGATTAAACCATCTTAGCTAGACGTCATTCTAACTCTAATGAGTTATATTAGTCCGAGAGGTGAGCGACGAAAAATTGCAAGCACTTTCGAAAGGCTGATTTTATAATATTATGTCACATATGTTGAGTAATGAAATAGTCTGCCGTCAGTCAGCTGGGTTCGTTAGCGTTTGGAGTGGGTGGGGCTCCAAATTTGTAAAAAAACCATGTAACTAGGTAACCTTGTATTCAATGACGATTATCGAGTACCCGGGTACCCGGGTATTTTTGGCTTTTTCAACATACTCGACTACCCAAGTATTTCGAATAACTACCCGGGTAATTTGATCGACTATAAAATTTGGATATTCAACAAGCAATCAAAATATCTCTAAGCTCGAATTAATATTAATTGGGATGTAGAACATAGGACCTTTTAAGACTTAATGGGATCTAGGTCTTAAGAGGATTAAATGTGTTGTTGTGACTCATATTTTAAGTCGTATTACACAACAAATTTTATTAAAACAAAATCAGTCAAAAGTAAATTCATACAATTCAGATCGAGTGAACAGCCTTTGGGAAATTGATTAAATTTTATTCTTTTTAACCAAAATCTTGTACCTGTTGGGCTGACTTTGTAAGGAAATACATAATCTGTTGTTTATGATGTTGAACGGAATGATAATAAAAACGATCATACAGAAGATGCTGGTAGGAATAAACTATGTGGAATTATCGTAAATGAGAATTCTTCACTCCCAGATACCTGATAACGATTGCCCAAATTTGTATGATAAATAGAATAATAGAATCATCAATGATGAGATTTCTATAATTTGCTGATCTTAAGAAATTGGAATTATTCCTATTGATGATTGGCCATTGGTGCAATTTTTTAATAACTTCTATACATACATGAAACAAAAACATATTTTAAAAAGTAGTTATAGTATTTTCTTTTTGTTGTGTTATAAAATTGATGACATCCACTAGCATCTTTTAACATTTATAACACCAGTTTAGTCGATGTTGCTAGTGTAAAAACATTGGTATGTATTGAATGCTCTAGTCTCTATAATATCTGGAATTTAGTTATTTAAAACAAATTTCCCAAAACTAATTTTTGCATTGGACAAGCTTCAATTTGTTTGATTTGCTTTCGTAGGAACTAATTAACAAAAGAAACTTAAATATAATAACCTTACACGTAGGGTTTCTAAATATCCGACCAATTTGGTTATCCGGATATCGAATACATAAAAAATAAATTATCCGGATAATCCGGATATCCGGATAATTAAAACAAATGATAAGACATGTTTTTTATTTTGCGGTATTTAATTCATTTATGCATATTTTTCGTATATCGTATTAATACGTATACGTATTAATTCATTAATTCATATTTATACATAGTCACAAAATAACAAAAATAGTAACAAATCATAATATAACAATAAAAAAATAGAATTAATCATATATATAACGAAGTTATTGATTCATTTTTAAAAACGCATATTTTAGAAAAATTATTGCATTAAATGTTGTTCGAAATTTAGTCGAGTTCTAATTTTTGTCCTGGTGATACCAGCAATTGAAAATACGCGCTCTGTTGCAGTCCAGATAGGTTAATATATGTTAATAATGCGCGATATAGATTATTTAAATTGTCTGTCATATTTTATTACAATTATTTAAATAAACGAAATCTTTTTTCAGCAATGTGGAACTTTCTTCATTCTGCTTTTCAACATGAGTGAACCCTTTTAAAAAAATTGATAGAAAACTATAGAAACCGATAGACCGTTTTCTATTGTTTCCTATGCGGTTTTTGAATGAGAATTAATGGGTTGGAATCGTTTTTTCCCATAGAAACGGATGCGGACTCTTACGTTTTGCCTTTTGTGGCGGACGCAATTTCTATCGTTTTTGGGTGTTTCTTATCGTTATTTTCTGATATAAATGAAAATCTAGTAAAAAAACAGAACCGTTTTCTATCGTTTCCTATGCGGTTTTTGAATGAAAATGAATGGGGCTGTATCGTTTTTTTCCGATAGAATGTTTGTATCGCTTTAATCGTTTCCTATCGTTTTTTGGTCGATTATCTGAATCGTTTTCAATGGGTTATTTCACATTATTTTTTTTTCTGTCAATTCCTATCCGTTTTAATCGTTTCTTATCGTAAAAGGCGAATTTCAGTGCAATATCCTATCGTTTTAAATCGTTTTCAATGGGTTTTTTCACATTATTTTTTTTTCTGTTAATTCCTATCCGTTTTAATCGTTTCTTATCGTAAAAGCCGAATTTTAGTGCAATATCCTATCGTTTTGAATCGTTTTCAATGGGTTATTTCACATTATTTTTTTTTTCTGTTAATTCCTATCCGTTTTAATCGTTTCTTATCGAAAAAGCCGAATTTAAGTGCAATATCCTATCGTTTTGAATCGTTTTCAATGGGTTTTTTCACATTATTTTTTTTTTTGTTTATTCCTATCCGTTTTAATTGTTTCTTATCGTGAAAGCCAAATTTCAGTGCAATATCCTATCGTTTTGAATCGTTTTCAATGGGTTTTTTCACATTATTTTTTGTTTGTTAATTCCTATCTGTTTTAATCGATTCTTATCGTAAAAGCCGAATTTTAGTGCAATATCCTATCGTTTTGAATCGTTTTCAATGGGTTTTTTCACATTATTTTTTTTTTGGTAATTCCTATCTGTTTTAATTGTTTCTTATCGTAAAAGCCGAATCCCAGTGCAAAATCCTATCGTTTTGAATCGTTTTCAATGGGTTTTTTCACATTATTTTTTTTTCTGTTAATTCCTATCCGTTTTAATCGTTTCTTATCGTAAAAGGCAAATTTTAGTGGAATATCCTATCGTTTTGAATCGTTTTCAATGGGTTTTTTCACATTATTATTTTTTTTTGGTTTATTCCTATCCGTTTTTATTGTTTCTTATCATAAAAGCCGAATTTCAGTGCAATATCCTATCGTTTTCAATGGGTTTTTCATATTATTATTTTTTCTGTTAATTCCTATCCGTTTTAATCGTTTCTTATCGTAAAAGCCGAATTTTAGTGTAATATCCTATCGTTTTAAATCGTTTTCAATGGGTTTTTTCACATTATTTTTTTTCTTTTTTCCTATCCGTTTTAGTTGTTTCTTATCGTAAAAGCCAAATTTAAGTGCAATATCCTATCGTTTTGAATCGTTTTCAATGGGTTATTTCACATTATTTTTTTTTCTGGTTAGAAATTTATTACAAAACTAACACGAAGCATCAATACGTTACCGGAAAATCATAACAGATCATAAATTAATATAATTTAGTGAAAAGATGATACAATCAGCAAACTACTCAAAAAAACCTCTCCATTTAGCGTTTCGAGAAAATATTAAAAAATCACAAATTCATATTTCTTTCGAAATTCCAAAAACATTGCAAAAATTAAATAAAATCAAACTTTTTCCAAAATTCTAAAAATATTCCGAAAATTATTACAAAACCAAAGATTAAACTTTTTTTAAAAATTCTGAAAATATTGCAAAAATTATAACAAAATCAAAAATTGAAACTTATTTCAAAATTCCAAAATTATTCCAAAAATTAGAATAAAATCAAATATTTAAACTTTTTCTAAATCTAAATAATATTCAAAAAATTCTTAAAAATTCAAAAATTCAAACTTTTTCCAAAGTTTTAAAAATATTCCAAAAATTCTTACAAAATCAAAGGTTGAAACTTTTTTCAAAATTCCAAAAATATTTCAAAAACTATAACAAATTCAAAAATTTCCATGTCACATTTACGTCATACAAAGTACAAACAGCTAAATTTTTTTTCCAAAAAATTGGCTAAAAAAGTAAATGAAAATCATTTTTTTAACATACTTCACAATATTTTTTTAACAAACTTATAATGCAATAATCAAGTTTTTGGTCTCGCTTACCAATCCCAATCGTCAAGATTTCTTCAAATTCAATGTTTCTATTCGTAATCACTTAAAATGAACTTTTTTTAAGCAAAAAATATGCAAATATCCTTGTTTTGATACACTCGACGATTTATTGACACACTTCCGGTACAGTTATCGAACACATCGTCCTTTCGGCTCTTCTTATTGATTAAACCTATATTTAGAAAAACATTTTGGAATCCGTCCAGCCGTTTCCTAGATTTCGTCGGCCGGCCGGCAGACAGACATACATTTGTTTTTGTTGCTTTTTTAGAACTAGTAGGTCCTAAAACGTCGAGAAATGCCAAAAAAGGGGGGGTAAAAATTTCACTTTTGCAATGCTTAGGTTTTTTCAAAACCGAAGTAATATCCCATAGGTGACGGTAGATGCCAATTGGTTTGTTTTTCTTGAAAAAATTTCAATCGTAAATTTTAGATTCAAACCGATAGGAATCTGATGGCGGAAAAATACGATAGGTTACGATTAGTTTTACATATGGAATGTAGGATAGAAAACGTTTAAAAACTTGTTTAGTTTTACCAAAAAATTTCAATCAAAAACTTCAGATTCAGAACGATTAACAACGATAGAAATTCTATCGTAAAAAACCCATTGAAACCAAATCTGAAATATCCCATAGGTGACGAATGATGCAGTTTGGTCTGTTTTTCTTGAAAAAATTTCAATCGTAAATTTCAGATTCAAACCGATAGGATAGGAATCTGGTGGCGGAAAAATACGATAGGTTACGATTGGTTTTTCATATGGAATGTACGATAGAAAACGTTTAAAAAACTTGTTTAAGGCTTGAAACCACATACAACGGAAACAGAAACCGAAACCGAATTTCATACAAATTTTACAGAAACCGAATTTTTATCTGTCAAATTTGTATGAAATTCGGTTTCTATTTCTGTTTCCGTTGTATGTGAATGCCCGGCTTTAGTTTTACCAAAAACTTTCAATCAAAAACTTCAGATTCAGAACGATTAACAACGATAGAAAGTCTATCGTAAAAAACTATAACGTTTGTAATCCACTTCAAAATTATGCGTAAGTTCCATTTTAAAGTTGCACTAAATAATTTATCTTTTAGTGAGGAGAATTTATATTCAGTCCAAGAGTCCGTTAGTCAGAACCGTCCAATTTTTATATAACAACACTTTGCTCAAATCAAATGGCTGTTATACTCCAATTGTTAGAAGTCACTTATGCTAGGCAAAATGGACTTCGTCAGACTTATATATATGAATAAAAACACTTGTTTATAGTTAGACAAATATATAAATCTGAATTTTATTATTGATAATTTCTTCTATTTATACAAAATCGATATTACTAAAAATTACACATTTAGCAAAAATATTCTTAAAATTAATTGTTTCATAATGTTAAAAATGTGTCACATAATTTTTATATTTTCTTTGTAATTTTAATTGACCGACATATTCAGTTTTTAGTTTAAATTTATTACATCATAAAAATAAATGAAAATTATATTATTTACTTATGCTCAGTAATCATATTTCATTTAATAGTTTTTATGAAATATGAGTTTCGAAAACTTTCTTTCGGTTTAAAATAAATTATGTTTATTTTCACATATGTTTTTTGTTATCGTGTGAAAATGATTTTGCGGTTTGTTTACTTTAGAATATAATGGAAATTTGTTGTTTATTTTATGTGCGGTCATTGTAAGATTTTGTAGGAGTTAAGGGATGATGTGTAGATACATTACACCCTTATTCCTTAAAAAAAAATTTTTTGCTTTTAATAGAAAAAAAAAGTAAAAAATTTTGTTGATTTACTTTAATATTTTTAATTTAATATATCTTAAATCGACTCTAATTTTCATTGTTTATAATAAATGTCGATTATTATTATTTTCAATCCTCAATGGGTTTATATTTCTTTAATCTATTTTTGTGTATTTTCTTAATTATATTGCCCTTTCTTATCTCTACATTTGTTTCCTTAATATCTATGACCTCATAGGGTCCTGAATAGGGTGCATCGAGTTTCTTTCGATCACCAGCTTTTAACCAGACTAATTCTCCAGTTTTCAACTCTATGGGATTTGCGTTTAGATCGTAAGATTCTTTACGTTTGATCTTTGCTAGGTGTAGGAGTTCATTTGCTTTAGCGTGTGCTTGTTGTAAGCGATATCTTAATTCTTGAACATAGTCGTCAAGATTGTATACTGGTGCACTAGTTGTAAATTTTTCGTCAGTTGGTAATGTAGCTAATCTACCGAAAATTAGCTCAAAAGGAGAATGGTTTGTATCCGTATGAGGAGTTATATTGTAACAAAATACAAAGTAGGGGATCCATTCTTCCCAGTTATAGTCGTTTGTGAATGCAAGTAAGTATTCATTCAAAACTCTATGATTCCTTTCAATGGAACCAAGGGTTTCGTGGTGATAAGGTGTTGAAGTTACGTGCGAGATTGAAAAGAATGAACATACGTGTTTCATAATCTCATTCACAAATTCAGTGCCCATGTCTGTTTTTAAAATTTTGAAATTACCATATTTCAGAATGAACTTCTCTACTAAGGCTTTCGCTATTGTTCTCGCTTCTTTATTCTCTAAGGGGATAGCTTCTACAAATTTAGTTAATTCACACTGAATGGTTAGTATGTACCTGTTCGTGTTTGTTAGCCTTAATGGACCTACTGTGTCCATTGAAATGATCTCAAAACTAGTCTTTGGAGTCTCAGTTAAGGTTAATTTTTCTTTTACATGTCTAATTTGCTTATTCTTAGTACATAATTCGCATCTACTTATATAATTTTTAACCAGTTTATTTAAATTTTTGCAAATATAACGTTGCTTTATTTTAGCTATTGTTCTTCTAATACCAGCATGACCAGCATAATGTTTGGTGTCATGGAATTCTTTTATTATTTCGAGCATTTTATCTTTGTTTTCAATTCTTAACGGCGCGTCATATATTATAATTTTTAACTTCGTTTGCTTATTTATTTTATTTAAATCCGACTGCAGTTCGGTAAATTTTCTTTTAAATTCATTCATATCGATATGAGTAAATACTACATCATTACTCTTGAGCGCTAATTTTTCTATATTCTCTGCATGCATGCTAAATATCAGCTTCTCCAACATAAAATCTAAATTCATACGTGGATTATCACTGTATTGTACTAAAACTTCTTTATCATTAATTGATATATAATTATTATTATCTTTATGCGCTTTATATTTTGATTTACATCCCAGTTTCTCCTTCATAGAACCTAAGTTCTTAAGTGGATTATCGCTGTATGTCTTAAATTCATCATTATTATTATCATTCTGCAAACTTTCATATATAATAAATTTTAAATTCTTTAGATTCCTCACTTCAGATATCGAGGTGCAGTTCCATGCATAAAGTTGGCCACCCTTATCCATCTCTGCGTTGTTATTTATCTCGACGTCTTTTGTTTCCTCTTTCTTCTTCATTGCTCTCGTGACGATATTTACCGTTGTAGGTATCATGGCTTTTAATGTTTCAGAATCAATTTTTATCCTCGATAATGCATCAGCATTAGTGTTGCTTTTTCCTTGTTTATATATAATTTCGAAATCATAGTCTGACAGATCTAACCTTATTCTAGTTAATTTCGATGAAGGATTCTTGTGTGTAAACAGACTGATCAAAGGTCTGTGATCCGTGACTACTTTAAATTTTCTAGCGTAAACATATGGTCTGAAAAAATTGATTGCCCAATGTATAGCAAGCAATTCTTTCTCAATGACCGGTTTATTAATCTCATGTTTGTTCAGTGATCTACTTGCGTATGAAATAGGTAGATCCTTTCCAATCTCACCCTGTGAGAGTACTGCTCCTAGAGCGTAATTCGAAGCGTCGGTTGTTATTACGAATGTTTCATTAAAATCTGGATATTTTAATATAGGTGGGTTGATCAATTTTTCTTTCAGCATTTTGAATGCTTTATTGCATTCATCTGTCCAATCGAATGTCGCATTTTTCTTCGTTAGGTTATTCAGTGGTTTGGCTATTTCCGCGAAGTTAGGAATGAATCTTCTGTAGTAATTACAGAATGCTGTAAATCTCTTTGTTTCATCTGCACTAATCGGTGTTGGATAATTTTTAATGACTTCATACTTCTTTGGGTCCGTTTTAATTCCCTCGTTAGTTATAAGATGTCCCAAATATGTTACTTCAGTTTTAAGGAAATTACATTTCTTTGCGTTTAATTTTAGATTATATTCCCTTAATCTTTCGAATGTTTTGATTAAATTCATGTTGTGATGTTTCAAACTACATCCAAATATAATAATGTCATCAACATATAAGAACGCCTCAGCCTCTAGACCTGCTAGTGCAATCGTTAGCATACGTTGAAAACTGTTCGTTGAAATTTTTAAACCAAATGGTAATCGTTTAAATTGGAATTGACCTTTATTTGTCGAAAATGATGTTAAGTGTCGTGATTCTTTCTCAAGTTCTATTTGATGGAATGAACTCGTTAAATCTAGCGTCGAAAAATATTTAGCTCTGCCCAGATTGTCAAGGATGTCATCCAATCTTGTTAGCGGGAACTTATCATCCATGATCTTCTTATTTAGTTGTCTAAAGTCGACCACTAACCTGTAGCTTGCTTGATCGTTTGCACTCTTCTTCGGCACTATTAGTAAAGGTGAATTGTAGTTGCTACGTGATACCTCTATCACGTCTTCTCTAATAAGCTTGTTTACTTGCTTATCAATTTCTTCTAAATGCGCTTGCGGTAGCCTATAATTCTTAATATATACTGGACTATTGTCCACCACTGGAATTTTTTGTTTATAGAAGTTGTTTGTTGATAACTTTTCATCCGAAACGTAAAAAATGTCAGCGTATTGCTTACAAATTTCTAAAATTGATTGTTTTGCTTCGTTATCCAATTCTTCTAAATTTAACTCATCTGAAATCTTTTCAAATCTTTGCTCTAATGTCATACTGCTCTTGATTTTATCCATTCGTAATACATGATAGTTTGTAATTGGTACTATCTTTGCGGCTATATCTTTTATTATGACGTCATGTTCTTTTGTGTTTAAAATTTTGACGTTTGCAGTGCCTTTCGCTGGTACTATGACATTCGCTATAAATACTCCTTCTTGTATTTCCTGATTGAGTATAACGCTGTCCTCTTTTAAATCTATATTGACTGCTTTAATAACTTCACACCTTGCTGGTACGATAAATCCGCTCTCATCTGGTAGTCGTGTATTCATTGGTAATACGACTTCTGCTTCATTAATATATATTGAGATTGTATATGTTTCATAATCAATTTTGCAACAATTTCTATGCAGAAAATCTCTGCCTAATATGCCATCCGTCACTATTGGAAATTCTTCATTAATTAAGTGGAATTCCTGCTCCACATTATTATTATTAATATTCAAAATCGCATTCACTGTTCCTAGTGAATAAGTTTCATTGCTAGTAACGCCCGTAATCTTACATCTTTCATCATTAATATTTATATGCTCTGTTACTTTATTTACTTTGAGCAGAGAAATATCTGCTCCGGTATCAATTAAAAAATTTTTATACCCTTGCGTTATATTCGTGCGAATTTTTATGTAATTAGAATTTGTACTAAGATTTAGCTTAAATATTTTCATTGGGATTTTACAATCATGGAGTCGTCCGCTAACTGGACTTCGGAGACTCCTTCCCAGTTTTCCGCCTGAGTTATATTAACTCTATTACTATTTCTTCTAACATTATTATTATTATTTTTATTAAATTGGTTATAGTTTCCATTCTGTTGGAAATTATTTTTATTAAAATTATTAAAATTTCTATGATTCTTTTGAGCAATATTTCTATTTCTATACCCATTTTTATTAAAATTATTATTATTAAAATATTTATTTTGATTATTATAATTATTAAAATTTCTATTATTTTGGTTATTGTAACCATTAAAATTTTTGTTGTTTTGATAGTTCGCATTTCCTGACCTAAAATTTCTACCCATCTGATTTCTAAAATCATCCCTAAAACGTCGCGAATTGAAATGTAGCATGTGCGCGGTTTTAGTTTGCTCTTCTACTTCTGAAGCGTATTGGATCGTTTCCTGTAATGAGCCTAACCTTGCAGCATATACCGTATTCTTTAGCGGTTCATTTAACCCGATTTTATAAGCATTGAGACCCGCTTGCTCATTTAATTTGGTTATAATATCGGTGTGTGCTTCACCCTGCTCTGATACCTGCAGTGAATTCAGTTCCGTAATTAATTGCTCTATTTTATTTCCAAAACTTTCGGCCGACTGATTACCTTGCCTTGATTGAGCTATCTGAGTTTGTAAATTCAGAGATGTGGATCGTTTCTTGAAAATTTTATTGAATAGTTCTTTTAGTTCTTGGATTGTCTTCGGTGTTTTAGCAGCTATAAGTTTGGTCTTGGCGTTTGCTGTCAACCTAGTATCTAAGATGAATTTTATCAATTTTTCTTTTTCCTGATTATTATTTAGTGTGTCACTAAAGTGTTGTATCAGGTTCAGAAATATTGGCAATTCATTAGATTTGCCATCGAAAATTGGCACAATTTTCAATGTTTTTTCTATATCGAAAGACATGTTGTCCAAGTTATCACTCTGTAGAGAAATTTCTAAAAGATTTTCAGAATAGTCTTTTAGTTTTTCTTTGAGTTCTTCGTAAACTTCCGTGAATCTACTCTTCAATTTATTGGTTATCTCATCATCTGTATCTAAATTTAGCTTTGTGAATAGGGTTCTAAACTCTGTCCTTAAATTTTTTAATTGAGTAGAACAGTTTAATATGTGTTCATGCGAGAATTCCCTGTTTGGATTCTTTTTTAGATTTGTGAGTGTTCTTTGCAACTCTTTTATTATTTCGTTACCCCTTTTCACTAATTCCATATATCAAAGTGAACTATCAAAACAAATTATAAAGGTGAACTATCAAAACCACATTATCAAAATATTTTATATCAGAAGAAAATTTAAAACAACGTAAAATTTATTTTTAAAATATATATATTTTTTTATTAATAGAAATTTTTTTTTTTTGTTTATTTAAACTGTATTCCTTATGATCTCTGTTCTAACATTTTTCTTAATACTAGTTTTTATCTTATAGAGTAAAAATAGTATGGCTAATACAACGATTATTACGATTACTATAATTTCGTATTTATTTATTTCGCTAACGCCCGATTGAATGTTGGTTGCGGAACCAGCTCCATTAGATATAAAGACCTCCTCAGTACGGTCTGGTTTTCTCGCGGAATTTCCCATTTAATAATTGTTATTAGCTATATTATTTTTATTTAATTAAAAAATTTTTAGAGATTAAATCGTAACGTTAAATATTTAAAATTGTAATTTAGTTTAATTAAAATGAAAATAAAAAATTTTTTAGGAACATAAAGTATTTAAAATTATTCTTAACTAGTGTTTGAAATTAATATTTAATGTAAAATTTTATTTTAGTTTAATTTTGCTGACTTCTTAATTTCCTTCTTTTTCTTTATTATTTTATTTTTCTCTATCTTCAGCTCAGCGGCTTTCTTTAAAAATATAATTTTTTGCTCTTCACTCGAAATCACTATCAATCGATGCAAACTGGCAATTTCTTCGTTTAATTTCGCCAGCTGACCTCCTCGTTTTGGCTTGTTGGAAATAAAGCTTGTTTTTTGTTTTTCAATTACAACAGGTTTCCTCAGTTTATACTCTTCAATTGAAATCGGTTGCCTCTTGATGAGCTTAAAAAGTTCCTTCTCGCTCGATTTGGCATAGGTCGCCATATAACGTTTGTAATCCACTTCAAAATTATGCGTAAGTTCCATTTTAAAGTTGCACTAAATAATTTATCTTTTAGTGAGGAGAATTTATATTCAGTCCAAGAGTCCGTTAGTCAGAACCGTCCAATTTTTATATAACAACACTTTGCTCAAATCAAATGGCTGTTATACTCCAATTGTTAGAAGTCACTTATGCTAGGCAAAATGGACTTCGTCAGACTTATATATATGAATAAAAACACTTGTTTATAGTTAGACAAATATATAAATCTGAATTTTATTATTGATAATTTCTTCTATTTATACAAAATCGATATTACTAAAAATTACACATTTAGCAAAAATATTCTTAAAATTAATTGTTTCATAATGTTAAAAATGTGTCACATAATTTTTATATTTTCTTTGTAATTTTAATTGACCGACATATTCAGTTTTTAGTTTAAATTTATTACATCATAAAAATAAATGAAAATTATATTATTTACTTATGCTCAGTAATCATATTTCATTTAATAGTTTTTATGAAATATGAGTTTCGAAAACTTTCTTTCGGTTTAAAATAAATTATGTTTATTTTCACATATGTTTTTTGTTATCGTGTGAAAATGATTTTGCGGTTTGTTTACTTTAGAATATAATGGAAATTTGTTGTTTATTTTATGTGCGGTCATTGTAAGATTTTGTAGGAGTTAAGGGATGATGTGTAGATACATTACAAAACCCATTGAAACCATATCTGAAATATCCCATAGGTGACGAATGATGCCGATTGGTTTGTTTTTCTTGAAAAAATTTCAATCGTAAATTTCAGATTCAAACCGATAGGAATCTGATTGCGGAAAAATACGATAGGTTACGATTGGTTTTACATATGGAATGTACGATAGAAAACGTTTAAAAACTTGTTTAGTTTTACCAAAAAATTTCAATCAAAAACTTCAGATTCAGAACGATTAACAACGATAGAAATTCTATCGTAAAAAACACATTGAAACCAAATCTAAAATATCCCTTATGTGACGAATGATGCTGATTGGTTTGTTTTTCTTGAAAAAAATTCAATCGTAAATTTCAGATTCAAACCGATAGGAATCTGATGGCGGAGAAATACGATAGGTTACGATTGGTTTTACATATGGAATGTACGATAGAAAACGTTTAAAAACTTGTTTAGTTTTACCAAAAAATTTCAATCAAAAACTTCAGATTCAGAACGATTAACAACGATAGAAATTTTATCGTAAAAAACCCATTGAAAACCAAATCGGAAATATCCCATAGGCGACAAATGATGCCGATTGGTTTGTTTTTCTTGAAAAAATTTCAATCGTAAATTTCAGATTCCAGCCGATAGGAATCTGAAGGCGGAAAAATACGATAGGTTACGATTGGTGCTACATATGGAACGTACGATAAAAAACTATTAAAAACTTGTTCAGTTTTACCAAAAAATTTCAAGTCGTTATCTTCAGATTTAAAACGATCAACAACGATAGAAATTCCATCGTAAAAAAACCATTGAAACCGAAAAGTAAAAAATCCTATTGATAACGATAGATTACGATTGGTTGATTTCTCCTGAAAACATCTCAATCGTAAATTTCAGATTTAGCACGATAGAAATCTAATGACGGGAAAATACGATAAGTTACGATTGGTGCTATATATCCCAGTTGTACGATACAGCGCTCACACTGCGCTCAATCAGCTCTCAGTTTGAGCGCTCAATTTTGCCTTCAAACTGATGCACCTAATTCCACTAGTTTCGTTTTTATTACAATCGGATTACGAGTAGAAAATATAATGCGCATGCGCCGCTATTAATATGTTTGTGCTATACGCTACTAGTGGCGCTATTGTTATTAAAGATATTTTTGACAGATTTGTGTTTGTTTAATAAAAGACGTTTGTTTTATATTTGAATTGAATATATATTTTTTATTAATATAAAACTTATAAGTTTTTTATGTGAAACATAAAGTATATACATATTATATAATCTTAATTTAGGATTTGGCAAATTTCAATACATAATGAAAAAAGTTTGAAAAAAGATTGAATTTTTGATTTTATTTATCTTTACAATATGTTTTGAATTTTGAAAGAAATATGAAATTGTGATTTTGAAATATTTTCTCGAAACGCTAAATGGAGAGGTTTTGAGTAGTTTGCTGATTGTATAATCTTTTCAATTAAATTATGTTAATTTATGATATGTTATAGTTTTCCGACAACGTATTGATGTTTCGTGTTAGTTTTGTAATACATATCTAAACAGAGATAAAAAATACATGTACTTTAACAAAAAGTTATGTTTGATATGCATCGCTGCCCAAAACTAAAAGCCATATCCTCATAAAAGTTTTATGCCGAAAACTATATCAAAATCCTTAACCCAGACCGAAGTCTTGATATCTCAGAGCTGTGAGATTTCAGCCCCTCCATATTTTCAGAATTAAAATATTATTGTTCATTGGTGGATGTCCAATCACTTTTTTCTGTTGTGGTGCCTGTTGTGTGCTTTCCGTATTCCCAACTTAAACTTTTATTGGAAATTTTCCAGAGAGTCCAGAAGTGTTTTCCAGGCATCTGTTAGGACATTGAAAAAAACAATACTTGAGCTTACAATATAATAATATATTTTTTAATTAAAACTTTACCGAAAATAATTTTCATGGTTAGATCAAATGTTTTGATAGGAAGCTTTCCCTGTGTATCTCCCCAGTTATGGTACCTCCCCACTATTAATCCTTTTCCCAAATTGACTCGCTGAATTAAAAATGCTTTCTGGAAAAAAGAATTAATAACATGCATTAAAGTTTATTAATTTGAAAAAAATTAATTGATTTAACCATTTGTTCTCTGAATTGAGGATTTTGCAGTCTCTGTTCCACTTCCTGAAGATTTGATTCAGTGGTAAGTGGCAACAGTTTTTCAATTTCGTCTGAAATTGTATATGATACATTTGACTGCACATTAAGCACCTTTGGCAATTCTTTCATTAAGTAGAGCATCTGATCCATTTTTTTCAATACTCTTTTGACTGGCTTCTAAACTATCTTGGCGTTTAAATAGCTCGTCCAACTTACATTCACAGTTGCAGCATATTGTCTCTTTTTTTCTTGAATCGGTTGGTTTGTCGTTCTGTGCAGTGCTAAATTCAATCTTTTTCATGGATGTTTCATTAACCTTTGTTGTAGAATTTAATAACGTTAACGGTGGTAAAACTTTAGCTTTTTTTGCTGCCGATGGTGTTTGTAAAAATGTCGATGAAGTTGATGGTTTGTTCACTGATGATGGTGTTTTTGGATGATGACACTGCTATATATATATATATATATATATATATATATATATATATATATATATATATATATATATATATATATATATATATATATATATATATATATATATATATATATATATATATATATATATATATTAGACTGGTCGTTAAAAACTAAATTTGCCGAGACGCCCCCTAGAAAAATTCTTTGTGGTCAAAAAACCACAACGGCATTATTTGTTTTTTTTTTAAACCAAAAGAACACGTGCCGCAAAATCGTTGAAGTTGATTTTTTGAAAAATTCGTAGATTTTTTCAAATATCTCATAAAATATGCAGATGTCAAAAAAAATCACAAAACCATTTTTCTAGGAAATTTAATTCTCTACAAAAAAGGTTCATGTCATTTTTTCCCGAAAACGTATAGTTCTCATGATATTTTGAAAATGAACTTGTAAGTTTTCGTAATTTTTAAAAAACATAAAAAATAAAGATGACAGAAAACTCCTAATTTTCTTCTTATGCTATAGAATGAAATGTATAAAAAAATAATCGTGACAAAAAAAATCAAAATTAGTACTTTTTCGTCGAAATTTTCATCATTTGGTTTTACGAGTTTCGAAGAATTTCAAGTTTTATTTCAAAATATCATCAGAAATATAGGTTTTAGGAAAAAAATGACTTGGACCTTTTTTGTAGAGAACTAAATTTCCTGCAAAAATGATTATGTGATTTTTTTTGACATCTGCATATTTTATGAGACATTAATAATTTTATCAAAAAATAAACTTCGATGATTTTGCGGCACGTGTTCTTTTCACTTAAAAAAAAAAAAAATAAAGCCGTTATGGTTTTTTGACCACAAAGAATTTTTCTGGGGGGCGTCTCGGAAAATTTAGTTTTTAACGACCAGTCTAATATATATATATATATATATATATATATATATATATATATATATATATATATATATATATATATATATATATATATATATATATATATATATATATATATATATATATATATATATATATATATATATATATATATATATATATATATATATATATATATATATATATATATATATATATATATATATATATATATATATATACGGGGTGAGTTTTTTAAAAAATGCCAGGCTTTTATCTCGAGAACCATGCTAGATGGGACAAAATAACCCAAAGTGATATTTGTTAAGCGTCGAGGGGGACGTCCAATGGTAATATTGAATGACCTTGAAACTCATAAGTATTGGAGATATATGCCATAATAGGTTTTTTTAAAATTAGAACCTATACATTTAATGTTTTTTTTAATTAAGTAAATCAAACTACACACTTTTTGCCTACAACATTTTTTTGTAAAGTGTACGATTTTGTAGATATGATGAAAATTGATTTGCACTAAAGCAAACGTGTCTTCGCTAAGTTCTTCAGAAAAATAATAAAATTTAAATCAAAAAAAAAACAACGAAAATCAATTTCACGCAGTAGACCATGATGCAATAATATTTAAATTAATGAATGGTTTTCTTTGTTTTTTTTAATTTATCGAAATTTTATTTTTTTTCTGAAGAACTTAGCGAAGACACGTTTGCTTTAGTGCAAATCAATTTTCATCATATCTACAAAATCGTACACTTTACAAAAAAATTTTATAGGCAAAAAGTGTGTAGTTTGATTTACTTAATTAAAAAAAAATGTTAAATGTATAGGTTCTAATTAAAAAAATCCTATTTTGGCATATATCTCCAATACTTATGAGTTTCAAGGTCATTTAATATTACCATTGAACGTCCCCCTCGACGCTTAACAAATATCACCAAGGATTATTTTGTCCCATCTAGCATGGTTCTCGAGATAAAAGCCTGGCATTTTTAAAAAAACACCCTGTATATATATATATATATATATATATATATATATATATATACATATATATATATATATATATATATATATATATATATATATATATATATATATATATATATATATATATATATATATATATATATATATATATATATATATATATATATATATATATATATATATATATATATATATATATTGGACTGGTCGTTAAAAACTAAATTTTCCGAGACGCCCCCTAGAAAAATTCTTTGTGGTCAAAAAACCATACCGGCACTATTTTTTTTGTTTTAAATCAAAAGAACACGTGCCGCAAAATCGTCGAAGTTGATTTTTTGAAAAATTCGTAGATTGTTTCAAATATCTCGTAAAATATGCAGATGTAAAAAAAATCACATAATCATTTTTGTAGAAAATTTAATTCTCTACAAAAAAGGTCCAAGTCATTTTTTCCTGAAAACGTATAGTTCTCATGATATTTTGAAAATGAACTTAGTTTTCGTAATTTTTCAAAAACATAAAAAATAAAGATGACGAAAAAGTCCTAATTTTCTTCTTATGCTATAGAATGAAATGTATAAAAAAATAATCGTGACAAAAAAAATCAAAGTTAGTACTTTTTCGTCGAAATTTTCGTCATTTGGTTTTACGAGTTTCGAAGAATTTCAAGTTTTATTTCAAAATATCATCAGACATTACATTAGCTACATTTTTGGAATCATTCCAGACTGCGAACTGGCTTGCTGAAATTACCCAAACCACCAAATTTTATTAGAACAGATTATATCAGGTCCTTCAAGAAAATGCTTGATTTCAAAGTCTATCGAGCCGTGTACTCTCCATCGTATGTCTTAAGTGGCCAAAAATGTAGCTTTGGTCCTTACGCTCAAACACAGATAAATGTGAGGATAATTCGTCAGGAAGTGTAAGTGTTAACGTTTGTGACACATCCATCGCTACCGGTCTAATCAATGTCTTGTATAACTCCAGTTATTAGTTGACACAAGCGGTGAGTTTAACTCAATAAAAAGTTTAATTGCTTGCAGCAATTCCAGCTTTTGTATCTGTAAGTACACAGTTATTTGAGACAAGCATTGATTCTAACTATTTAAGGGATTCAACTCCCTCAATTCGTTCATCGCAACATATCAAATCTATTTTCTCAGTCTCTCTTTAAATTTTCTTGTGTTTGGTTTATTCATTTTGCAGACCAATTTGTGTAGCAGCACTCATCAACAATGTTATTGTATCATTTATTACAGCTTTACCTCAGCCGAGAATGACAACATCATCAGTGTACGCAACCATATGTACTAAATTAATTGATACGCATACTTACAGATACCCTGGTTAAACATTCCAAATGAAACCAATTAAAAAAAATGAATTGGATTAATCGGAATTCTGCATTGGGAATTTTCAATTAATCTAATTAAAAAATCTATTTCCAATACAATCCTATTCATTTCTGTTAAATATCTCTATTTTATTTTTCAACCGGAATGGATAGGATTCTATAGGAAATGTGTATAAATAGGAATTGATTGGAAATTTCCATTGCAGAATTCGGATTAATCCTATTCATCCCTACACAGTTAAAAATAAGCTGAATATGTAATGCGAATTGCTACACATATAGGTTCGACGGATGTCTCCATTATAAAACAATGCAAAGCTTGCTTTAAAAATAAATTTAATGCTCTTTGCTTTAGCAAGGTGTTTTCAAACATCAAGCGTAGCAAGTTGTTTTCAAACTGCCATTAGTATAGAAAAAAAATTATGATGGTAGAGTTGTTTTAAAATTAGAGGTTTTGCATTAGAATTAGTTTTAATGCAACATTTACTTTGGAATTTAATAATAACTTGCTATATATAACCCATATTGCAAAGCTTGTATTAAAAATTGCAGTAACTTTTTCAACTGTGTATTAAATCTTTTCCAATTAAATCCTGTTAAATTCATAAGATTGTTCAATTTTTTTCTAAGCTCTTTTTTCCAATTGAATCTCTTAATTTCTGATTGAAATTCAATTGGAAATTTCCATTAGAATCCTACAGAACCTGTTTTCCTGTTGAATCCCATTCATTCCAATTGAATTTTAATTGGCAGATCGAAGTCTTCCTATTAAACCAATTCAATTCAATTTAATCCTATTGAAATTGTATTGGATTTAATAGGATTCAATAGGTTTGAATTGAAATGTTTAACCAGGTATAAAAGCTCGAATCGGTGCAAGTAATCGAACTTTCTACTCAATTAAACCTTTCTTTGGATCACCGTATGCCTCAACTAACACCAAACTCGAGTTATACAAGACATTGGTTAGACCAGTTGTGGTGTATGGGTCACAAACCTGGACCCTTACACAAAATGACGAATTGCATTTATGTATCTTTATTTGAGCGTAAGATCCTCTACATTTTTGGTCACTGGAATTTTAAGTAGGAATAATTTTGAAAGGTCTATATCATTAATCCCAAAGTTCAATAAAGTTATACTTGATACTTTATGTATTTAGTATAATATTTGACTTGATAAAATTTTTAAACAAAACCATAAACCTTGTTATTTCATAAACAGGACACAAAGTCTATATCCTCAATACTCGTGGAGAGTAAAATTTTAAAAATAATACAAAAAATTTCTTGGCACAGGATTTATTTTAATTTTTAAAACATTTAACATATTTTAAAAATATTTAAATTTAAATTAAACTTTGATTAAAACTATCTGTAACATAATATTCATGCGGCCATATATACATGCAAACAAACAATTTTAGCTTTTATTTGAAATTCATGGATCTTTGGTGAAAATTATACAAATTTCTTGATTTTTCGCAAAAATACTTATAAACTTTACACAAATGAACAAATTTAATTGTTTTCCCAATTAATTACATGGGAAAAATTTACTTTTTTATCCCATAAAGAAAATCTTTAGCCTCAAGCAAAGGTTAATATCAATATCAATAAAATATCAATAAAAATATTTGATAAACGAAACGGGCACACAAACTATTTTGTTTATTAAATGTTAGCAAATAAATATTTAGTTTATACCTTTAAAAAAATACATGTACATAAAATTTGTTTGGTTTATATAAGTTCACTAAGTTTTTTAATCAACAACTAATTCACCAACGAGTAATTCTGATTTGATCCGTTTTTATTTTTGTATTTAATTACACCGTAAACACTTGCTTTAATTTTAAATATAATTTAATCAATATTTTAAACACTTTAATCACATAATTTAATAATAAAATCACTTAAAACTTGAAAATTGTTACAATGTACAATTGCAACGCACTTTACGAAACATCTAAATTAATAAAAATAAAGAAAAAACAATAAGAAGTCCAACAAATATTGTAAGTGCAGCTATTTACTTCTTGGTGCGCTGCAGTTAACTGAAAAACCGAACAATATTATTGTTTTATCTCATTTTAACTTAAAAAATTTATTGTTTTTGTTTCATGTAGCTCTCAGTCTTTGTACAACTGGGATATGTAATGTCGGATAGAAAACGATTCAAAACTTTTTCAATTTCACCAAAAAAAAATTCAATCGTGATATTCTGATTCAAAACGATTAACTAAGATAGAAATTCTATCGTAGAAAAACCATTGAAACCGAAAACTGAAAAATCCTATAGGTTACGATAGATTACGGTGCGTTTTCTATCTGGCAGATATAGTCTATGCGTTTAAAATGATTAAATCCGATAGAAACGGATAGCAAACGATAGAAAACTATTCGTTTTCAATCATTTTCTATCGGTTTCTTTCGATTTTTTTTATAAGGGACATGTTTAATCATTATATAAGGGACATTTTTAATCGATATTTACTATAAATTATAAACTTAAAAATTGACAACATAACATTAAAAATTCATATTCGATTTTTTGATGGTTGCGTTGTTTAAAAAACTTTGTAAAATTATATGAGAAACCATAGCAACTGCAATTTGTTATTCTTTTTACACTATATAGTTGTAAAAGAAAAGAACCCATTTTCACAGGTCATTAAGCGTGATGAAAATAGACTTTTCAATTGTTATCATAGAAAAAATTGTATTTCCTACGCGAGAAACATTTTACGTTTGTGAAATTGCCCCACTCGACGCTAACACGTCTCGTGAATAAATTTACACTCACGAAAAAGCAGCGTTTTCATCTCTTGCAGCAAAATGTACTATTTTTCAAATCATTTTTATTACAAGTTTATACCACACGATGACACTTATTGTTTTATTTCCTTATTTAAATTGAAGCTTAAAGTAAAATTCAACAATTTTCTTAAAAATCAGTACTTTCAGTACATAATTTTAAAAATCAGTAAAAATCAGTACCGCATATGTCTATCAGTACAGAAGCTAGAAAATCAGTACTGTACTGATAAAATCAATGGTCACTCTAACACTGTACAATTTCGAACCTAACAAATATTGTAATACATTATTGTATTGTATAATTTAAAGATAAAAAACTTGACTATAAAGATAAAATCCTTAGTCCCGCTAGTGTTACCGGGTATGGTTTTTAAATTCAAATAACAGACTCGTCACTCGAACCTTATTTTGGTTGTATACCTACATAGCGCTTGTTAGGGCCGATTGTATGAATGCGGATAGAAGATAAATCCTCGAATTAATCGTCGTTTGTATAAATACAAACGATGATTAATCCGAGGATTTATCTTCTATCCGCATTCATACAATCGGCCCTTAATGTATGGCATGTGCAAAACCCCTGATATACAAGCCTTCTTCATTTTTTAGCACAGAAAAAATCGTGAACTTGTATCGCCATTTTGAAATTAAAACTCAATTTATAAAAAAAATTCAAAAAATCGCTTTAACGCCATCTAGAAAAATAAAACTCCATATGAAAAAAATTCAAAAAATTTAATCAAGAACACTAAGCCAATTTTTTGCATATGGCAATGTTTATTGTTTTTTTAAGATGGCGTGAATGAATGGGGCTTGTAGAATATCGGAGGTTTTGGCATGTGTCTTAACAAAATCCCCGATATACAAGCCTTCTTCATTTTTTAGCACAGCGCCATTTTGAAATTAAAACTCAATATAACAAAAATTCAAAAAATCGTCTTAACGCCAAGATCGCCATCTAGATAAACAAAACTCCATATAACAAAAATTCAAAAAATTTAATCAAAAACACTAATCTAATATTTTGCATATGGCAATGTTCATTGTTTTTTTAAAGCTGGGTACAGATAGGGTTACCATATTCAGGTCGATCAAAAAGAGTATTTTGCCAAAAATTGCAATTTAATTAAGAGTACAAAAGAGTATGTTGGAACGAAGCATCCAACTGTTTCTCGCATTCGAAATTTTAATTTTCCCCAATAAAACACTGCGTCTGGATTAATACTTTGTATATTTTCAGATTGGTTACTTTGACAGGATAAATTATAAAATCTGCGAAACAATAAATATAACACAGCATTACAATCTAGTTGAATATAAGTTATAGATATACCTGGTATTACTCAGCGAAATTTTCGTAACAATATTGTATATAATAATTTTATCGATGGCTGCGCACCGTATATACTATTTGAACAAATAAATTATCAACAACTTTTTATAACATTAAAGTGAATTAATTTTAACAGGATTTACAACAACTTACTATTTCAACAGAATAACCAACTTTGAATATCACTTGAATTATATAAACTAACAATAATCAACTATGAATGTTACTCGAATACAAATTAAAAAATATTTTTAACCTTAAATTACAACTTTTTTTCCTTTTCTGTCAGTTTTCCCCAACTCATGGTTACCAACATAAATTTTTATATTCCACACTGTGTTCTGGTAACACCGTTGCCAACACTCTCCCCTAGTACGTCGATCTGGATCGGCTTACTCAACTTACTTCTCTTAACATCGAGAACTGCTAGTTTTACTGCAGGCCTAGTGTATATTCCTGATTGAGTTTGTACCGTCGCTTTGCGAACCTGACCATCTTTGCTGAGTGTTACATCTAAAACGATACCCTTCTGCCAACAGTTTCTGGGGCTCAATTCATCCACAATCACAACGACATCTCCTTTTTCTAACGGCTTCACGTGTTTGAACCATTTTGTGCGTCGCGTTAGGGTGGGTAGATATTCACGTATCCATCGTCGCCAAAACAAATCGGCATATTGTTGAGCCTTCTGCCAGTTCTTGCGCCAAATAGTACCATCTTCCGAAAAGGCCCCTTTTGGTTTGTTGCCATTTGAACTGCCGACCAAAAAATGATTGGGTGTTAAGGCTTCATCGGTTTCGCAGTCAAGTGGCATGTATGTGAGCGGCCTAGAGTTGGTAACATTTTCGACTGCAATCATCATATTTAACAAAAGTTCATCTGATGGATTTCGTGGTGGAGTGATCTGTTTTAGCACGGACTTTATTGAACGAATCAGCCGTTCCCAGCTGCCACCCATATGCGGTGATGATGGGGGGTTGAAATTCCATTTGGTGCCGTTGTTCATGAACTTTTCACTGAGCCTCTGGTAGTCTACATTTTGTAAAGCTCTGGCTAGTTCACTCTCAGCACCTTTGAAGTTCGTGCCATTGTCACAATAAATTTCTGCAGGTTGACCTCTACGATTAATGAAATTCTCTATAGCCAGGATACACGAATCGGTCGACATTGAGTGAGCAACTTCAAGGTGCACTGCTCTGACGGACAAACAAGTTAATATTACGCCCCATCTTTTTACAGTTGCTCTCCCGATTGTTACTAATATCGGCCCAAAGTAGTCAATGCCCACGTATGTAAATGGACGACAAAATGTAGATACTCTAGCTGCTGGGAGAGTAGCCATTTCTGGTGGAATTGGTACTGCTGTAGCATTTTTACATCGCTGACAATCACGACGAACCCTTTTCAACATATTTCGAAGCTGTGGAATATAATATTTGTGCCTCATTTCGTTGATCACCGTCTCATGGAAAATGTGATGATATTTCTGATGATAATGGTGGATGATGAGGAGACTTATGTTTTTGTTTTTTGGTAAGATGACAGGTTGTTTCATGTCAAGCGGAACGTCAGCTTGTTGTATTCTACTTCTTAAACGCAGAACCTTCGCATCATCAATAAATGGTGATAACTTCGAAATTGGACTGTTATTCCTTAATGGAATTCTCTCAGAAGCTGGTAAGTTCATGTTTCGAACCATAATAGCACGTTCCTCTGCAAAACCTTCAATTTGAGCTTGGCGGTAGAGTACGTTTTCAGCTAACTTGTGCTCATCACTTGTGATACCACCGATAATTTTCAAATTGCCGCTCGTACTATTGTTAATGAATCTGAGTACCATTGCTACTGTGCGTACTAATTTGTTCCAGTTCGAAAAGCGATCACTGTCAATGAGTGGTGAATCTACTTCCATCATATGTAGGCAATTTGCTTTGATTTCTTCAACGGTTTCGTAGATAGTGTTGTCGGATAGCCATTTATTTTCCTGTGCACGGAGAAAGCTAGGTCCGCTGAACCAACTTGACGTTTGATCGAATGTGTATTTGTGCCACTTCGTAAGTTGATCTGCTGCATTCATCTTGCTGTTAACCCAGTGCCACTCAGGTATCTCTGACGTATCTAAGATTTCGCTAACTCGAAATGCCACATATTGTCGGTATCTTCTGTGATCTGATTTGATCCATGCTAAGGCTGTTTTTGAATCAGACCAAAACCATCGGCGTGAGACTTGCAGACTATGTTCTTCACAAATAGTTTTAGCGAAACGAGCACCCAATAAACATGCCTCTAATTCTAAACGGGGTATTGATTGCATTTTGAGAGGCGCGACACGCGTTTTACCGCCCACCAATGTGCAACGAATTTCACCATTATCGTCAAACCTTAGGTAAGCCACAGCTCCATAAGCATTTTCGCTCGCGTCTACGAACACATGTAGTTGTACACTATTTCCGCAACCATACCAGCGAGGAATTTGCACATTTTCGACTTGGGGCAGCAGTTTTAGCCAATTCAACCACTTTTCATACTGCACGTCTTTAACTTGTTCATCCCAACTAATACCCGTTCGCCAGACTTCTTGCAGTATAATTTTAGCATGCACCAGGTAATTAGCCAAAAGTCCAAGTGGATCAAATATTGAGGCCACGGTTCTGAGCAATTCTCGTTTAGTGGGTCGTTGTTTTCCGGACAGTATTTCTTCATTAGATTTGTTGAATGTTAGTGAATATGTGAACGTGTCATCAACTGAATTCCACCATAAGCCGAGCACCTTGCCCATGGCAATTTCGTCATTTAAAGACAAGTTCTTCATTTGTGACGTATTTTCACCCATATTTTCCAGCACCAACTGCGAATTGGACCGCCAATTTCGAATGTTAAACCCTCCTTTAGCGTGAACGAATTTTATTTGTTCCGCCAACACTATTGCCTCATCTTCAGAGTCAACGCTGTCCAGTAGATCATCAACGTAGTGGTTCTCTGTTATGGCTATGTATGCACGGGGATACTTCTCTCTGAAATCTGCGGCGTTTTGGTTCTTGATATATTGCGCACAACTAGGGGAGCAAGATGCTCCAAACGTCATCACTTGCATAACATATGTATCGGGTTCTTTCGAAGAATCAGAATTTGGCCATAAGAAGCGTTGAGCGTGTTGATCCTCAGGTCGAATCTTCACTTGATGATACATCTCTTGGATGTCGCCACATAGAGCAAATCTGCGTTCCCGAAATCTCTGAAGTACACCGGGAAGCGAACACAACATATCAGGACCTTTCATCAATACCGAATTGAGCGAAATACTGTTGAACTTGGCTGCTGCATCCCAAACCGTTCTAATTTTGTTGGGTTTATTCGGATTTCGTACTGGAAACATAGGTAAATACCAAACTCGGGGGTATTCATCGTTGAGTTCTGATGATGAAAGCTTTCTTGCATAACCTTTTTCGACATACATTTCGATTTGTGCGTTCAAAGATTTTGACAGCTCTTGATCTCGTTCCATCCGTTTCTTGAGACACTGCAGACGTTGTTTTGCCATCGGTAAACTGTTGGGAAGACGAAAATTGTCATAGCGCCATAAGAGACCCGTACAAAATCGGTCATTCTCACGCCTCGTTGTTCGAGAAAGAATTGATTCTGCTCTCTTATTGTCAGGAGTTTCTTGGTTGTAATCATGGTTTCTGATGCCAAAACTTTCAACATCAAAGTATTCTTTAACAAGATTCTGTAGAACTTTATCATCACTCCCATTACATTCACAAATGTGAAGGTTATGGAACGTAGCGTGGATAGACGGAAGATTTGGTTGACCATCGAGCTTGCATTTACCATACACTGTCCACCCCAGACGAGTTTTTGATACAACTGGGCCATCAGAATCACCATCTCTTGACTTTAGTGCCACCATCAATTTTACGTTGTCGATACCAATTAACAGCCGTGGAATGGCTTTCTTGTATGATACCACTGGCGCTCCATTGAGATACGGATACTTGCTGACCAACTCATGCATGGATACTGTTTGAATTGGTAGATCAAGATTACTCACTGTGTGTGCGTTGGATACATGATACTTGCGCTCAGAATTGTTGTGTCCAATCTGGAATGAAACGGTTTTTGACTGTTGCTCAATACGATGCGTATTCGATGTCCATTTCAAACAAAGTGGTTTTGCTGTACCGGTTAGGCCCAATTCTACCATCAATGATTCCTCCATTAATGTCAATGATGAGCCATCATCCAAAAACGCGAAGGTTTCAACTGAAGATCCATTTCCATACACTATCACTGGCACGATCTTAAACAGTGTGGACTGATTTGATGTTTGATGAAACTGACACACATGAGAGTTTGTTTCCGAAGATAGCATGTCGCTCCTAATTTTGATATTATTGATAGGTGCTTTATGGAGCATTCTATGATGCTTATAGCTGCAACCATCAACGCCACATATCACTGTCGATTCACATTTCTGACGTCTATGTCTGAGCAGGCACTTTCGGCAGAGATGATGTTTCTTAATTGCTTCCCATCGGTTATTGTAATTCATCTTTTGGAAGCTCTGGCAGGTTATAACAGATATACATGCGCCACTACATACTACGCATCCCTTTTTTTTCGTAGTCTGCTGCTTACTTGATGCATCAGTGGTATGAATGTTCACGTAGTTTTTCTTGCCCGTTGCCGAACCGTTGAACGACGTTTGATTGGTGGACTGCCAAGTAGACACGGCTATTATGCTACTAGCATATTCTGCTTCTTTATCCAACCAATCTGCAAATGACTTCAAGTTGACGTCTTGGAGGTTTACCTTGTGTTTTGCCCACCTCATTCGTTCTTGGACTGGAAGTTTTTCAGTTAGCTCTTGCAGAAAGATTGGATTATTTAAATATGTTGATAGTTGGCAGGCCTGCATAGTACAACACATGTTTTTCACGGCCAACGCGAATGTGATCAGCATTTGTAAATTATCCGGCTTTGGGGGCTGTTGCTTTCTTATTTTATCCAGCAAGACGTGCACAATAATATCTGGACGACCATACAGTCGGCGAAGTGTAGATATAATATCGGGTACAAGATCGGGCAGTGACATCATACTTTTCACCGACTAATATGCTTTACCCTTTAGCGCCTTTTGTAAGCGTAGAAGGTTTTCACTTTTGTTGAACCCGCACGTAGTTGTTGACTGTTCATAATTGCAAATAAATAATGGCCACTCATCAGGATTGCCGGTGAACGTTGGTAGATCTCTTGGCGTGGCGCTTCTAGCTACAAAGTGTCGAGCTGTGATTTCAGATTCAACTTCTTGTGGTGTAATGGATTCACACGGTCTCGCTGAATTGTCCTGCATCAGTTGCTCAGTTCTTCTGCTATCAGTTCCGTTGCCCTGGATGTAACAACTATCTCTTGGTGCTGACATTGGTGGTGGACATTTAACAATATTTGGATTTAACTTCTCATGATTACGTGTTGTTGGATTGCGGAATTTGGTGGCAATATTTGTTGTAACAAAACAGTGGTTCGAACTATGTAGTGCTGGATTGACTTGAGAGGCTTGTTGTGGAAAACTGTTTAGATTTCTGGCGTTGGACTGTATATTTGTATAACCAGGTTCACCTATCCGACTTGATTCAAATAACGACTTTTGATTAAAATTAAACAGCACCATTTGCTGTTTGGAATGTTGTGATGAACAAGTACCCTTAACACCACCCTTGTTGCCGTGGTTGTAGAGACTGGACTTCACCTTTGGTATGGTGAAATCACATCATCCGTTAACTTGCCTTTATCATTTAAATTGGGAAGATTTACTCTTGTGCTTGCTCTTCTTCGAGGGTGTCCTTCCGAATGTAGACAGTCATGTAGACAGTCAACTCCAAGATACTTGTGCAATACTATGATTCACACCAACACATAAATAGTGGTACCACTCATCACAATCGTCACATTGAACCATCTCCATGTCATCGGCCTCATCACATAAACCACAACTGGATCTAAACGGTGATCGTAAAACAGGTTTATCGTTCTTGGATTTCATGTTGGTACATACTTCACACATCCACGATTCTTTATCAAGCACGTTGTTCACCGTTGCACATTTAGAATGCATTTTTACTGTACAATTGGAACATTTAATAACAACGGCATCATCTTGTTCGCCACAATTACCACATGTATTCAAAAACACGTTTTTGTCTGCCACGCCCTTTGAATTTTCGATTGCATCAGCCATTGGTCATATTCACCTCCAAACCACCATAAAAGAAATTTATAAATTGTTGGAACGAAGCATCCAACTGTTTCTCGCATTCGAAATTTTAATTTTCCCCAATAAAACACTGCGTCTGGATTAATACTTTGTATATTTTCAGATTGGTTACTTTGACAGGATAAATTATAAATTTCTTTTAGTTTCTTTTACGGGTATTACAATGTCTGCGAAACAATAAATATAACACAGCATTACAATCTATATATAGCATTAATTACATAATTAGTTGAATATAAGTTATAGATATACCTGGTATTACTCAGCGAAATTTTCGTAACAATATTGTATATAATAATTTTATCGATGGCTGCGCACCGTATATACTATTTGAACAAATAAATTATCAACAACTTTTTATAACATTAAAGTGAATTAATTTTAACAGGATTTACAACAACTTACTATTTCAACAGAATAACCAACTTTGAATATCACTTGAATTATATAAACTAACAATAATCAACTATGAATGTTACTCGAATACAAATTAAAAAATATTTTTAACCTTAAATTACAACTTTTTTTCCTTTTCTGTCAGTTTTCCCCAACTCATGGTTACCAACATAAATTTTTATATTCCACACTGTGTTCTGGTAACACCGTTGCCAACAAGTACATTTTAAAAACAACCAATTTTTTTTACTAAAAAAATAGTACCCAAATCAAAAATAAAAGTAAATCATTTTAGTTTATAGTGTAAATTAAATTACACTACGTAATTAATGTAATTCTTTCTCAAATACATACATAGTTTACAACAAAATAAAATAATACGAAGTAATAAAATATATAAATAATTTTGGAACTTCAGGTGCTTTCATTTGGCTGATTCATTTTTCATAAACAATATATAAATAATTAAAAATATAGAAATCGAGAATAGTAGATTCTTGTATGAGCTTAGAATGAAGGCAATTCTTCACGAGGAACGAGCGTAGCGAGTGGAGGGAATCATCCGAGTAAAGAATTGTTTTCATCCTAAGCGAATACAAGATGCTATTTTATCCACGACTTTAAAAATATTTGAAACAATATAAAGTTTTCATTTAAAACTTCATATCGCCATATTGAAATTAATTTATCATAGAAAACAAGAAAAACAAAACGTTTGTTGTTTATTTAAGATTTATATATGTATTGTTCTTGTTTAAACTTGTTTATATTACTATACCTACAAATCAAGTTTTTAATTTGTTAGAGGAATTTTTTATAAATAAAGTGGAATGAAATAAATAAAAGAGAATTTTATATATAAATTGGAATGAATACAATTACAATGAAAGATATACGCATAGAAAGTATATATTCTTTAGTAGTCGTGGATAAATATTATTCTTATTCTTATATGATTATTATTATAATGTGAAGTTATTATAAGTTGTAGTAGTTAAGAAAATGAAAAATGTAATAGTTTCACAGCAGTTTGATGTGTTAATTGTAGGAAGGCATCTAGGTTTGAGTACATGTACTACAAATTTTATGAATTTATTTTAAAGTTATCCATTTTTGTTTAATTATGAAAAAGAGTACTTTTGATGTCATTACGAGAAAAGAGAGAGTACATATATTTTAGGCACCAAAAGAGTACATGTACTCTTAAAAGAGTACGGTTGGTAACCCTAGGTACAGATCAATAAAAATTTACGTGTGCGTTGAATTTACTGTACGGCGCAAATATTTACGGCGCAAATATGCAACACACAGTCAATAAATAATTGTGTTGTGCGCACTGTACTTCTTGTTCCGTCTGTGTGTGTTATTTTTGCGCGAAAATCAATATCACTACACAAATAACATCTATGCTTATAAAACTTATTTTGAATTCCTTTTATATGCAAATCTAGTTTATTAATGTTTATTAACAAATTGCAGCTAAACGTAAATAAATTGGTTTTGCATTCGATTTATTTAATAAACTTATAAATGACAAACATCAAATGTCATTTTTTCAACACACAAAATTTTACGTCCACATACAAATTTTGTGTGGCGAAAATTTCTTTGATGGTCGCGAGAAAACCGACTTTCTATAGGGCAATTTTTCTGTTCCGGAGTTTACCGCAATGCCGCTGCAAAAAGGAGATAAGAGAAAAAATCACAAAAATTTTATATGGAATTCCATACAAAACACAATTTGAATAATTTTAAAAGTTATCTATGAAATTTCTCATTTTGCTGCAATTAAATAATTTAAATTTGTTTATGAAGTATTATTGACAATAGATTAAGCATAATATATAAAATATTTTCTTTTCTTCTGTCCGTAAAACAAATACGAAAAAAGGTTAAATTTTTCATACAACTTTGTATGGGAAATTTTGGCAATTTTTATGTTTCTTTTTTGAGCGACTTAAGAATAATATTTTATATGTTACCAAAACCCCCGATATATCATAGCCATACACTTTCACGCCATTTGCAATAAACAATGAACATTGCCATATGCAAAAAATTGGATTAGTGTTTTTGATTAAATATTTTTGAATTTTTTTTATATGGAGTTTTATTTTTCCAGATGGCGTTATGAGCGTTATGGCGATTTTTTGAATTTTTTTTATATTGAGTTTTAATTTCAAAATGGCGCTACAAGTTCACGATTTTTATTGTGGTAAAAAATGTAGATGGCTTCTATACCGGGGGTTTTGATATTACGCTTAAAATATAGTCAATAATACTCCATAATCAAATTAAAATTGTTCAATTGTGGTAAATTGAGAAATTTCATAGATAATTTTTAAAATTATTCAAGTTGGGTTTTGTATGAAATCCCATATAAAAGTTTTTGAATTTATTCTCTTATCCACTTTTTGCAGCGCCATTGCGGTAAACACCGGAACAGAAAAATCGCCCTGTAGTTTGTGTTTTTTGTGTGTGGCGAAAATATTTGTGTGTGGCAGAACGTCTACTCTGAACGCATGTACACAAAATACAACACGCACAGCCCGCACAACGTAAATTTTTATTGATCTGTACCCAGCTTAAGATGGCGTGAATGACTATAGGACTTGAAGAATATCGGAGGTTTTGTCTTTTTAGTAGATTTATTTTTTAGTACAACCACTGCCATAATTCTAAGACCGTGTTCCAATCCATGCTAATTAGTACTAAAAATTCTAATTTGAAATAGTCTAAAATTTAGTTGACTATTTCCGCCATTTAATTCTAAATTTTTGAAACGATATTTATGTTTTAGCATTTTAAATATATGGCAGAACTGTTTAAATTGTCATTGTTTCTATTAGTTGTTTTGTTATTTTCTACTAACTTGGCACATAGTTTCAATTTAATGTTTATTATGACAATATATCATATTTATTATGATACAATACAACTCAATATTTTATATTTAACTCTTTTCGCCAAACAGACCGTATATAATTCTAATTTTTAAGATTAAATGAAAAAACAAACATAACAATGTTTCACTTTCAATTTAGAATATATTTGAATTGGAACGATAAAATTGCAAATGTGAGTTTTAGTACAATTTAGAATTTTTGGTAAAGTCTAAACGACAAAATAATTATTTATGGTATAATAAAGATAAAAAACTTGGCTATAAAGAGAAAACTTAGTCCAGCTAGTGTATCCGGGTATGGTTTTTAAACTCAAATAACAGACTCGTCACTCGAATCTTATTTTGGTAGTATACCAACGCAATTTTAAATTGTAAGATTGCTGGAAAAGTTTTATTAAAAACGTAGAACGAAAGCTTTTTTATGCATGTGATGTATGGCATGTGTCTTAAATAAGATTTATTTTTTAGTATTACCACTGCATAAATCATAATTCTAAAAAAAAAATAAAATATTATAAAAGGCAAATTCCCAAAACAATTTAAGTGTGTAAATAATGGCCGGGCGAATTTTATGTCAGTTTAATAAAAGCAAATTAAATAACAATGTTTTGTTTATATCAAAATTTGTATCATCATATAATAACAGTTTCCATTCTGTCTTAATATCTAATACAATTTTGTATGATACTAGCCAGAAAAGTACCACAAGCTACTTAACCTCAAAACATTATTATTCAAACAATACAAAAGAAGATAATTTAAATGGCAAAAAAATCTTACCGCGACTGATGAATTTTCCTGAAATTGTATGGCCATCTTTTTTTAAAACTTTAAAGAATTTTATTTTAGTTACATTTATAATTCGTCCATATTTTGATCGCGAATTCAATTTGGTGGATTTTACAGCGGCAACGAAACATGCCATGCAGGTATTGATAATAAAAGCTCATAAATATCTGAACACTTGAAATTGTTTATTTAAGGTTGTTTCATCAAAAATATCTTCGGGGGATCTTGGTTCTCTAAATGGATTAGTTGGTAACGATGCAATAACAATGATGCAACGTTCAATAGCAAAAATGTCAGTAGCTCAACGCAGTGAATTAAACGTTCTAAAAGATGATATCTATTTTTCATTTCCATATCAAATAGGCATTATGTTCGATGATGAAGAAACAAACGCAGATATTCAAAAACGTTTTGTTGAAATTACTATGGTTTATCATGTGTTAAAAGGATTAAAGGACATGCAAGAGCGTGGCGAAACGCCTCCCTTAAATTTAGGCGTCCTTCCGGAATATCGTGATAAAATTTCAATATGCAATTATCGGTTTATAAAAGAATTTACTAAAGGAAATGAATCTAATTGGACAATTAATGTTATAAACCATTTTAAGCCCAGTGATTATATAGAAAATTAGAATATAAATTGTATTATTTGGTTTATTCGATGTTGTAGAATCGATTCATTTGAAATAAAATGTTTAAAGATCAGTAGTTTTCTAGAATTCAGGGATTCTTAGGCCCGATTCTCTGGCTGCGAAAATATTACCAGATTGATTTTAATTGAATGCTACACAATTTCACAAATCTATGCTACACACTTATCTAATTAATTGAATGCTCACAAATCTATGTGCAAACCAATAGTAGAAGAAAAATCGACATTTTCCTCTAAGTTCACGTTGGGTTGTGGTCATATGAATGTGCGAAGCCTTTATTAATGTGACCATGGGTCCTCTTTTTTGGCCGACTGCCATTTTTAGAAAACTTGTCCTCTTTTTTTAGTTTTCTTATCTTTTGTCATCTTTGCTTGTTATTGATAATTTAAGATTATTACTAGGGTGACCATCCGTCCTCTTTTTAGAGGACTTGTCCTCTTTTCGACCTCCGCTCTTTTTGTCCTACCTCTTTTTGACACCATAATCTTTTTTGTCCTCTATTTGCAGTTTGTCCTCTAAATGTCATCTGTTTATCCTCTATATGTCCTCTTTCTAAATTTTTTTTCCAAAAAATCAAAAATTTTACATTTATAGAACTTTTCTTGCAAAAAAATAAAAATTTTACATTTGGATTGAGTTTCAAACTGATTCAACTACACTCTTTAATCGTGCGGGCGAAAATAATTGTTCAAACTTTTGAAAAATGATGTCGATTTTATTGATATAGTTGGCATAGGTTGCACAGCATACATATGAAATAATTGTATTAAATATGGTACAGATTTATGTCCGATTCATGTAGATGTCTTTATACGCAAATTATATGACCATTTTTCATATTTTACTGTTCGTGTTGAAAAACTTATGGAGTTTTGCGAGTTTTTGAAAATAGATTATCAAATAATCCTTAGTTCATCTAAGACACAATGGTTGAAATAGTGACCTATTTCCTGCCATTGAAAGGGTTTTGAAATTATATGAACCATTAAAATCGTATTTTTCTTCCATACCGAAACCACCTGTAACGTTAAAACTTTTTTTGAGAATCCGTTAAATGAAGCATATTTGTTTTTGTGCGTTCGTTGGTCAACGTTTTTCACATCAGCATAAAAAAAAATGAAAAACGAGCATAATGCCAATGAGCCTGATGAGCGTAATAGATCGGATGTTGAAATTATTGAGAGTATTTTGTGCACAAAATTTAATTTCAAAACCATTTCATGCGGTGAATTTTTTACTTTCATTCAAAAAGACAAAGACGCTCTAAGAGCAATAAGATCTAACGAAAAATATTCAAAGCAATAGTTTGAGTTTTGTTTTTGCAAATATATTTATTTGCATAAGATGTATTATTTATTCTATACTATTAAGCATAGCAATTGAAGTCTGCTAGTCTTATTATTTTAATTATTTAATAATTGATTGCCTTAAAAAAAACAAGAAGTTTAATCATATGAATTGTGATAATAGTTAATAAATGAAATTTTTTAAGTTAATTAAAAGCGTCCTCTTTTTTATTTGAATTGTCCTCTTTTCCTCTTTTTGCCATCAGTAGTTCTGGTCACCCTATTATTACCCATAAAATTACAAAACAAAATTGTAAAATATATTTTTACTAAGCTTCAAATCTGGTGTTCCACCTTAGAAAGCGAGTAACGCAGCTTTAATTAAAAAAAATCATATGCTCTTGTGGACATGATAACAGGCGAGTGATTTTATTTTATTTGTGAATAAAGATTTGAATATAAAGAATGTGCAAACTTTTTTTGAAAATTTTGTGAAGGAAATCGAAACAAACAAGAAATTGGTAGAAAGGACAAATCAGAAAAATATTAAATGCTGAAAAAGTTCCCGTGTTTTGAAGTTTCTATTATTTTATAGTACATGCGTTCCTTTGGAACAAAATAGCTGCTCGAAGCAGCTTTTGAGTAGATCACGCCAGAAATTTGAAAATTTTTCAAAAACAAAACTACACAATTTTATTATTATTAAAATTTTTTACTGTGGACTGATATTTAGATCTGACTGATCCATTTTATTATTAAAAATACCAAAAAAAGTTTATAACCGATGTAATGATATTGAAAGATATTTGCTTACTGGGCATCCGAGATTATTATTATTATTACTGACTGGTACAAAGATATAGTTCAGTGCATTAAGTTGTTGTAAGATGTCATATTGAATTGTTAGAACTTGTGAATTTAATAAAGCTAAATTAATGATTAGTAGTTCAATTAATTGTGTTTTTTATCAACGTGTTACATGGTGTCAGGTGTAAAAAACTAAAAATGGCTCAGATAAATGCAATCTCCCCGGGAGAATTTGATTTTCAACAATCATCCACGTGGTCGCAATGGAAGCAGAAATTTGAAATATTCATGATTGCATCAGGGTTAGATGAGAAGGGTGATAATGTGAAAATTGCTGTTATGTTGAATCAAATGGGCGGTGATGCATTAAAGATTTACAACATCATGGATGAAGAAACAAAGAAAGGTTATAAAAAGGTGTTAGATGCGTTTGAAAGTCATTGTGTGTCGATGACGAACGTGGTTGTAGAATCGTTCAAATTCCATCAGTGTGTTCAAAATGATGGTCAAACAATTGATGATTTTGTTGTTCAATTGAAACAACAAGCAGGAAAATGTGAGTTTACGTGTGCAAAGAAAGATTGCAATACCAGTTATGATGAACGGCTGATTAAAGATAGGTTAATTTTGGGCATCAAAGATAAAGAGCTTCAGTCAAAATTGTTACAGAATGATAAAACGAAGATGGATTTAGCAAAATTAATTGAATTGTGTAGAATTCATGAAGCATCAGTGGCAAACAGAGAAATTGTTTCATCGGTTGACCGTCAGATAATTGATGCCATCAGTAATGATAGTGATCAAAGAAAATGCAATCAATGTGGGTACATTCATAACGCTAGTCAGTGTACAGCAGTTAATAAAAATTGTTTGAAGTGCGGAAGATTAGGTCATTTTGCAAAAATGTGCCAAAAGAGAAATTTAGCAGACCAAAGTAGTCAATTTCGTGGTCGAGAATATTATCAACAAAAATCAAGTGCAAAACGTGGTATAGCAAGTCAACGAGGACGAGGCTATGGTGGATTTAAATCATCGAGTTACAATTATTCTCCAGTTCAAAATCAACATCGATCAGTAAATCAACAAGCTCATGTGTTAAATGAAGCTGAAAATAATGATAAAGCAATTGCAGCAGTAGAAAATGGGGACGCGGTCAAATTTGATAATAATTGGTATAAGGTGTTGTCAGTTGGTAATATAAATGTTAAATTTAAATTAGATAGCGGAGCCCAGGTAAATGTTTTAAATTATAATCTTTTCAGACAAATAGGATTAAAAGATGTAAAAATGTATCCAACAAATTCGAGGTTATTGTCGTATGGTAATTTTCCGATTACTCCAATGGGAGTGTGTACATTGCCTTGTAGTTCTGATGGTTATGGCATCAATTGTAGTAAAGACGTAGAATTTGTTGTGGTTAAGGAGGACTTGCAACCTCTTCTGGGTTTGAAAACGTGCATTTCGTTGAATTTGATTAAGCGTATTGATTCTGTTGGATTGTTCCCGCAAACAAAAAATGAATTTTTGATAGAGTATAAAGACATGTTTGAAGGATTCGGGTCAATGAAAGGATTCTGTTATAAACTAAAACTGAGTGAAAACCCACGACCAGTAATTCAACCGAGTAGAAGAGTTCCATTTTCTATACGAGGTAAATTGAAAGAGACGTTAGATTCCCTTGTTGAGGCTAAAATAATTTCAGTTGTTGACTACCCCACTGACTGGGTAAGTAAAATGGTAGTGGTTGAAAAACCAAGTGGAAAACTGAGGATTTGTTTGGATCCGAAGTATTTAAATGAATTTATTATGCGTGAACATTTTGCCATACCCAACACAGAAGATATATTGTCTCGATTAGCAGGTAAAGCTATGTTTTCAGTTCTTGATATGAAGAATGGGTTTTGGCAAGTAGCATTGGAAGAGGAAAGCTCGAAACTTTGTACATTTAGTACCCCATTCGGTCGTTATAAGTTTAACGTTTTACCGTTTGGAATTAAATCTGCTCCTGAGGTATTTCAAAGGAAAAACGTTGAGATTTTTGGTGATATCCAAAATGTAGAAATATATTTTGATGATCTAATTGTCAGTGGAAGAGATGAAATTGAGCATGACATTGCATTGAACAAGGTGTTAGAACGAGCAAAGGAGTACGGTTTGAAATTTAACCCGGAAAAAATTCAGTTTAAATCGGCTAAGGTTAAGTTTATGGGACAAATAATTTCTAAAGATGAAATTAGTCCTGATAAAAAGCATGTCATAGCCATCACGGACATGCAACGTCCTCAGAACAAGACCGATTTGTTGCGATTTTTAGGAATGACGAAATATCTCAGCAAATTCTTTCCAAATCTATCAAAAGAAACAGCACACTTAAGATTATTGACAAGTGACAAAATTGAATGGGTATGGACAGATGATCATGAAACAGAGTTCAATCGTTTAAAATCTATAATATCGTCATATCCAATATTAAAAATATTCGATGAAAACCAAAACGTTATAATTCAGACGGACGCGTCAAAAGATGGATTGGGTTGCGCATTATTACAAAATGATCACATAGTGTCGTACGCATCTAGAACCCTTAACTCGTCGGAAAAAAAGTACGCTCAAATAGAGAAAGAAATGTTAGCAATTGTATTTGCCTTCGAAAAATTTCATGAGTTTGTCTATGGTCGAAAAGTTGTTGTCCAGTCAGACCATAAACCCCTAGTATCAATCGTAAAAAAAGATTTAGATGAAGTGTCAGCAAGATTACAATGCATGTTATTGAAAGTTTTAAAGTACTCGTTTGAGGTAGTATATGTGCCTGGAAGTAAGTTATTTATCGCTGATACCCTTTCACGTGCATTCGTATCTGATTGTCCACTTATTGATCCAGAAATGTCGTACAACATTCATAATTTGTGTAATTTTGTTCCAATGCCGGACGCAAGTAAATCTGAATTCCAGTCTCATGTCAAAGCTGATGCTACTCTTAACACAATAAAAAGTTTCGTTATAAGTGGATGGCCGAATGTGAAAAGAATTGAGAGCAATGTCAAACCATATCATAAAATTAAAAATGATATATTTATTGAAGACGATTTTTTGTTCTTTAATCATAAGTTGATTGTTCCAAATAGTTTAAGAGTATCAATGATGAGGTTAATTCACAATGAGTCACACGTAGGCATTGATAAATGTTGTAGTCGCGCACGACAAATACTTTACTGGCCGTGCATGGCAAAGGATATTGAAAATTTTGTCTCGTTACTCTAATCAAAAAGAAACACTCGTGCACTATCCAGTGCCAAGTCGCCCATGGGAACGATTGTCGTCTGATATTTTAGAGTTTCAAAACAAAAATTATCTAGTAGTAATAGATTCTTTTTCGGGTTGGATTGAACTAAACTACCTAAAAGACAAAACTGCAGATTCTGTTATTAAAAGTTGTAAATCCATGTTTAGTCATTTTGGGGTTCCCGATTACTTCCTTTCAGACAACATGCCGTTTAATAGTGTACAGTTTCGAGAATTCGCAAAAGAATGGAATTTCAACGTCTTAAATTCAAGCCCTCACTACCCTCAGTCAAATGGACTGGCTGAAAAAGGTGTTGCGATATGTAAAAGAATATTAAAAAAAAAATTTGATGAAGGCAAACCAACTGAAGTAGATAGTGCCCTGTTAGAATATAGAAACACACCACTAACATCGTTAGGGTACTCGCCGGCACAAGTTATGGTAGGTAGAAATCTCAAAACGAAAATTCCAGTTTCAGTTCAACTATTACAGCCAGTTAACATTAATTACCACTATATAAAAGAAACGATAGAAGAAAAACGAAAATTACAGACAAAATATTACGATAACTCTGCAAAAGATATGAAACCGTTAGAAAAAGGGGAAAACATAATGTTGCAAAAAAAGAAAGTTTGGGAGTCAGCCAAAGTATTGGACAAGTTCAATGATAGATCATATATTGTACAGGACCAAGGTGGTAGTATTTATCGACGTAATAGAAAGTTTTTAAATAAAACAAAAATTGCTTACAATAAAAGAGGTAGTGTAGATTTTGACGATGACATAATTAATTCATCGAATATTAATAGTGGTTTCGGAAATGTTCAAGAAAACCAGAACGCCTTAAGTAGTACAATAGAAAATGCAGGTATTGTTGAGAATAATGTGGCACAAGATAATCAAAACGTTTCAAATAGTACACAAGAGAATGTAGGTTCAAGCATTCAAACAAGTCGAGGCAGGGAAAGGACACGACCAAAATATTTGGATGACTATGTAACGTCATAAAACAAGTGTATGTCTTCAAAATTCTAAAAACTCCTAATTTAGTCCTGTTACGACAGAGTCGTAGTCAATAATTAAAAATTTGGTGCCATAATCATTTGAATAACAAAGAGCTCAATTTACAAAATAGTTAATTTACAATAATTTCGTTGTATACATTTATTTCAGATGGTTGGCGAATGTTGTCTGAAAAATTTGGTTTATTCATTTATTGATCAAAAGAAAAATTGATAATTTAAGTTATATTATACAAAATCAAAAATATATTATTTTATTATTAACGGGGGGGATGTAATGATATTGAAAGATATTTGCTTACTGGGCATCCGAGATTATTATTATTATTACTGACTGGTACAAAGATATAGTTCAGTGCATTAAGTTGTTGTAAGATGTCATATTGAATTGTTAGAACTTGTGAATTTAATAAAGCTAAATTAATGATTAGTAGTTCAATTAATTGTGTTTTTTATCAACGTGTTACAACCGATCTATATAAAATCGAAAAACAAACTGCTTTTCAACTACATAATTTATTCGAGGTAGAGTAGATCAAAGCAAATTTGAGTAAGTTTGATTTTCAGAATACATATAAATTTTTGAAAATATGGTCACCTTATACCTTTATGCCTTATGGACATTTTGATGATATTCTATTGCAGGTTAATTCAAATAATTTCGATATTTTCTGTATTTCTGAAACATTTTTGAATCAAAAAATTCCTACTAAGGTGGTTGGTATTCCGGTATACAAATTTGCCAGGCATGATCGTATTGGAAAAAACAGTGGTGGAGTTGGAATCTATTTTCGTTCGCCCTTAAAAACTCGCGTTATTGAGCTATCAGCTCTGGGTAGCAAACTTGAATATATTATGACTGAAATTCATCTTTCACCTGGTAAGATCTCTGTGATTGTCCTATACAAACCGCCGCCTTATATTTCCTCTGATATATCCGCACTGTCCCGGCCAACTGCACCGACCTATGAAAAAGTCAACACACAAAACACGAATAAAAGCAAATTTGACGTAGAAGCAATGATTTCAAAAAGTGGTAATGAGAAATGCTTATATGCTAGCATTTCTCATTACCACTTTTTGAAATCATTGCTAAGAAAAAAATGGTGTAATTGAAAAAAAGATGGCATAGTCTTTTTTTTTTTTTTTAAACTAAATTGAAGCTTATTTTATATCTAACCACTTGTGAAAGTTTAGGACTAGCTATATTTTTTGTTTTAGAGATAAAATTCGTTGTGCATATGACTGTCGGGAATCAGTTTTTTTTGTTCTGAAGGAAAATTATAAAAATGGCGATTTTTAGATTCTGATTTTTTTTTATGTTAAATATCAAATATTTTGTTATTAAATGAACTTTTTAAAAAGCAATTTCAGTCAAGTTCAGCAAAATTTTGCGACATTTTGACTCGACCCTTTTTAATTTGGTTTATTTTGGTCTATATTTAAAAAAATTCTACTTGAAGCCGTATTTTTCATTTATCAAAGGCTATCTATAAACTAAAAATAAACCAAATTAAAAAGGGTCGAGTCAAAATGTCGCAAAAAAAAATCAGAATCCAAAAATCGCCATTTCTATAATTTTACTTCAGAACAAAAAAAACTGATTCCCGACAGTCATATGCACAACGAATTTTATCTCTAAAACAAAAAATATAGCTAGTCCTAAACGTTCACAAGTGGTTAGATATAAAATAAGCTTCAATTTAGTTAAAAAAAAAAAAAGACTATGCCATCTTTTTTTCAATTACACCATTTTTTTCTTATGTTACACCGTTAAAAATTATTTCAAAAAATTAACAGTGTACATTTTTTAAAACTTTGTTCTAATACCTATTCAACGACATATCATTTATGAAAATCAATTGAGTAGTTTTTCTACAATCGCTCGTCAAAATGCACTCACATCACAAAATAACAAAAATTGAGGGGCACCCTGTGAAGACCCCTGGTCGAAAAAAAAAATTCTAAGAGAACTTGTTATTTTTTATTTATCAAAGACTATCTATAAACAAAAAATAATCAAAATTAAAAGGGGTCAAGTCAAAACGTTGTTGAATCTTCGTGAAATTGCTCATATGTATATAAAAAGTTTTTCGTATATAATAACTTTTTTATTTATGATCCGAAAATCCCAAAAATCTTTAAAATCTAAGTTACACTAATATCAGTTAGCAGTGAAAATTTCAAGTCAGCCTTGACAGGAATCTTAGACATAGATTCAAAATTTCCAGTTGTTTTGGCATTGAATGCTAATGACACTCAATTGTTTTTCCCCTATTAATTGTTTTCTCCCATTAATTGTTTTCTCCCATTAATTGTTTTTCTCCCATTGATTGTTTTTTTTCCATTTTTTTCATCCCCTTTTGGGCATGGCAAATGTGTCGATCAGTTTTACAAATATTAGAGGTTTATCGGCTAATCTCAACTCGGTGCATGAGTATTTGCAACGTATTTCACCTGATATTCTTTTCCTCACAGAAACAATTATCAGTGGAAAGGCGGCTGTGGTTTTAGACAAAAAAGTAAAACCAAAAACTTTGTACATAGATTATAAATTATTCAATTGAATCATTCCGTTGTCTGAATAAGAAGAAATACTACATAAAGTTGTCCTTGAAGCGGTTTGTGTGGTAGTTAATTATCGTGTTGGCTCAACTGTTCTCGAGGCCGTATTATTAGCCGTATTATTGTGGATTGCCCCGGTTACCGCTGTTTATAAGTTATAATTTTAAACCATTCGTCAAGAAGGCTAACGGTCAACAAACGCTACAACGGGTTGCTAGTAAGACCAACGAGTTTGTTTCAACTATTGGTTATTCGGGGTTTTTTGCTAAGGCTGTTTATATACCAATTATACTAAAGTAGCGGTTTCCAGCTTGGATCATATCGTCCTCCATAAATTCGTGACCATTTCACCACTTGTTAACCCTATAAAACTTGGATTTGACTACAGTGCTGATTTGCAATCATCAAGGCCGAGTTGTGGTCTATGGTTGACCTGCCGAAGATGAGCGACTAAACTTGAAGGATATTCGAGGAGGGGTTGGACAGTACCATGAGGTGAGTGCTTCCATACATTTATGTTTTAATTGAAGTGAATGCGCGGATGTGTGAGAAACACCGTTAATGAGGTGAATCATATTTCAATTTTAATATTTTATTTTTTTTTATGCATGAATGACGTTGATGGATATGGGTGTGTGTATCCGGATGCGTGGATATGAGTGCGTATGAGCGAGCATGTGTGGGTGAATGCGCGTGCGTCAGTTTTTGAGTTGAGCCACGTGAACGAAAATTTTACGTAAATGTTATACGATGAAGATTAATAGAAAAAACCGTAAACCTAGTTGAAACTGCTAATGGGTGTGTTATCGTTTATTTTCCAAATTCATTAAACAGGTTTGGTTCTCAGGCGTTCAAAGTTGTATCACCTTCAAAAATTGGTTGTTAATTTATTTTCAATATTTTTTTGTGTATAATAGCGTGTATAACCATCGGAATCAGGTGACTATCAAAATTGTACACCATTGTTGAAGTTAAGGGTTAAACATGAAATTTATAAATTAGACAATGACGTTGTCCACTCTTTTATTAGTAATTGGTCAATGGATTTCTATAGGGAGGGGACGGAGGTCGGTCTTGAAAATGACTATAAAATTATTGTTAAACTATATAAAATATCAACTTCTTTGGAGTATATCGACATGTTTGAACTCCAAGAGGTCTCTGGGGATCAACTTGAATGCAATAAACCAGCTTTTGGAACACGATTATAAGGATTTACGAACGAAGGAAACCGATAGGCTTAGTCATCTGTTGTTTGATACCATGACTAGAAAGACATTGTGATACGAACGCAAAGAAATTTCGGGTGAGCATCGGTGCCCGTTTGGCAAAAAGCTATCATAATGAGCTCTTAAAGGTAACCGTTTTTAGATCTGACATCCACAATATTTATCAAAAAGATAACAAAGATATCAGAAAACGTTCTAATGCGCCACCTGCGGACAACTTTTAGATTTCTTCTAAAAGATATCAGAAATATAACATTTTTCTGAGCTCCGAATGATAGCATATTCGAGATATAGAGATATCAAAAAGTTATTAGATTCATGAATTTAAGCTTTAGGTTATTTTTAAATAATTAAATCATTATTTAACATAATACTTAATTTTGTTTTTATTAAATTCAAAAATATATTAATTCTTATACATACAATGATAAATAGAAATAATATATAAAATAATGTTTACTGCAGTGGTCTGCTGCTGTTTTTGATTGCTGCTCCTATGCTGGCATCGTCCACAGTATTCCATTTTTGCAGGATGTTATCCTGTTTTAAAGTGTAATAGGAGTAGCTGGAAAAATCTTTGTAAATCATTTTCTGAAAGTACAAGGAATTTTAGCAATAAATAAAAATATATTTTATGAAAGTTCAGAATAATTATACATATTTAACACCGTCAGTCCATCATAGAATCCTTCTCTTGTGGTTAATTTCTGAAAAGTAAATAATAAATAGTAAGGTTACAGGTTTTGCACATTACGAGTAAATGAAAAGTTTATGTTCTAATTTATATATTATGTACTATTAATAATACTCACTCAATAATAATAATCACTCAGATACTTACTCAATATAGATTTATCTATCATCATCCGAAGATGTGGTGCAATAACTAGATCTGCCGCATGCTCGTTTAACGTTTCGTTGTGACATAATATGACAGCTGAAATCAGCTGATTTGTATTTTGACATTTGTGTTGTCTTTAGTATAATAAACTAATTATTATTATTGTAGTTAATTTTATTAAGTTATTTAAATTTTATTTAGTTAATTTTATTCTAGAAATTTTAGAAATACTGTTTTTATAACAAAATTGGAATTTGGTGGATTGTTAACAAGATGATATCATTTTTAGGTCATTAAAATGTCGATACTAGTTATCATAAAGGCATCTTTTTGGTCTCCATAAACTGATCTCTTCAAAATGCTGTCAAAAAATTAGCAATTTTCTGAGTTCTAAAAGACACCATTTTTTAGATAGCATTAAGATATCTTTCCGATATTCATACCAAGCGGGTGTATGATACGATTCCCACCTATGAATCATGAAGAATTTCCGAATAAACTAAAGATCATAAAACTTATTACTGAATTTAAGGTAGAAAATTTGAATTTTAATACTAAACCACGCCAAGTTCATAAACATAGACAACAAGAATTAAATCCCAGCAACAAATGCCTATACACGGTGTATAAAACTCACTTTGTGTAAGATTTCTGATCAAACGTTTTATACGATAAACAGGTTGGATTGACCCTTAGTATACTAGATACTACCATGTAGTGGTAAAACAAGTAAAAAGAGTTAAAACCTATTTTTTTGGAGTCGATATGATAGCGACATTTTGAAAGCCGAATGAATTGTTTGATAATCAAATATTCAAGACTGAAATAGTGTGGGTGGGGCGTAAGGTGTGACTGAGATCCAATGTAGTACCTATATTTTTCTTTGTTTTAAATTACCGTACCAGATGTATTGTTAAAACAAAGGAATTATCGATCGTTAATTAAGACATTTAATTGAGGTTCATAAGAAAAGGAGTGACCTCGAACTGTTGAATAAACATAATATTCTTAATTGAAAACTAACTGTGGGTTATAATTATCTTCGTTGAAATTGAATTGATAATTGTCACTAATGCAATCTTTATAAACTTACTCATGGATTCGATGGCAAGGTAAATTGCAAGATTTAGGTCTGGGTGTTGAGGCGCGTGTGTGAGTATATGTGGGTGCCTGAGCGTGAGAGTGTGTGGATATGTGAGTGTAGGAGACGTGAGAGCTTGTGAATGTGTGCGGGAGATTGTAGGGGTTGGACGTGCTGATCGCGGTTTTTTCGCCAAAAGGGTCGCCAGAGTCTCATTTTTTCATTTGTCTTTTTTCCCATTTCCGTATATATTTTGTTTATCGCGTACATTACGTATTTGTGCTGAAGTAGCAGGATTCATTTCTCAATCCACGAAGGCTGAAAGCTAGTCGAAAAGGCTTTAAAAACCTCATCTAGGTACGCGGCCACCTATGCCGCTTCATTGGTTCGCCAATGAGGAAGCGCTTCATTACAGTTGACATGCTGGTTTACGCGATGATGTTTTAAAAAACAGCAATTTGAATTTCTTAATTACCGCAGTAGTAGTGAGTGGTGTCGTTCTGCTGTTTAATGAATTATACAATTCCTGGTCATCTTAGTACTTGCGATAACACTATATCGAGTGAGTACTTATCAACTTGGTTTGTTTGTTGATGGAGATATCCTGTCTTCTAAGGCAGTGATTCTTAACCTTTTCACAGTCGTGGCCCCGTTAAAATAAGTTTTTGGCAGTCGCAGCCCATTATTATAAAATATTATCGCGGTCATCATACTCACTATATTTTTTTTCTTTTTTTTTTATTTTTAATTGTAAAATCCAAATTCACTCAAAATATTTTTATTTTTGGACAATATTGAGATAAGTGATGGGGGGCCTCCCGAACACCTGCTTATTGTGTCACCATTTTTCCAATGTTTGTTTGGAGTACCAACATTTTTTACCGGTAATGAAAAACTGGAAGTTGGGATGCAGAACTTTTGTGAACCGTACCAAATGTTTATGTACCAAGTTTCATCCAATTCGATTATCAGGTACAGATGTTATTAAGCTTTAAAAAAAACAGGTGTTTGGGAGACCCCCCACCACTTTGTTCACTATCGCTCAAAAACTAATCAGTTTCTTGCCATACATATTTGCATCTTTTTCCAAAGTGTCGTCAAAATTCATTCCCGAACGAATGTTTTATGCTCCCAACAAACATAAAAAACATTGTGGAAAAAAACAACCTGTTGTATGGTGGACCCCCAACCCTTTATCCAATGTACTCTAAAAGCTAATAAAATCTTTCTCATGTTACTTGAAAGCTTTTACCAACTTTTCATGAAAATCGATCGGTAATTGTAGGCTACAGTAGGGATAAACACCTGGAAAAAAACCCTTTTAACCGGAAGTGTCAAACCGGAAGTTGGTATGCAAAAATATTGGAAACAGTACTAAAACTTTATCTTACCAAGTTTTCATAAGATCAAAAGACTTATTAAAGATTTAAACTTAGAAGTGTGCGGGAGATTCAGATTTTCCATTTTCAAGTGAACCTGAACCATTTGCCAAAGTTTCATCAAGATTCTATGCAGAAAGGTCTTGACTATATTGCATTTTTATACTGATGTATACGAGGAGCTGACCTATAATCCTTCATCCGCCAATCAGCAGATCACTTTTTTTTCAATTGTTGTGGTGTAAACATGCACTATACAAATTTTGAAGCGGCATCAAATTACTTTTGGAATTCTTTTTTTTCCAGTTTAGAAGTCTCCCACAACCACACCTCCCACTACTTTAGCAGCTGACCGCCAGATTTAACATCAGCTGGAGTTAATTAATTAAAATAAATAAAAATCAACTGACATCAAATGACTTTTTCATTTGCAACGCTGCCTCCCGGTCTATAAAGTGAGAAACATAAACTTTACTTTAAAAATTTGCTAAATTTCTTGAAAAACTGCTTGTTGTACCAAATCTTGTTGTTGAATTAAGTGGACATCTATTCATCGTGAAATTTAACTTGTAACACGTTGTAAGACTTTGTAAAACATTATGTATATTATATAGCTTTTTATTACACATTGTTGTAAATTATATTATCAAGAACTGCTACTCTAAATTTCAATATGACATATTTATTTTATATTTAATATTTTTAGTAATACCTGCGACAGTAGCCAAAAAAGTTTTACTTCAACAGCGTGTAAAGATTGCGTGCTTCAATTTTTGGTTGTTTGGAAAACGTTACATTGCAACTATATAGCGAGGTTTTATGGGACGAGGATCATGTTCAAAGTCTTCTGTTGTCAAATTTATATTTATTTCAAATCAAACTATATTTACAGCTAGTCATTCTCGCTGTAAAGAATTCTAAATAAATATAGCTTCCCAATCAAACTAAAAATTACAGCTAGTCATTCACGCTGTATATAATCCTTCTAATTATTGTACTTTGACTTGTATTTAATTGTATTATATTTTGCTCCACTTCCACAGGATTTTGGTAGTTGTTGTTAATCCATTCTTTATTTATTAACACACATTAATCCATTCTTCATTTTCCATTAAAACAAAATGAATCATTTACAAATATCGAACATTATATTATATACCAAAACTTTTTATTTCAAATATTAATATAGACCTTATAACAATTTACAATACAATACACAACATAGAAGAGATAAACAGATTAAAACAATCAATTTTTTAAAGATAAAATATTTTAAAGGAATTTGTAATTACTTTTCAAATTGAAAACATGAACGCTTTTTAAATTGAGGAAAACTTATATCTGAATTTTATTTTTTGTTTTTTTAAATCAACGAAAAAAATCATTGCATACTAAATTGAACTTTTTAAATTTTTAATTTAGATGTTCGCCACAACACTCCCCCCCTAGTGCCATCGCAGATGGGACGATATGAAAAGTAAAAAGAAAGGGGATTTAATATGCCGTAGCATTAAGAAAGCGAGCAGGAGTTCTGGTAGTTCGACCTGCTCGGGTTGTTGCAGCGGAAGGGTTAAAGGTGAACGTTTGAGGTGTTAGATTAAATTTTACCTTTTTATCCGTTTTAGTGGCGTTTGCGTTGTGTTTCCCAACTTCTGTGGAAGTGGAAGGTAAAGACTTGAAGATGTCCGAAGAATAAGATTGGACGTTGTCTGCAGAAGACGGTATTTCGTCTGCGCGATTAAGATTTTTGTTAGAAGACAATGGAGGTTGAGTCGAGATATCTTCAGATTCTGACCTAAAACAAGGTTTTAATCTGTCGATTGAGACTCGCATATGTTGACCTTTGCGATCAATGACGAAGTTCTTTTCATCGCGACTAATGACTAGGTATGGACCTTCGTATGGAGGCTGAAGCGACTTACGTACTAAGTCAGTGCGTAAGAAGACATGTGAGCAAGAATCAAGGGCTTTGAAAACGAAAACTTTGTCAGAAGAGTGCCTTGATGCATTATTGGGACGAAGGTGATCGAAGTGTTGTTTCAATTGTGAAACGAAATCAGATTGAGGAATTAATTTTGTATTATTGCTGAAAAATTCTCCAGGAAGACGAATTTGCGTACCATAAACAAGTTCCGCAGATGAAGATTGGAAATCTTCACGAAAAGTGGTTCGTAAACCAAGTAGGATTGAAGGTAATATCCTTGTCCAGTCTGTCCTGTCGTAAGCCATGATAGCAGATTTGAGTGTCCGATGCCAACGTTCTATGAGACCGTTACATTTAGGATTGTAACTAGTAGTGCGTTTGCGTTCGAAACCTATGAGTTTAGACAACTCACTAAAGAGATTGGATTCGAATTGGGAGCCCTGATCAGTTACGATTACTGAAGGTACTCCGAAACGAGCGATCCAATTAGAGTAGAGTGCTGAGGCTACCGTTTCAGCAGTGATATCCGAGATGGGGATGGCCTCAGGCCAGCGAGAATAGCGGTCAATAATTGTGACACAATATCGTTTGTCCTCAGAAGTAGGAAGTGGACCAATTATGTCCATATGTATCTCGGAAAATCGTTGTGAAGTTGGGGCATAGTTACCCAAAGGAGATTGTGTGTGCCTAGAAACTTTTGCCTTTTGGCAAGCCAGGCAGTTCTGTGCCATTTGTTTAACGTCCTTTTTAATGGATGGCCAAATGACCTTATCCGTAAGGAGTTTGACGGAACTGTTAACCCCTGGATGGGATAAATTATGTAGGCTATTGAAAACAGACTGACGAAATTGCTTTGGTATAAATGGGCGAGCGTTACCAGAAGAAGTATCGCATAAAATTGTTTTAGACGAAGATTGTCCAAAAGTTAACGGAAAAGATCGGAATTGAAGTGTGGGACTAGTGTCCACTAATTCCTTTAGTTCGCAGTCATCGAACTGAGCATCAGCAATTTCGTTATAATTAATACATTCTGGTATTGATAGTTGATCGATACGAGAAAGTGTATCTGCAACTAAGTTTTCAATCCCAGAGATGTGTCGAATATCAGTCGTGAATTGACTAATAAAATCTAAATGCCTGAATTGACGAGGACTTGCTTTGGCAGGGTTCTGCGACAAAGCATAAACAAGAGGCTTATGATCGGTGTAAAGTGTGAAAGTTCTACCTTCAAGGAGATATCTAAAGTGTTTGATAGCAGAGTAAGCTGCTAGAAGTTCACGATCATAAGCACTATATTTCTGTTGCGACTCATTAAGTCGCACAGAGAAGAAACTGAGAGGAGTCCAACAGTTGTTAATATTTTGTTGAACTACAGCGCCAAGTGCCTTATCAGAAGCATCGACCATTACCGCAAGTTGGGCAGTGTGCGAGGGATGGGCAAGAGTAGTTGCCTCGGCAAGTTGCCGCTTGCACAGGTCGAAGGCTTGAATGGCGTCTTCGGACCAATGAATGACTCGTTTGTCATTCTTTTTAGAACCTTTAAGAAAATCATTAAGGATGGCTTGATTGCCACCAGCGTGAGGTATGAAGCGACGGTAGAAATTAATCATACCTAGAAAACGACGGAGTTGCTTAACGGTTTCTGGACGATCGAAATTATTGATCGCATCGACACGTTCTAAAGTCGGCTTAATTCCAGTCGAGTCAATGTGATGTCCTAAAAAGTCAACGTTGGTTTTTGCGAAGTTGCATTTTTCAACGTTGATGATGAGACCTGCGTTTGAAAGACGCTCGAAAACAGTTCGAAGATGTGTGAGGTGTTCCTCAAAAGTCTTAGAAGCAATAAGGAGGTCATCAATATAGATGAAACAAAAGTCAAGGTCTCGCAGTAATGAATGCATGAACCGTTGAAATGATTGCGCAGAGTTTCGCAATCCGAATGTCATTCGAACGAATTCGAAGAGTCCGAACGGTGTGGATATTGCTGTTTTAGCAATGTCGTGTTCATCAATAGGAATTTGATGATAAGCACGAACGAGATCAATAGTTGAGAAAATTTTGCATTCATATAATTGTTGAGTAAAATCCTGAATATGAGGGATAGGATATTTATCAGGAGTTGTCACATTATTTAGAGCACGGTAATCACCGCAAGGTCTCCACTCGCCGTTCTTCTTTTTGGCGAGGTGGAGAGGGGATGACCATGGGCTATTAGAAGGTCGACAAATACCTTGAGCCAGCATGGTGTCAAATTCGGTCTTGGCTATCGCCAATTTGTCCGGAGCTAGTCTACGGTACTTTGAAGAAATGGGAGGACCGCGAGTTTCGATAACGTGTGTAACGTTATGTTTGACCGGTAAAGCAAGATCACTTGCAGAAGTTAAATTTTTAAAATTCCTTAGAATATTGACGACAGCAGGATCAACAGAATTGTCGATTGTTGTTAAAGTGGGGACTGGAGAAGTGGAGATTTCAGCGATAGCGAACAAGTTGGTAAGTGGATCGACAAGTCGTCGGTTTTTGATATCCACTAAAAGACCATACTTATTTAAAAAGTCAGCTCCAAGAATAGGCATGGTAACGTCCGCGATAATAAAGGTCTGACAGAACGATCGTCTGAGACCAATATTTAATTCGTGGGATCGTGTACCATAAGTTCTGACTTTAGTGTTGTTCGCTGCATAGAGAGGGAAATCAGATAATTTAGAAAGTTTTTCTTCAACAGTAGCTGGAAGAACAGACACTTCGGCCCCAGTATCGACTAAAAAGGATTTTCGCGAAATTCGGTCATAAACAAGAAGACGGAGCTGAGTTTGGCTGTTATCACATGCCGCCACTTGTGACGAGCCATTTAGTTTTTTGCAAATTTTGACTGAAAAGAAGAATTTTGACTGCTTGGTTTAAAGTGCTTGCACTTCGGGTCACAGCGTTTTGCGTTTTGCTGGAATTTGTGGTGATAGTAACATTCACCATCAAAGATTTGTACCCTAGATCTAGATCGTGGGCGATAGCGGAATCGACTAGGCGTGTGATCTCGACTGTAGTTTCGGTCCTTGGACCTACTTCTACTTTTGTTAAAATTGTTCGATGAGATAGCGTTAAGGAGAGTGGACTGGAGTTCGTTGAACTTCGCAGTCAAAGAAGATATCTCATTATCATAATTGTTTGCGTTTGAGGTAACTGCCATGATAGAATTTCCTACATGAGCAGCGTAGACGCGATCAGCCAGTTCGGCTGTCGTAGTTAGATCAAGGTTAACCACAGCTAGTGCTGTGCGCACTGAGGCAGGAAGTTTTTCTTCCCAGAGCAGTTTGAGTACATCCTCAGAAAAAGCGTTTTGTGCCTCACGGGACATTTCCCTGAGAAGTTGTGAGGGCTTACGATCGCCGAGATCCATTCCTCTAAGCACATTTCTAATACGATCTGTAGTGCTAGAGGTGAGACGCTGAAGAAGGGCGGATTTCACCTGGTCATATGGATTTGCTCCCTTAGGTGCAGTAAGGACGTCCCAGATTATGGAAGAAATATCTGGTGTAATGATGCCTAGAACATGACCGTATTTGGCATCTTGCGATTTAATTTTTGAAATGCGGAATTGCTCTTCCAAAATTGTAAACCAGGTGTCTGGTTGGTCTTTCCAGAAAGGAGGAACTTTAATAGAAATTGGGCTAATTTGTATTGCCTCTTGAAATTTGGGTTCCGAAGAACAAGACGGGAGAATATTTTGAGGACTTTGAACATAGGTTGCAGATGTTCCTTGAGCTTCATTAGCTTCGGCCATGAAGGCTCTAGCACGTTCATTAACTAGAGCTAGGAGCTCTTCTTCCGTAAAGGAATATTTTCGTGGTGCAACAGTGTCGTCAGAATTATCCATGGCCGATGTTAAAGGAACTTGCAACCAATTTTCCTCGACCTAAAAGCTATTGCAGCTAGATAAAAAGAAGTGTTGTGGCGAGAAAAAAAAATAAAAAATATTCGAAATAAAATATTTATAGTACTGTAAATCGACAGTAGCCCGAAGCAAAAAAGAATTTCCCTAAATATATTTATAAAATTTAAAATGTTTAAGCAAAATGAAACAATCTACTATTTTAAATTTCGAAAAACAAACAAAAAATAAATTAAACAATAAATTTGATACTTGAATGCTGACTTGAATCCGTTGTAAGCTTGTTCCCTGTCGGATGGTCACCAATTTATAGCTTTCAAATCAAACTATATTTACAGCTAGTCATTCTCGCTGTAAAGAATTCTAAATAAATATAGCTTCCCAATCAAACTAAAAATTACAGCTAGTCATTCACGCTGTATATAATCCTTCTAATTATTGTACTTTGACTTGTATTTAATTGTATTATATTTTGCTCCACTTCCACAGGATTTTGGTAGTTGTTGTTAATCCATTCTTTATTTATTAACCTTCACACACATTAATCCATTCTTCATTTTCCATTAAAACAAAATGAATCATTTACAAATATCGAACATTATATTATATACCAAAACTTTTTATTTCAAATATTAATATAGACCTTATAACAATTTACAATACAATACACAACATAGAAGAGATAAACAGATTAAAACAATCAATTTTTTAAAGATAAAATATTTTAAAGGAATTTGTAATTACTTTTCAAATTGAAAACATGAACGCTTTTTAAATTGAGGAAAACTTATATCTGAATTTTATTTTTTGTTTTTTTAAATCAACGAAAAAAATCATTGCATACTAAATTGAACTTTTTAAATTTTTAATTTAGATGTTCGCCACAAATTCATTATTTGAAATATAAAAAACAAATTTTTAATCAGTTTTTGGGATGTCAAATAATTTGTACGTTCTTTATTAAATTTACAATTATCTGTAACTATTTGATTTGATTGAATGCTTTGAATTGCTTTTGTTTCATCGAATGGATAAATGTTTATAAATTATAAACCAATGAACAGCGCCAAGCAAAAAAGTGGACATTTTTGAAATAGTCTTTGTGGTACCTACCTACTTCTGGTATCCACAAAAACTTCTAAAGTTTCGGAAGTTTTGGTATTCACACTTTTATTAATTAAGAAGCAAACGATAACAATATTTAACTTTTATTTTATTTCGAAAAACAACTGTAACTATTATAAAAAAAGTGTATAAAAACTAATATTATTAAGAAATATTATTTTATTTTGACGACTATCACTCTACCGAGTTTCTCACAACACCACATAACTCTTTTTTTTAAAATCATATGAAAATCAATCTACAAAAATAATCTATGAAATCTACATTTGTTATATTTTTGGAAGGGAGCGTAATGAACCGTTATTTATTTATATGTTTTAAAAATCGTTAAGCCAATCAAATTAAATTAAAGTATTAATCAATTCCCCTACAAAACAATCAAAGGTGAAAAACCCATCGTTCATTTACATTTACATTGTACAACAATTATGCGATTTTGCAGAATTGTTGAACAATCGTAATGTTGCTATTTAATTAATATTTCTATTTCGAAATATTAAATAAACAGCACTAAACGACTAAGTTTATTCACCCTTGACGATTTGGTTAAGAGATTGTGAATTTTGGTAAAATTTAGGATAACGGGTCATTACATCTTCATATTTGAAGGATATGCGATTTGTTTTATTCTGGAGATATAAACCGCAAGGAAGGATCATTTTTGTAATCGTTTTTTAATTTTGATCGACGGGTGTATCAGCCCTGCGTACTCCAACCAGCGTAGCTCCATTTATTTCGTACGACTATTGAAATAAATGGATGGCTTGAAAATTTGGCATTGCTGGATTTGTTGAAAGCATTGTTTTTTAAGTGTGTATTCATAATTAAAAATTTCCACAACGTATGTAGAGGTTTTGAATTTTATGTATTTCGGATTGATTTCGGAACGTAATATAATATCCTCAAAATGCAAAAAAAAATGCATTTTGAAGATTTTAAATTACATCCCGAAATAAATACAAATTTTCGAATTGAATAATAATTTTCAAGTGCAAACGCGTATTAAATGGAGCTACATTTATTTCGCTTGGTAATTTGAAAATAAGAAGTCTGCATTGTCTAGCCAACGACATATAACTAATTCCCATGGTCACGTTTTATTATTTTCAGCTGCATATTACTTACGAAATGGAAATCGAAGATTTTTTCGTTTCCTTTTATTTTGGGTTTTCCACATCATACGGTCCTTAATCTAACACGAAAAACGAACTTTTAATAACTGACGTCGCAAGCATTCTATTGATGATCTACTCAAAAACTCGTTTGAGCATGTTATACCAAATATAAACTGAAAAATTTATTGAGAGAAATTCATGCTTTCGAATTGAAAAATTCAATCAAAATTAATTCAAAAATCTATTCAATTTTCAGTCTACTAAATTATAATTCAAGAAAATTTTATATATTTGCAAAATGGTGTTGCATTTAAAAAATGAAGTACGTAATCTTTACACGCTGTTGAAGTAAAACTTCTTTGGCCACTGCAGCAGGTATTACTAAAAATATTAAATATAAAATAAAATAGATATATAATATTGAAATTTAGAGTTTCTTTCCAATATTCTTGATAATATAATTTGCAACAATGTGTAATAAAAAGCCATATTTACATGTTTTTCAAAGTCTTACAACGTATTCCAAATTAAATTTCACGATGAATGCATGTCCACTTAATTTAACAATTGGTACAACAATTGATGCATTTTTCAAAAAATTCAGCAAATTTGTCATAAACCTCTAATTTCATATTTCAATTATGTTAATAATTGAATTGACTTTGTAACACATTATGTAAATATTACTTTTTATTACACATGCTGCAAATTATATTATCATGAAATGCAACTCTAAATTGCAATGCAATATGACATATTTATTTTATATTTCATCTTTTTATTAATACCTGCCACAGTAGCCAAAGAAATTTATTTCAACCGCGTGCAAAGATTACACCACTCATTTTTCTATATAACAAAACAAATTTAATCAACACAAATATTTTTTCCCGCCCGGGAAAGCCCGGGATGCAAAATCTAAACATTATGTCCACCATGACCACCGTGACACCACCACGACCATCATGACCACCATGAACACCATGACCACCGTGACCACCATTACCACCATGACCTCCATGACCGCCATGAACAATATGACCATCATGACCACCGTGAACACCATGACCATCATGACCACCGTGAACACCATGACCACCATGACCACCATAACCACCATGACCACTATGACCACCATGACCACCATAACCACTATAACCACCATGACCACCATAACCAACATGACCACCGTGAACACCATGACCATCGTGACCACCATAACCACCATAGCCACTATAACCACCATGACCACCATAACCAACATGACCACCGTGAACACCATGACCACCGTAACCACCATGACCATCGTGACCACCATAGCCACCATGACCACTATGACCACAATGAACACAATGACCACCATGACCACAGTGACCACCATGACCGCCATAACCACAGTGAACACCGTGATCAACATTACCACTATGACCACCATGACCACTATTACCACCATGACTACCATGACCACCATGACCACAATGACTACTATAACCAGCCCTAAAGAAGTTTTACTTCAAAAAACTAAAACGATTCAAAATATAAATTTAAAAAATTACGAAACTCAATAAAATATTACGAATATTATATTATTAGATATTTAAATCTAAGATCGACACGTCCAACTCATTCAACGTTTAATACGATACTGAATAAGCGTATACAAAATACAATACACATAATCGAATTGTCGCATACTTGCCGAATATAATATTCGTTTGCCTTTTTTACTTCTAGTTTCTTTTTTATTTTATTGTGTTTAAATTTCTACTTAAGTTTTTTTGGAATTGTGTGCATGTATATGTTTAAAATTCAAAATCAGACTGTAGTACGATAGAGATGAATATATATGGTTATATATCTGTTCAAATGACTACTTCCGACATTTATATGTCGACATTTATATGTGTGTCATAATTGAATTGTATCGTATATTTGCCGAATATTATATTCGTTTTTTGATCTTCCGTTGCCAAATTCTTAAAACGCGCCTAAAGAAGTTTTACTTCAAAAATAAAAACACGTACTTTTATACAATGTCTTAGAAAAAGTTCCATTACTTGCCAAAATGATATTTTTCGATTCGTATTATTACAGCCCTCACTACGCTTTTGTTGTTAATTTCATACTCGTGTGAAATAAGCATCATTTTAGCATCGTTATACAATATATGTACTAACTTCAACCATAAATTTTCAATTCTACCCCATTATCACCATTATCAGCTGTGTCTAATGGTATGAATTCATGCCATGGGTTGACATGTTCACATATATATGAAAAATTAATATACATAAGACGATACGAAGACGAAATTTCCACTTCAAATTTCCGTGTTCTATTTTGATAATATAAAAAAACATCTTTAAAAAGATTTCTATGTGTTTGGACGATGGAGAAGCGTGTGCCCCTAACAAAGGTTTTTCCGCACCCTAACTGCCGCTATATCACCCCGTATGTGGCGCATAGATTCAAAATATAGTGATCCAAAAGTTATACGCATTACTGTCAATAATTAAAGTGTCTTATCTATTGAAAAATAAACGGAACCCTAAAAACCATTTGGATTTAAAAAATCTGTTAACATTTAAATACAAAAAAATCTGGTAATATTCTCGCGGTCCTACAAATACTTTTCCCGGCCCCCTTGCTAAGAATCCCTGTTCTAAGGTATAGTGCGTCGGGAATTCCCATTTGAAAATCGTAGTTTTAGGGGACATTGTTGTGTTGAACACAAGGTAATCAAAGGCCATTGTCGGCTCGACTAATGATGGAAAGCACCCAGAAATACTTCAACCAGCACCTAAGTCCCAAATATATATTCACCATTGGAATCTTCGGAATATTTACAATATCTATCTTATTAAATACGAAGTTAAATAAGCATAAATTGGATGGACTTGGTTTTAAGATAATTAAATGAACACAAACTTAAATTAACACAACTTATTTTATTTCTAAAACTTATGGTCGAACTTCCAACAATATCTAAATTTTTTATAAATTACAATAATAAAACAAATTCAAAATTGCCAATTTGAACAAACTTGATTTAAATTTTAGTTAAAAATATTATCGAACAAACTCGATTGAAATATTATGCAAGTATTATCGCCACGACATTCTCCCCTTCGTAATTAAAGATATTTAAAATACAATAGACTAAGCGGCGATAATATCATCCTCATTTTTCCTTTTTACATCAAGTACAGCAATTTTAACAACTGATCTTTTGTAGATAGTTCCTTTAGCCGTTTTAACGTAAACTAATCTTACTTGACCATCCTTTCTATATACCTCGGTAATAACTCCTTTTGGCCCCATCCCCAAACCCCATCTTTTTTCATGCCGCCGTCAAACAGTTACTTCTATTGGACCAAAATAATCTATGCCAGTAAATGTAAACGGCCGTACAAATGGGGTTAATCTCATTGATGGTAAAGAACCCATCTCAGGAATTTGTGGTTGTACTTTACGATTCTTGCAAAACTGACGGTTTTTTTGTATATTCTTTACGGCTGCTCTTAAATGAGTTATCCAGAATCTTTGACGAACTTCATTCACCACTGTCTCGAAACATTGATGATAACATTTTTCATGGTAATCCTTTATAATCAGAAATGTGATTCGATGTTTCGAATCTAGAATAATTGGTCGTTTCATTTCTTTACAATATTCAGGAGCAGCATCAATTCTTCCTTTCAATCTGATCAAACCATTTTCATCCAAATATGGTGATAATTTATACAGTGAACTTGATTTCTCTACGTACGCATTTCGATTAAGTGTTTGAATTTCAACACTATATGAATCCCATTGAGCTGCTTTAAATAAGAATATTTCCGCTGAAATGATTTCAACTGCTGTTAATTCACCAACAATTCGATCTTTAGCTTTAATTTGAGAATTATTAATAAATCTCTTGACCCAAGAAACTGTTCTTAATAATTTTCTCCATTTTGAATAATTATTTATGTCAGTAATCATAAAATTGATTTCAACCGTATGAACATTCACATACTTAATTTCCAAATCTTCCTCATTGATATCTTCCATATTTTCTTCCAATGGCCACTCAGACTCAGGCAACTTTAAAAATCCAGGGCCTTGAAACCATCTACCTTTGTTATCAAAATCTGGAAGTTTCAGCCATTTTGTAGCATCATCGGCCACATTGGGGTGTGTGAAATAGATAAGCTCCTCGTGCTGCACCCTGGATTACGCAAATAGTCTATTTCAACTTGGTAGCCAAACATTTCATTTCGAACTCTTGGCTGTGATACAAAAAAAAACAACAAAAAAAAAAAATAAATATGAACCAAAACCAATCAGAATCACAATAACAACGGTACTTTTCAGCACCATAAGACAAAAAATATTGGACCTTCAGTCCGTATTTTGCAATTGAACATTGAAGGCATAAGCAAGTCAAAAACTGAACATTTACAAAGATTATTAAAAGATTACGACATCGACGTTATAATTCTGCAAGAAATGCATGCAGCAGATGAAGCGCAACTTACCTCTAGAGGAAACATTGTTGGTTACAAATTAATTAGTGCTATTTACCATCAATCATATGGATCTGCCACGTATGTTAAGTCAGAAATCGTGAACTGCACGCACGTACTTAGACAGACGGACAACGATATACATCTTATTGTTGTTGATATATCGGACACGAAAATTGTAAACGTATACAAGCCTCCAAATACAGGATGGCCAGCTGCTACTCTACCATTATTTTACCATCCAGCAATATATGCTGGTGACTTCAATAGCCATCACACTCAGTGGTCCTACTCAAATAATAATACCAATGGCGTGCAACTGGCCGACTGGGCGGATGATAACAACATGTTCTTGGTATATGATGCGAAAGACTTGAAAACCTTTAGATCTGCAAGATGGCGACGTGATTACAATCCCGACCTCTGTTTTTCCACAAAAAACGAACAACGTAACCCTATTCCAATATCTAGGACTGTCTTACAAGGTTTTCCACGCTCTCAACATCGTCCAGTAATTCTTGAGGTAGGAATCCAAATTCCACTCGTTAACTCTACTCCTCAACCTAGATGGAATTTTAACAAAGCTGATTGGGATAAATATAGGATGAAGTTGGATGCAGTGATTCGCTGGATCCAACCCATTCCTAAAAATTACGATAGATTTGTTGGAGCCATCATCTCAACTGCAAAGAAATGCATCCCAAGAGGCTTTCGTGAAGATTATATTCCGGGCTGGAGTAAAGAGAGCGATATATTATATGAGGAGTACCTTAGTAGTGGTGAGGCAGACGTGGCTGATGACTTAATATACTCACTGGACGCCGCGAGAAAACAAAAGTGGATTAAGGCTGTTGAAAACATTGATTTTTCCCATTCAAGCAGGGAAGCATGGAGTCTTCTTCGGAAACTGGGTGGCTCAAACTCAATTACTCGTACTAACAATGAAATAAATCCAGAGGACATCGCAAATCATATAGTAAATATGTCTCGTGCTTCTATTAATCGCCTTCATAAGAGAACAATTAAACGCAAATTAAGAGAAATGAAGCGCAATTGCTCGTCTCCATCGAAGTATGCGAACTCTTTTAGTAGCGAAGAACTAGAATCAGCTCTGTCCCAAACAAAAAACGGAAAAGCAGCTGGCTACGATGGCATTTTTCCAGAATTTCTTAAGAATGCTGGAAAAAATGTAAAACAGTGGATAACTAAATTTTTCTCGAATGTCCTAGAAACCGGCAACCTACCAAAACATTTTAAGACTACGAAAGTGATAGCGATACTTAAGCCAAAGACATGGGTGTTTTGGAGGATTTGCTCTCAACTGACCTAGCGATAATGAATGACTACTTTCGAACGTGGAGTTTATTTCCCAATCTAAGTAAAACCGAGAGCTCCTGTTTCCACTTAAACAACAAACTGGCAAAACACGAACTATCAGTGTTATTTAACGGCACTGTCATTAAATACAATCAACAGCCAAAGTACCTGGGCATTACTCTCGATAGAACTCTTTCTTTTAAACTCCACCTAGAAAATACGTCACAAAAACTTAAAACGAGAAACAATATATTGCACAAACTGGCAGGCTCTACATGGGGTGCTTCTCCAGCTACCCTCCGAACAACTGCTCTAAGTCTGGTTTACTCAGTGGCTGAGTATGGCGCACCAGTCTGGTTGAATAGCACACATACTCAAAAAGTTGACTGCCAGCTGCATGCTACGATGCGTACTATAAGTGGTACTATCAGATCCACCCCTTTACCTTGGCTCCCTGTGTTAAGCAATATCGCTCCACCTGCACTCAGACGCTCGCATGCTCTCATGCGTGAACATAAAAAGGTAACTAACAACACCACGTTACCCTTGCACGAATATTACGGTGACCACACTTGTTGTCGATTGAAGTCAAGAAAGCCTCCACATAAAACTGCCAGCAACCTGCTGGCAACTGATTTTAATATCTTGGATGCCTGGGACACCTCCTGGCAACATTACAACACAACTGGCCTTTCTATTACTAACCCGACTTCTACCCAACCTGGTTTCGATTTGCCACGTCATACCTGGACTACATTAAACCGAATAAGAACGAATCATGGACGTTGTGCTGATTCTTTCTACAAGTGGGGCATTTCAGAGTCCCGTGAGTGTGACTGCGGCGTTCCACAACAAACTATAAAACACATTGCAACTGTGTGTCCAATTCGACGTTACAATGGCAACATCTCAGACATCCATTTGGCAACTCCCGATGTAGTAGCATGGATAGACTCGCTCGATGTAAACATCTAATGTTCAAATGTACTGCTCAATGTTCAAATATTTTACTTTTTAATTTTTACTTAAAAGACGCGCAATCAAATCGATTGTAAGTTCATTTAATGTGTATCCATGTATTGTTTTAGGTAGATTTCATAGAAGAGTCTACCTATTTTTAAGTTTAATTTTTTGGTGTGTCACAAAAAAAACCATACGCTAAATAAATCGGCCACATTTAATTTTGTAGGAACCTTTCTCCAATCATGAGCATCTGTTGAATCTAAAATTTCACCAACACGATGTGCAACGAATTGCTTGTATTGTTTGTTTTCTCTACGAAGCCAACATAGAACATTTCGTGAATCAGTCCAATATACACTTCTGTGAAATGATATAGCATGTTCCTTTATTATAGTCTGAGTTAAACGTACACCAAGCACCGCAGCTTGCAATTCAAGTCGTGGAATTGACATTATTTTAAGTGCTGATTCTCGTGTTTTAGCACATACGAATGCTACATCTGCTCCATCGGAGTTTTCTACTCTTACAAATACAACTGCGGAAAATGCAGCATCGCTGGCACCTACCATAATATGTAGCTGAATAGAAGTTGCCGTTGAAATCTTCAAAGAATAACATCTTGGTATTCGTAATTGTTCAATTTTTGATATGCATTTGAACCATAATTGCCATTTTTGATATAAATAATCTGGTAGTTTGTCATCCCAATCAATACCACATGTCCATACTTCGTTTAGTAAAATTTTCATGTATACTATAAAGTTTGCCAACATCTTCATAGGATCAAATATTGACATTAGAATTCTTAACACTTCCCTCTTTGTTGGATATCTATTGCCTTCCAGAATTTGAGAATCAATTTTTTGAAATTTGATCTTGAAAAAATACTCATCAGTTCTTGGTTCCCACCACATTCCTAAAACTCTCACTCGATTCGCAACCATCTATAAACATATCTTTAACTTCCATACTTAATTGATCAGATTTCAAAGAATTATTGATTTGCTCAGAATTAGTTATCCAACTTGTGATTTGGAATCGTAGGGTAGCGAAAATCCGAAATTCTACGTCCACGCCGTGCTACCTGGGTAACTCTAACAGAATTAGGTTGGTGTAGTTGAGAGGGGCAGAGTAAATACTGCTTATACTCAATGATTCTGCACCATGGCGAGTCATTGGCGCCATAAAACCAATGCAACTCAAGCGTCTGTTCTCCATGTTAGGGGCGGCTTGAAGCGGGCGTCTGTCTTGGATCAAGCGGCTCGCTATATAAATGTGTAGAAAGCGTCTGTTCTCCATGTGAGGGGCGGCTTGCAGCGGGCGTCTGACTTGGATCAAGCGGCTCGCTATATAAACGTGTAAAAAGGTTGTTTCGGGTGACCTTAAAATGCAGAACGAACCCATTCACGAAAATTTGGGTTGGGCGAAGGGCTAACACCCCATTTCCGTAAAAAAATTATTGTCATGAATTCTGTACACAGGCCTCGGAATATCTCGGAATTATTATTGGAACGACCTCGGAAACTGTACCCGGACTACGATTTAAAAATGGGAACCTGGAACGTGCTAAGCCTTAGAAGACCAGGAGATTTCCTAAAACTCACACAACTCACAGTCGAGAGCTACACACTGGATATAGTGGCATTACAAGAACTAAGATGGCCAGGCAGTGGAATCCATGAAACAGCGAAAGGATACACTCTTTATTATTGCGGTCATCAAAACGAAGGAGAATTTGGAGTTGGCTTTCTTATACACCGTCGCGTGAATCAGCATGTTATCGACTTCTGCCCAATTAATATGCGGTTATGCACACTGAGAATCCGCACGCAAAAATTCAATGTAACGATCGTCAATGTTCATGCACCTACTGAAGATAAAGCAGATGATATTAAAGACCTGTTCTTCCTAGAACTCGAAGAAGTCATCAATAAAATCCCGCGGCACGATATAAAAATCGTGGTAGGTGACTTTAATGCTCAAATCGGTAGGATTGCAGAACTTAAAACACATATCGGCCCTAACAGCTTGCATCATACCAGCAACAATAACGGTTTTCGCGCAGCCGAGCTGGCTATGATGTATGATCTAGTAATTTCCAGCACTTTCTTCCCTCACAAGAGAATTCACAAGGCAACGTGGAAATCAAATGACGGAAGAACGGAAAATCAAATCGATCACGTCATGATTTCTAAGAGACACTCCACAAGTGCAACTGACGTTCGATCATACAGAGGTGCTGATATGGACACTGATCATATGCTTGTCATCTTTAAGTACAAGTGCAAATTATCATCTACATTTAATAGACAAGCAAAAAAGACCGTGCGCTGGAACGTCGATGCATTTAAACATCCCGAAACGCTGAACAGATATCAGGAAATAATAACACAAAACAAAGAAGAGCATGACATCTCTTCTGAGATGCCATTAAACATACAAGAAGAATGGCAAACGCTTCAATCAACCATTATAGCCGCAGCACAAACTACAATCGGAAAGCGGCCACCGAAATCACACAACGAATGGTTCGACGACGAGTGCTGCCAATCCGTTGAACATAAACAAAAACTGTGAGAAAAATGGTTAACAAGGAACACCCGAAGCTCCCAAGCTGATTATCTATGCGCCAGGAAAGCCTCAGCAAAACTTCTACGTAAAAAGAAACGCGAACACATGAAGAGAAGCATTGAAGCATGCATTGAAGACATCAACCAACATGCGGCCAACGGAAATTCAAAAGAGTGCTTTGCCAATGCACGGAATCTGACAAAAGATTTCCACCCAAGATCTACAGCCATCAAAAATGAAAATAATGAACTTACAACAAGTGAACGTGATGTGCTGGCAGTGTGGCGATCCCACTTTCAAGACCTATTCAATAGGACGAATGAAGTTCATCCTATTCGAGCAATTGCTCCGTCAAGTGAGGAGATTTTTGTCCCTTACCCAGCAATAGAGGAAGTGGAAGCTGCAATTAAAAAACTGAAAAATGGCAAATCACCAGGTTTCGATGGAATTCCCGCAGAACTTCTGAAAAATGGAGGAGCAGCTCTGATTCTTGCAATCTGGGACCAAGAAGAACTACCTGCTGAATGGAAAACAGCTCTCATTGTTCCGCTACATAAGAAAGGTGACCGTCTAAAGTGTGCGAATTATCGTGGCATCGCACTGTTGAACACAGCATATAAAATATTAGCTAATGTCGTACTTGCTCGACTCATCCCGTTCGCCGAATCTATCATCGGTGACTATCAGTGTGGTTTTCGTCCCAACCGCTCAACCACAGATCAATGTTTTACATTAAGGATGATTCTGGAAAAATGTTGGGAGTACAACATCAACATTCACCAGCTCTACGTTGATTTCAGGCAAGCATATGATAGTATCATCCGCGACAACCTCTGGTCCGCACTCATATGCCTTGGTATCCCAGAGAAACTTGTTTCTCTGTGCAAACTCACAACATCGGGATCAAATTGTAGAATAGTCAGGGTCAGTTTATGATCCTTTCGATATAACATCAGGTGTTCGACAAGGTGATGCACTCGCGCCTGTACTGTTTAATTTGGCGCTGGAGTACGCGATAAGAAAAAGCCGAATTGAGACGCAAAACTGCATATATAATAAATATAGTCAAGTTCTTGGCTACGCAGATGATATTGTGCTTCTCGGACGTAGAACGAGCGATATTAAAGATAGTCTCTCTCAGCTTGAAAGAAATGCTAAACGACTTGGATTATGCATCAACATCGGCAAAACTAAAGTGTTAACAACATCTAAGAACATACCTCCCGGAAATCTGGATACTGGCGACTACGAAGTGGAACGCGTGGAAAACTTCAAATACCTTGGGTCTGTAATAACATCGTCAAATGACATGCAGGCAGATATCAAAGCCCGTGTCTCTGCCGCATACAGAGTTTTCTACGCATACTCAAAACTTCTGCGATCAAAACATCTTTCGCGGTCGTGTAAACTCACACTTTACAAAGCATTAATTCGACCTGTGCTTACATTTGGAAGTGAAAGCTGGACACTGACTTCCTCCGATTGTAGAATTTTATCAACATTCGAGAGGAAGGTCATACGAACAATTTATGGTCCATGTAAAGTTGCTGAAAATCAGTATAGAATCCGAATGAATCACGAAATCAGACAGCTTCTTGGAGGCTGCGATGTAATCGGATTCATTAAATCTAACCGGATCAGATGGTTTGGTCATGTAGAAAGGGCTCCATTAGATAGAATGATAAAAAAAGCGTCCCAACAACAACCAGCTGGTGTTCGTCGAAGAGGAAGACCTAGACAACGCTGGCGTGATGACATCATCCAAGACCTTCGTGATATAGGATGTCGAAACTGGGGTCAACTGGTCATGGAACGAGATGATTGGAAGCTTATTGCACAGACGGAAAAATCCCTTCATGGGATGTAAACGCCAGAGAGAGAGAGAGATTTGGAATCCTCCTTTTTGATGTATATAAATAACATTATTTATCAACTTTAATGCAGATATTTCGTAATCTACGCTATCGAGGTAATCATCTACATAGTGACGATTAATTATGGCGTTTACTGCTTTTGGGTATTCATCGATAAATTCTTCTGCGTTACGATTTTTTATGTATTGAGCCAACGCTGGTGAACATGTGGCTCCAAATATCATTGCCTCCATAACATATACATCAGGTTCCATTGTTATGTCTCCTCCCCTCCATAAAAAACGTTGCGCAAACAAATCTTCATTTCTAATCTTCACCTGGTGAAACATTTCTTTGATATCGGCACAGAATGCTACCCTTCTTTGTCTAAATTTAAACAATATTCCCAATAATGAAGTATATTGATCAGGACCTTTCAGCAGCATATCGTTTAAGGACATACCATATGTCTTCGCAGCTGTATCAAATACTAATCTCAACTTTCCCAGTTTACTATGATTAATAACACCAAAATGAGGTAAATATAATGTTTTACCATTTTCTTAATTTGCTTCTTCAAGAGATAATTTTCGCGCGTAACCTTTAATCAAATACTCTTTAATTTTGTTGTCATATGCCTTAAGATAATTTTCATCTTTTATGAACTTTCTTTCAATACATTGTAAACGTCTTTCTGCCATTTTTCTAGTTGGTGCGAAATTAATTTCATCATATTTCCACAGAAGACCTGTTTCAAACCTGTCTCCAATTCGTTTCGTTGTGGTTTCCATGATCATTTTTGCTCTGTGATCAGCTTCGGAAATTAATTCTTTTTCAGGAATTTTTACTCCAAATTCTTCTGTGGTAAAGAAACCTTTAACGAGTTGATGAATATTATCGTTGTTTGATCTCTTTCCTCTCGGAATTACCTTTACCATAAATAATCCAACCCAACTTTGTTTTCGTAACTGCAGGACCATTCCATTCGCCTTCTCTTATTTCCAAATGTATGCCAAGTTTGCATTGGTCAAGGCCAATCAACACTGTTGGAATTGCATCTTTCATACTCTTGATGTTTAAACCTCTTAAATGTTTGTAATGTTCTTGTAATTTTACTACATCTAAAGTTTGAGAAGTTAATCCCAATTTTAATACTGTACGAACGTTTGACATTTTATATTTCTTATCATAATCATCAACTCCCGATATTCCTACATCAACACAATTTGATTCTTCCGTTCTACTTTGAAAACCTGTCCATTTTAGACACAATTTTTCTGTAGGTCCCACCAAATTCAGTTCTTTGGCAACTGACTCTTCCAACATTGTAACTGATGATCCTTAATCTAAAAAAGCATATGTTTCCACAACTTTATTTAACCCATGTCCATATAATTTTAATGGAATTATACGAAAAATTGTATCATAGCCGTGATCTTCCCTTGTGGAGCTACAACTAACGACGGATTCTTTAACGCTTCTGGTTTCTTCATCTTCATTCATGTGCAAAATTGGGTGATGTGCTTTATTACATCCAAATTTACCGCAAGGTTTTTTGTTTCGACAGTAATATGCTCGATGATTCATTTTAAGACATTTAAAACATATATTTTTGGATTTAACAAACTTCCATCGATTTTCACATCGGCAATCACTGAGCCAATGATTTTGATCGCAAAATGGGGAATTAAAATTTACATTTTCTCTCTTTGAAACATCTTTTGATGTTTGTTGTTTTCTGTTGTTTTCTTCGTGGACCATTATTGTAGAATGTCTTTTCGGATTATGTATTCCAGATGATTGTTTCTCTTTTAATATATGACTTGATGAAAACATTACAAGACTAGAAGCACGAGCAAGATTCATCAAGCAACTGCTAAGTTCTTTTATTATTCCACTATTTTTGTTAGTTGCAAATAGATATTCACCCCATTTCAGCCTATATGACATCGGAATCTTTTCTATTGTAGTAAAACAAAGTACGTGTTTTACCACAGCAACTTCCCAAAAAAACCAAACACAATAATTAACATTTCCCAATATTCCAAATTATACACCAATAAATTTCTATTATAAATAAATAGTCCAACAAAAACGCAAGATTGACCTAAACTCTAGTTTTCCACTTCGATTACAATTTCATAACACCTTTTTCGCAAATCGTATATTTTTTCCAATTTTATTAAATAATATTTCCGCGCTAATAACCTAAATCTTTATTAAAATCAAAATAAACGTTAATTTCGCGAAACTACATTATGTAATTTTTAATAAAATAAAAACAAAAAACTAAAGTTTGGTCAGTAGATCGTTTTTATAGAAATACCAATTAATAATAAGGTCAACGAGTAATCGTTTTTTAAATTATAAAAGTAATATTTTAAATCAAAATCGTAGTAGTCGGAATAAACAAATCAACTAAAAGAGTCTTTTACAAAAAATCAATAAAACAGTCATTTTTTCACAGAATTCAAGTAAATTAGTCATTTTTCTCAATCATTCATTTTTCAAAGCAACAGTTAAGTGAAAATTCAGTAACAGAAATCATAATTAATAATCCTATAATCAGCAAATAAAATAACTGTAAATTTGATCTAAAATAAAAAATAAAGAAGAAAAACACAAAACGGGCTGTAATTTCGAGAACATTTAATTATATAAAATAAAGTGGTAATCATTAGTGGTGTTCCTAGCTGCATTACAGCTCGGTTTCTTATAATTAGTGTTGTGAATCTAAGTAATTGCACTACATTTAATTATTTAGTAGTGTTGAAGACATTTGGCAATAAAAAATAAAGAAGAAAAACACAAAACGGGCTGTAATTTTGAGAACATTTAATTATATAAAATAAAGTGGTAATAACATTAGTGGTGTTCCTAGCTGCATTACAGCTCGGTTTTTATAATTAGTGTTGTGAACCTAAGTAATTGCAGTACATTCAATTATTTAGTAGTGTTGAAGCCATTTGCACTACAGTAGTGTTAGTAATCTAAGTAATTGCACTACATTTAATTATTTAGTAGTGTTGAAGATATATTTGCACTACACTATTAAATCTTGCAATAACTTTGGATTCAACATATGGGCCTCACAATTCATATTTTCCATCATTGCTACAAGATTTTGAACTGATGTTGCAAAACTCATAAGCGTCTCCGTATCACTCGCTAGGACATTCGACATTTGTTTAACTGTAGTAATTAATTTACAGATTACTAACTCTGGTCATCCAAATCTGAATTCAAGAGTTGATAAAACCATATCGACATTTCTTGGTTGCAACAATAATGCTTGTACAGCTTCATTCGCATCACCTTTTAAACATTTTTGTAACCTAAACATGTTTTCAGATTGTGATCCACAAGCTGCTGTTGATTCTTTAAATTGACCAATGAACATTGGCCAATCGATTGGATTCTCACTAAATATTGGAAAATCTTTTGCAAAAGATTGTCTTGCCATATACATATCCAACTTATCATGACTTGGAGCTGTTGATTGAATTTTAATTCTTGGTGTACCATAACGTGGTACAGGGTCAAAAGGAGGTCTACCCAACTTTTGATTTTCGGTTTCAGCAATAAAATCTTCTTCGGTATAGCAGTCTTCATTATAATTCTTAAAATTATTCTCATCATAATTTCGAGTATTCCAGTCCAATTTATTGTTGTTGAACTTTTCGCTATCATGAAATCTGACACCTTTAGCTGTATCATTACCGTGATTCGTGACCCAATCACTTGTTCTGCTATATTTGACGGCTGTCAAATAGGACTTTCCACTTTGATTGTCATTTTCAAAATTATTTGTTGCAATCTGTAACTGCATTTCTTCTTTTAATAAATTTTCTTCTATTTCTAATTTCTTTATTTGTATATCGGCTACCTAGCCTTTTCGCATAATCCTTTTCTATTTGTATATTTCTCGCATCTAGTAACCTTGAATCGGTTTTACTTCTGCTACAAATGCTTCTTCCCTTGCTTTAGTTGAGACAAATTCTTGAACACTGTGTTCTTTATTTGAAATAGACATATTTACGCTTCCGACGTATTGAAATACATTTTTTTCTTGACCGTGTGAGACAAATTCTTCAATACAGTATGCTTTATTTGATATGGACATATTTTCACTATCGTTCTCTTGCATTTCTGTCCCTGTTATGTGATCAAATACACAATTATCATTAGCTTGTAATGTAAAATGTAAAATTGTAAATGTAATGTAAAATTTGGTAACATTTTTCGAATGTTGCGGAAGTTAGCTTTGTTTAATTCGTTCACTTCTTCTTAAGCTTCGATTGGCATTAAGTACATTATTTACCTCCATTGATATGGATTTTTTCATGAACTTCTATTTCTCAAGGACTAGCCGATTCGGCTCGAAGGACCAAAATGTCGGCTCGATTAATGATGGAAAGCACCCAGAAATACTCCAACCAGCACCTAAGTCCCAAACATATATTCACGATTGGAATCTTCGGAATATTTACAATATCTATCTTATTAAATGCGAAGTTAAATAAGAATAGATTGGATGGACTTGGTTTTAAGATAATTAAATGAACACAAACTTAAATAAACACAACTTATTTTATTTCTAAACCTTATGGTCGAACTTCCAGCAATATCTAAATTTTTTATAAATTCCAATAATAAAACAAATTCAAAATTGCCAATTTGAACAAACTTGATTTAAATTTTAGTTAAAAATATTATCGAACAAACTCGATTGAAATATTATGCAAGTATTATCGCCACGACAGCCATGTTCATAACAGAGTTTATAATAAATTGTATTTTACGGAAGCAATTGGTTAGCAGAATTCTTGTTTTTGTGAATGATGTCACGTTTTTATGATGTCTTAACATCTTTAGGTTTTTAAAACAGCCATTTTACTCGTTTATATAGCGCACCGCTTGATCCGACATATAAAACATCCGCTCTAAACCGCGGCATCTAACATGGAGAAGAGACGCTTTAGTTGTATTGGCTTTATAGGAACAATGAGTAGTCATGCATATTATAGTACTACAGCATTACATAGCATCAGCCGAATTTATTAGGCATTCTCTCCACAACATCATATACCTAATTCTGTTAGGTGACGTGTACAAACGTACAATTACAGAATTTTCCTGGCCTTAGCAATTTAGCATTGATATAATTAACATTGTTTGCCATTGGGATAAGTTTTCATATAACATAATGTCAACTTCTTGTTACTTTAAGTAAATAACTTCTAGCATTTGACTTTTTAGCCTTTGTTTCTTTATTATTTTTGTAATAAACCTATTAAATAAGTTATTTGTGTAAAGTAACGAGAGATTGACATTATGTTTTCCTTAGCATTTACTTCATCCGCTTCAATTACATATCATCGAATAGCTCCAGAAAACATGGAAGACACTATCTCTTACTGTACATTTGAAATGGTGAGTTAACGATATCATATACCATAGCTTTAAACAACCGTATCTTTACTGTAAAGCACAGTTACAAAAACCATTGCACATCCAAACTGATGAGTATAGCTATCTGAAATGGTTAACAATAAAAAACACAACCAAAACTTTCAAATTTTTATAAACTAACTGCTTAGTCAACATTATTCATACTTAATTTACAAGTAGGGTTTAAATATCTTAAGTCAAACTTCCATAATATTGTATGGAATTTTTTTCTTGAGCAGTTAATATTAACGTGTTATTGCTATTAGTATGAGTATTGTTATTAATTGATGTTTTTGTTAAATTATTACAATTATTATTACCATACGCCATGTTAAATAAAGCCTCTGGATCACAGACAAACTTATAGACATACCTTTCACCTAAAAAAATGAAACTTGTTCAAATGAAAACTTTAATTAAATATTAAGAGTCATTACCAGCTACTTTTTGCATAATACCCTTTTCATAATAATATCGTAAGCTCCTTGATAACTTATCATAATTCATTGTAGGTCGATTTTTTTGTAATCCCCAACGTCTGGCTACTTCTTCTGGTTCTACAAGTTTGAACTCCATTCCTCGACCTGTCCACGCAATACAACCAGCACTGCAATATGCAATAAGTTGACTCGACTATAATTTAAATATGTTTTGTTCGTTATTAACTAACCTAGTCATAGGCTCATCCAACAAAGCAACTAAAAACTGCCACAACTGCAATGAACCTCTTCTTTGATGCACTGAATTTCCATGTTGATAAGCATTTATTGTTGGATTTATATGAATTTGTGAATTTCCTAAATCGGGGGCTGTTGATGATACCGCAGAACTATCAACGTGATCGTGCGGATTATTTGTCCGATAATCATTATAAGCATGATGATACACTAAATTTGGAGAGGGTCCTACTTCGTTTTGGTGTAAATTTGTGGTTGCAGCAAATGGCTCCATATGATGGTTTTGATTGTGGTGATGTGATGTTGAATCTGGGTATGTGTCGTGTTGTGGGTGAGAGAGTGTTTGAATATTTTCTGTAAGTGACGTTGGATGAATTTTAAAATTAGTATAAAATGGATCTGACAAAAAACGATCAGGATAATGGCTCCAAACATTTGCTGTAACGTAAAGCAAAAATAATTACATTAACGAATTACATAATACTCATGATCTTTATTAAAATAAAAATATTAAGTTTTCTACAGAACTATTGTTAAATTTATACAAAATACATGAAATACGGATAATCTATTTAACATTCAAATCAGTAGGGAAAACAACGAACAATATAAAAATATTCAAACGATATCTGATGAAATTTTAATAAGCCTTTCTTACAAACCCATTAAGCAACAAAAACCAAATACCCACATCATAGGAGAACCAAATTATAAGTTTAAAATATTAAAAATATTTAAAACCAATTTTGTTTTCTTTATTTTCATACATATTGCATTTCCTTTAAAAATTGTTTAAAGAAAACCTTTAGTTTTAATTAAAAAGTTAAGTTCGTGGTTGTAAAAGTTAACAGTTTGTTCCGTACATTAAACATGAAGCATTTAGATTTAAAGATAAGATAATCGAGAACATTAGGGAAATCAGGAGACCATAGTTAGCTTGTTTCTTGATCTGGTGAGTTTTCCACGAAATTGTGTTGAAATCGTGAAACACTCTTATTGCAAATGAAGCTTCTCTAGCATAAATATAAACATAATAATGGCGTTCAAATTCCTATGTGTTCTAGACAGCACGATGTTGCTAGAATGATGTCGATGTTGCCAAGAGCTTAAGAAATTCATGAACAAGTTTGTTTTGTTATAAAATGTGCTGTGTAGTCAGCATTACAATAGGTGCCACAACAACACATAAAAACTTTTTAAGACCAAGGTTCCACAACAACATGCGTTCTAAGGATGTTAATGGACGCAAATCTTTTTTCTTGTTTTTTTTTTAATTTTTTGTTAAATAAAGTTATCCATTAAGAATAAATCCTGTCACATACAAAATACGACAAAGGCCAATATTTTACAGCCCTTGGGCCCACGCGTATTTCATGTGATGATTACCACATATTTTATACTTCTTGAGGCGCCTGTCCTTAATGAGTCCAAAAACTTTTGTTCGGCCTTTTTTCTCAAATCGGCCGCTTTTTGGTTTGACAAGCTCCGAAAAAGCCGATTGCCCGCGATCTTGTAAGTTTGCTACCACATTTTTTTTAACTATGGTGATTGGAAATTTGTTTCAGAACACGAGGGTAAGCTGTCTGACCAAAATGTGTCTGCTATTGTCGAGTGACAACTGACACTTTGGTATGTTGGGGTTGTCGGACTAGACAATAGCAGACAAATTTTTGTCGGACAAGGTTATCCTCGTTTTCTAAAACAAATTTCTAACCCCCATAGTAAAAAAAAAAATAATTTACAAGATCCCGGGCAATTGGCATTTTTTGGAGCTTGCCGAACAAAAAAGCGGCCGAATCGAGAAAAATGGCAGAACAAAAGTTTTTGGACTCGTCAAGGACAGGAGCCTCACGAAGTATAAAATATGTGGTAATCATCACATGAAATCAACGTGGGCCCAGGGACTATTATGATGGGATAGAGAAAATAAAAATAAAATAAGAGATAAAAAGCAAATTTGTTTTAAAAATTTGGAGGAACAAAACTAAAATGGGGTTTCCAACAATCCAGATACTGGCATAATCCTTGATTATGTGACGCACTATCTTCCTCAATGATTTAAGGCCAGATATAGTTATATGAAGGCTTGTTTCTTCTAGCAAGCAACAGCATGCCAGGATCAAGGATTATTCCATAGCTAAGGTTGAGGGTGCTACCGGTGAATGCATACAGTTCAACCGGCAGCACCCCTTAGATACCACCTTGGCTAGTGATATCTCACTACTATTGTCAGTGAAGTTGTTATACAATTATATTACAGTTATTTTTAATTTAATGGTCTTGGTCTGCAAAGGTTTTTATGTATTGTTGTGACACTTATTAGCATTTCCTACAAGACAACACATTTTATAAAAAAAATCAACAGCAGGTCAATAAGTTTAATAAACAGTAGGAACACAAAAGTTGTTCTTAAATTACATAGATAACGCCAAATTTACCTAGCCGACATATCGTCGGCTTAGAGTGTAAACCTGCTAACAGCCAATATAGTAAATTATCAGGAGAGACAAAAAACATTTTTAAAAAAATTGAATGTATTTTTTTAAAAAGCTTTTACATTTCTGACCATTTATTTGTATTCCTTACAATATAAAATAAAAGAAAGGTTATTTAATTCAGTATTTTAGGTAGATTTCATATAAAAATCTACCTATTGCAATGGGCTTCATGTCGGAATTTCGGAAAAATTTTTGTGCCAAACGACTATATATGAAAAGCGGAGACGAAAAAACAAAAAAAAAAAAATTTATATATATATATATATATATATATATATATATATATATATATATATATATATATATATATACATATATATATATATATATATATATATATATATATATATATATATATATATATATATATATATATATATATATATATATATATATATATATATATATATATATATATATATATATACATATATATATATATATAATCGATATGAGATATAACGAAAACGACCGGAACTCTCACGGCATTTGTTGAGGTAGATCAAAAAAAATTTCTGTACTTGTGTGTTCTATTAATATCTTGGACAAGTTCGTGAATCAGCAAAATCCGACACGTGGTTAAGAAACTAGAGGCTTTTTTCTGAAAAAAAATTGATTTTTTAAAACCGTTATAACGGCCGTTTGGATACTAAGTTTTCAAAAAATTTAACAAATTTAGAATCTTTGGAATCTTTTTTATCAATTTGTTTTAAAAATAGACCTCTGCAGTTAGAGGTTCCTGAGTGACCGGCTCCAACAAAAAAGTTTGCAAAAAAAAATTTTTTTTTTAAACAACTGGCACTCTCACGGTCGCATTTATAAGGCCAGATCAAAAAACCATTACTAAAAATGTGCGTTTTATTAATATCTTGGACAAGTTCGTAAATCAGCCCCATCCAACACATGGTTAAGAAACTAGAAGCTTTACACTAGAAGAAAACTCTGTTTTTTAGATCCGTTATAACGGCCGTTTGGATTCTAATATTTTTAAAAACTTCATAAATTTAGAATTTTTGAAACCTTTTTAATTAGTTTTTTTCAAAAAAAAGACCTCTGCAGTTGGAAGTTTCTGAGTGAGCGGCTCCAACAAAAAAGCTTGTAAAACACAAAATGCGTTTGAATCAACCGGCGCTCTCACGGTTGCATTTGTGGAGCCAGATCAAAAAACTTTTCTTAAAAATGTGTGTTTTATTAATATCTTGGACAAGTTCGTAAATCAGAAAAATCTAACACATGGTTAAGGAACTATAGGCTTTATACTAGAAAAAAAAGTGGTTCTTTTAATCCGTTATAACGGCCGTTTGGATACTAATATTTTTAAAATCTTCATAAATTTAGAATTTGTGGAAACATTTTAATCCGTTTCTTATAAATATAAACCTCTGCAGTTAGAGGTTTTTGACTTGTTGGCTTCAACAAAAAAGTTTGCAACAATCCCCAACTACAATTTCCAAAAACCTTATAACAGTCAATGTCAACCTTATAACAGTCAAAAAAATAAAAGATTTGAATAGAAGAAATAAATTTTTTTCTTAGAAATAAACTATTTTGATATTTTGCAGTAATTGCACGACATATGATATAGAGTAGGTTTGTGTCATAAATTGTCACACACATGTTCTGTGGTAGATTTGATATTTGTTTGTTGCAAAATTGGATAGATATAATTTTGCTTGTAGGTAGCTAATTTTTCTTTTTAAAATTTGTTTCATATCTGTTTGAAATTAGTTTGTTTTGTTTAAACTAATCTGATACATCAGATTCTACTGATACACAAAACTGTCTGATCTCGAAATCTACCTATTTCTAGCGGATATACGTGCCGCTTGGACTTTTTTTTATTTATAACCACTTTTGTGATTTAACAGGTTTTTTTAATCAAATACAATTTTTAATATGGGACTTAGCAGGTTTTTCGTAAACAAAACCATTTTTTCCTTGACTAGTGCAAAGTTATAAATTTAGTATTAATAAAACAAAACAAAACTCTTCTTTTAATTATTAGATAAAGTATCTTTATTTTAACATATCACATTTTGGAATATTTTTTTCAGTCTTAAAATTGACAAAAATTTCATTATCTTAATAAATTCACATTGTAATAGCTTCATTTTTAAACAAAACAAAAAACTTAAAATTAACAAAAAATAAACTCTGTCTTTTTATAGAAACATAATTAGTCACATTTTTTTATCATAAACTAACTTAAATTATTTTATACTAATAATTAAATATTTCCTTAACTAATAATATAAAAACTTAGACAAACATAACTCAGGCTGAATGACGTATATAAATGTTATAATCAGTCTCCATATTATAGTTAATTTCTAGTCATGAAGTAAATTATCATAGTATTTACGGTAGTCTTCTGGCAACGTATTTTTTAAATACTGCAAGTCATCGAACTTTCTTTTAGTTATTTTTCTTCTAGTAAGGTACTGATTTCGAAGTGCATCAAATGGCAAGGCAGTAACAGCCGCTGATTTTCGTTGCGGTAGTACAGTACAGAATCTTAATTTGAAGAATACATCACCATTTGGAGTGTAACGAATAGCTCTTAAGACAGTAACTTTAGGGTCACCTTTACCACGCCCAGGACGAATGCTTTTGAAAAAAGCTACTTTATCAAAGTTTTTGAAAAAAACTATGGTTTAAGTATGTTACATCATAAGGTCTGGGATGTTTTCGGGCTGATTGGCAAATGGATATGTACTCCGCAGGCACATTGATATTTTTGTTTTTAACAGCACGTTCAACAGAGGAATGGATACTGTCGGCTTCCATCTGCGTATGTCCAACTTCTAGAAATTTTTGTTCTATTATTATGTTGTTGTTCATAGCCGTACGTAGCAATGCATTAGACATTACACAGTTTCTGTTTTGATAGGTACAACCATCGGTATAAAAAATTATTTTTTTTGGTTTTATTGATTCATTTTGTTAAATTTTTTTTTCAATTAAGCTAACCCAAACACTTGCAAACTCATCAAAATTCAAGCCTCCTTCGGTTTCATTCCATAAATAACAATAGCCATCTTTGTTATTCAAATTATAAAAGGCAAGATTGTGTATTTGGAGCTTCGTTCTATAGTATAAACTACTAATATTTGATTTTGGTGCCATCAGAACTGCCTGCAAGTCAACAGTAAAAGCAAGACTTTCTTCACGTATGTCTTTTTCTTTCTCAGTTCTGGTTTCTTCTTTCTTCTTTAGATGTTCTGTATAGCGTTCTTGAGATGTATTCCCAACTTTATAGAGTGCACATATTTCACACTGGTCTTTTTTAGGGTGGAACAATCCTAGGTTTTGATTATCAAATTCTTCATTAAATTTGCAGATGGATGATTTACATTGCGTGTTTTACACCAATCATTCATATAAAAATCATAAACGGATCGTTTTGATCGCCACTCTGGCAACAAGTACTTCTTTTGTGTACTAGCACGACAGTAGTGCGACTCCATCGCTGACAATGATTCTAAAAATCTTTTCAGCTCCATGCGATCTAATTCGAAAGGCCTAGAAGTAGAATTTATTGTTTGAATGGAATCAAAATCCTTTTCATTCCTTTTAAAAGTAGTTCCTCTTTTATTTTTCCAAATCAAAACAGTCCATCTTCCAATTCCAAGCGAATTCAAAAACATTGTTCTGCAAACTTTGACTGTCTGATCATTCTTTTTCAAATAATAAAATAAAGATTGTCCTCTTTTCGGTTGTTTATCAGATTTTCTTACCCTCTGTCTCATAACAGGGAAAGATGTTACAAGATTATCAACGAAAATTTTTTTCCTAGCCAGCTAATACTCCAAAATTCTTTAAAAATATTCTGCCTATCTGTCTCTGTGAGTATTGAACATTTCAAAGATCCTTTCTCAGTTATTTTACACAAGCATCTATTCCTCATTACTCTAGGCTGCCTTGGCATTTCATAGTTCCATTTTTCTTCTTTTTTTCTTCCATAATACTTTTTTCCAGCCTCTCTCAACTTTCTGTTTCTTTCAGCATACCAGTTTGATTTTTGAATCTGAACCCTTTTCTTTCTTTTATTGCTTTTCTTTGGATAGTTTTCGTATTCAGACTCAGAGTCAGAATTAATTTTATATGGTACCAGGCCTTGCATACTTTCGTCTGATAACAGATCGTCTATTTGGTTGGTTGGATTTGAGAACATATTAAGATGATCGTTAGTTACGATACGATAGATTTGATCTTCTTTACTTGCACACAAGTCCTAGCTTTTACGGCCAAGACAATTATTTCTCGATGACATCTAAAATAAGTATAAATCACTACAGAATTTGTAAATAATAATTTTTTGCAGCAGGCCAAATAAAATTAAAATTATAAAAACTACGTTTGAACTCGACAATTACGTCTCAACCAAAAATTATAGTTCTTATACTCTACTATACAAGAAAGCTAAAGAAGCGAGATATTTATTAAAACAAAAATACACTATTAAAAGTTATTAATTTATTATAAAATGCATGATACCTGCTAAGAACAATAAATTTTTGAATTATTATAAGAAAAAACTTTTAACTCCAATCTGATTGGGTATCTTAAATTTTACTAGCAACGTTACTTATTTATCGACACAAAAAAATAGTAAGTTAACAATACAAACACATCCCTTTGTTTTTTTTTAGTCTAAACCTTCATTTAGACTATTATCACAGAAAATAGTACATTATGATGCTAGGACGTAAAGCTAAAGATTTTGGACGGATGTGGAGTTTGCAAATCGAGGCGCTAGCCGAGATTTGCACCCACATTAAGTCCAAAATAGCTTACGGCCGTGCATCATATACTATTTTTTATTCGCCGCAAGCAAAATATTTTAAGAAAAGTTGTTTATTCTAAATTAAAATTATAAATTTTCAAAAATTTTAAAATAAAAATATGTGGATACAGTAACCAAGTAACAAGTAACCTTTGAAAAAATATTTATTATTTTTTCCAAATTATTGTGTAGCTATGACAACAAATGATAACAACTATTTTAATTGGATAATGAAATTTTGAATTTGCGGGTTGCTTTGATAAAAAAATTTATTTTTCATAGAATTTAAACAACTACAAATGCCTTTTACTTTTTTGGACGTAGCTATGACGACAAAATAAACAGTTGAAAAGTGATACTTTAAAGCCGCAAATCACAGTAATAAAGTAACACTTTAATATATAGGCGAATAAAAAAGTTATTATTTCGTTATAATTTCGAATGTTTGGTGCAAAATGACGGTTGACATGGAGTTAGCAGTTTTACGTTTTGAAGTCATGGACTTGACAGTTTTACTCATCGCGTGATTTTGACGGTTTAAAAATAAAACTGACAGTGAAATTTATTCTCGATTGTGTATCTTTTTTTACACTTTTTGAATACTATAAAAAACGTTATTACGATAAAAATGGATTTAGCAGGTTTACACTCTAAGCCGACGATATATTACATTAAATTACGCGTAAAGGAACCACATTGATGTGAACACTACAAGCTGTACGTGCATACAGAATGCGTCCGTCTGGTCCAGTTTGAACTATTAGTTCATATGAAAAGTGAAAATAGAAACACAATATACGGAGGGGAAAAACGGAACGGACCCTTAACACAAAATCAAATTTTACGGAAGACATAACCATAAACATTGTTTAAACTTTCAAAATATCTTAAAAGTAAACGGAATGAAACCACTTCATTCTGTATAGACCTTTAATATATAACATATATTAAAAATAAACGAATTTGGCTAATTTGAATATAGGAACCTTATTTTTATGGTCCATTCGGTTTCACGAAAATATTTTTACTACTTTTCAGTTTTCACTAAAAGCAGAAAATGAGTTAAAACAAAAAAGTCAGAGAAGTGCGTATAAAATTGCCTTGCCAAGGCTTCCGTGAATGTATAAGAACTGTAACAGTTCACATAAGCGTGAATTCCAGTGATCAACAAGATCCGCTACTTGTTTCATCATCCCATCATCATTTCACCTCCCGTAGGGAGGTTATTGTTTTTTTAGTTCAATTAAAGACGGTGAAAAACACGTGATATCAGCAAGGTCTGGAAATGAGGTTTTTTATTTTGTACATTTAGGTAATGGAATTCGTTGACATCAATAAAAATTTTTTCTGCGTTATGAGTTTTTTTTTTACCCTGTCTTAAGATACAGGGTGATGAAAAATCAAAAAATTGCTCGACCCTGGTGTATTGAAATGGCTCTACAGTCAAAACTACTGAACTGATTTTAATGTTATATAGCTTAAAATGTAGGTATTGAACAGAGCTCAAAATAATAATTCACATTCTATGACCTTGAACATTTTCTTTTAGGAAAATAACGATAAAAAATTCAAATTCGATTTTCTAGAAATGCGTATTTTTAAAATTTTTGATTTTTTAATATGTGAAAGGTACATATTTTAAAATATAAACAATAACACAAATGTACTTAAATACAAATAATCCACGAGTAAACGTGTTACAAATATTTATATTCTCAAGTATAAAATAGTCTAAATACAAACAAAAATAAATATCTGCTTACTTTTTACAAAATATCTTTTCTACTCTCACTGTATTGTTTGTATAATTACTATGAATAAAAGATTATTAATATTTGGTTATATATATAGTTTTATTTACAAGCCTAGTTTTGTTAGTTTTAAAAATCGTGCCACGTTCTTTTATTAACATGAATGTCAAAAAACTATGTGGTTGAAGTTAGTTACAATGTATGGCAACTGAAGCTAGTTACAATATCTATATCTATAATTTTATGCACATATGTTACACGCTATCGTTTTTTTTTTTTTTTTTTTTTTTTTTTTTTTTTTTTTAAATATAACTATTATGTGTATGGGAAATTGGTTTACTGTAACTGTTATATTTTTTTTTTTTTTAATATAAAATTATATTATAATTATAATATAATTAATTGTAATATAGCACAGTTCATTTTACAAAATTCAATTATTTAATTCAAATTTACTAAAAAAAACTAACAAAAAAAAATTCAGCAGAAGTCAGCAAGATAAGGCGGAAGCCTTACTATTCTCCCTGATCGAGTTCTGACTGGTGCTGTTGATATTTGTGAATCATACTGAAAAGAGGGACATTGGTTATTGGAAGTGCCATCGTTTATTGTAGTATGAAAATTCTGTTCTGGTGCGTCCTCACACGAAGACTGGCTGCTTAGATTCGCAGAAACAACATCATCATATTCATTAGAAATATTGTTATTGAATAGATCATTAGTGATTATATTTGGTGTGTATGGAATATTTGTTTTCTTTAAGTATATTCTATTTCTACGAATAATATTTCCTTTATTATTTTTAAGTAAGTATGACCTATTGTTTTCAGTTTTTACTATTTTTGCAGGACTCCATTCATTATTTTTATAATCTTTCAAAATTACATTATCATTGGTTGACAGAGTTTTTAAGTTTTTCGCTGTTTTATCATGAAAAGCTTTTTGCTTTTTTCTTATGCATGAACGCTTTGCTACTATTTGGTTGTGGGGAATTGACAAAGGTCTATCTAAGGAAATTAGAGCAAACCGGGGGAATTGTTTTGATTGATCGACCTAGAAATAACTGAGCTGGTGAATATTTTAAATCAGCTAAAGGTGAATTTCTATATTCCATTAAAGCGATATCGAGTTCGTGTAATTTTTGTGTATTAGATAATTTTCGCATTATTTGTTTTGCTATCGATACTGTCTTCTCTGCCAATCCATTACTTTTTGGGTAATGTGGACTGGAAAATTTTAAAACTATATTCCATTTGCTAGCATATTTCTTAAACTCAAGACTGTAAAATGGATTGTTATCGGATAATATATAACATGGATAACCATATTTAGTAAACAATGTATCTAATTTTTTAATAACTTCAGAAATTGATTTATTATTAATTTTTAATACTTCAAGCCAATTTGAATAGCTATCTACAACAATCAAATAGGATTTATCAGCAAAATCGAAAATATCCATGGACACTCTTTCCCATGGAAAGTTAGGAAGTTCATGGCTTATCAAAGGCTCTTTACAGTTTTTTGTTTGATATTTCTGACAAGACTTACAACTTTTGACGTATATTTCGATATCGCTTGTCATATTTGGCCAATAGTAAAGTTCACGTGCCTTGTTCTTCATTTTTTCAATTCCCAAATGACAAAAGTGTATATATGTTAGAATTTCATGTCTTAAACCTTGAGGAATTATTAGTTTATGATTATAAAACAACAATTCGACAGAAATACTAAGACAATCTTTTAGTTTATGATATTGTTTCCATAAAGAATTAACTTTATTTTCAGGCCAACCTTCTTGGACAAATTTAAAGACTTCTGAAAGTATTTTATCTGTTTTGGTTTGGTTTTGAAACTTTATTTTATTTGCCTGTGATAGACATGCATTATTAACTATATTGTTAATAATATAAGTCATTTCTTCATCGACAGGATTTGTTTCAAAAATTGCGTCTCTGGACAAGGCGTCGGCAATTAATAAATCTTTGCGAGGCATATACATACACGATAGTAATATTATATCTGAGCAATTTTAACAACATTCTTTGAATTCTAATGGAAGCTGTATCTAGATCATTCTTAATTATTTTGGACAGTGGTTTATGATCACTTTGAACTACCAACGGCTTACCATATATATATTGATGAAATCGCTCAGTAGCAAACACAATTGCTAAAAGTTCTTTTTCTATTTGTGAATATCTGATTTCGGATTTATTTAAACTTCGCGAGGCATATAATACTGGCTGATTGTTTTGAAGAAGTACTGCACCCAAACCTTCTTTTGACGCATCTGATTGAATAACACATGAACATTTGGGATCGTAAATCTTAAGTACAGGGTGTGACGTAAGAACTTCTTTTATTTTATTAAAATCGTTTTTATGATTTTCTGACCAATTCCATTCTGTTTTATTTTTTGTTAAATCGCGTAAATTATAAGTTAATCTTGAAAGATTTGGGATATATCCCGACAAAAATTTTGTTATACCTAATATGCGCATTACTTCCTTTTTATTTGTTGGTTCCTTCATACATGTTATGGCTTTTATATGTTTAAAATCTGGCGTGATACCGTCTTTTGAAATAATATTGGCCATAAATTTTACTTTGGCAAGCCGAAGCTGTATTTTTTCGGGATTAAATTTGACGTTGTATTTTTCTGCCTGTAACAATACCTTGCTTAAGATTCCATCATGATCTTCCAAGTCTTCGCCATAAATGATTAAATCATCAAAGTAGATTTCAACACCCTTAATTGAACCGAATATTTCTACATTCTTTCTCTGAAAAACTTCCGGGGCACTATTAATTCCGAATGGAAGCCTTTTAAATTGATATCGCCCAAATGGGGTGGCAAAAGTACATAAGTCAGCACTTTTCTGATCCAACTGTATTTGCCAAAACCCGTCTCTCATATCTATAACTGAAAAAACGGTTTTACCTGATAGGCGCGATATGACATCCTCAGACGTTGGAATCATATAATGTTCACGCATGATACATTCGTTTTAAGGTTTTGGGTCGCGGCAAAGTCTTAATTCACCGTTTGGCTTTTCTACTAACATAATGTTGTTAACCCACTCAGTGGGATGATGAACCTGACGAATTATTTCCTTTTCCACCAAATAATCTAATTTAGATTTTAACCGATCATACAAAGTAAAGGGAATCTTTTTACGATATTTAATTACTGGAATCGAGTTTTCTTTCATTTTAATATTGTATTCTCCAGGAATTTTGCCGAGTCCGTGAAATACATTATAAAATTTCTTTATTAAATTTTCCTTATCATGAGGTAATGTCGGTAATGTCTGATTTTCACCAACAATGTTAATTCTTTTAACTAGACTTAAATAAATACAGGCATTTAAGCCCAGAAGGGGCTGAAGATGGTCGTCGACTATAACAAAATCCAATAAATATGAATTATTGTAAATTGAACACTTTAAACTAATTTTTCCGTATGACTCTAGTTTAAAATTTCCGTAGGACAGTAAACCAATTTTTACATTTTGAATATTTTTTTCCAACTTAATTTCTTCTACATATTTTCTATGAATAATATTACATTCAGCGCGTATCAAGCATTACGTATCAAGTTTAAAAACTACATTAATTTTATTTTCAGTTCGAATATTTTGGAACCATCCTGAGTGATTGATACTGAAAACTTCTTTTAAATTAAATAAACTTAATTCAATACCTGTGTCCGATGGTGGTTGAGTCACATACGAGACATCTTCCCCTGTTTCTTGAGCCATCTCATTGATTATAGTAATTGTACGACACACTGATGCAAAATGATTGTGTTTTTGACATTTGGTACATGTTTTGCCTAAAGCTGGACATACAACTCTGTTGGGGTGAACATACCCACATTTTCTGCACTAAAATTGATTAGATACTGTGTTGTCTTTATGGGATGATCCTTTTCTTGCTGAGTTTATCTCTACAGGTGTTGTTTTGCGCTTCAAATGAATTACATCTACCTGCTCCTTCATAATTTCACTTTGCTGAAGTATTTGCATATTGCTCTTCAGAATTTCGTCGGTTCTGCACATTTCAATTGCTTTTTCTACTGTTAGATCTTTTTCAGCTACTAATTTTTTCTGCATCGATTCATCTCGTATTCCTAATATTATTCTGTCTCGCACTAGTCGGTCTTTGTATGACACAGTGCATCCTGTGCCTGCACAAACAAACTCACATAAAGCTGCTTGATTTTTTATTTCTGTTATGAAGCTGTCCAGTGATTGGAACGGTTTTTGATTTATTTGATTGAACTTGAATGTTTCGACTATTGGGTTGCATTTGGGAACAAATAATTCTTCGAATTTTTGTAATACATTATTTAGTTTTAGTTTTTCCGTTGTCAAGCCAAATGTATTATTTCGGTCAAGGCCTTCATCTCCCAAAAAATTTAAGAGAATTGCTATTTTTATCGACTCATCAACTTCTTGTTTCCCTGTTGCAATTATATAGTTATTAAACTTTTGTTTGAATCTTGACAATTTCTTTCAGCGTCTGAAAACTCCATGTTGGGCGGTGGCTTGATGTCCATTATGATCTTTATTCAAGTTTTGTTTTATTTCACTGTTTAATGATGATATTTACACCTGACACCATGTATTGTTTGTATAATTACTATGAATAAAAGATTATTAATATTTGGTTATATATATAGTTTTATTTACAAGCCTAGTTTTGTTAGTTTTACAAATCGTGCCACGTTCTTTTATTAACATGAATGTCAAAAAACTATGTGGTTGAAGTTAGTTACAATGTATGGCAACTGAAGCTAGTTACAATATCTATATCTTTAATTTTATGCACATATGTTACACTCACCACTAATAATTATATTTAGAATACGTTAAATGGATTTGGGTAGTTTAGAAACAAATTATAGTAAAAGAAAAAGCTGAATATACTCAAATATTTGAAGTATTATTATTTATTTGGGAGTACAGAAACTTTTTGAGAAAGTATGTAAAACGAATAATTATCCCTAATGGATCATGTGTACCGTAATAGTTATTGATTAAGCAATCGGATTTAACATGGACATAGATTCAACTATTAGTCAGAATAGGAGTTATATGTTATGGTAATAAAATGTGTTGTGTGGAAGGCAATACAATTTACGTCACAGCACTTGAAAACCTTTAAATACCAAGGTCCATCAAGAACATAACATGCGTTCTAAGGTGTTAATGAACTCAAATTTTTTGTTTGTTGAGTTTAAGAATGGATAAATAAACAGTAAATATAATCACATCATAAAATACGATAAACCAATATTTCATGATAGGATAAATGAAATAAAAATAAAACAAAAGGAATATTCCATAACTAAGACTGAAGGTGCTACCGTTGACTGAATACAGTTTATCCGCCAGCATTCCTAAGATATCCCTGTCGCTAGTGATATCTCACTACTATTGCCAGTGGAATATTTTATATCTCACGTTAACTCGTAGGTTAATAACAGGGATTGAAGAACGCGGGATTGTTACGCGGGGTAGATCACAGATGAAAACAAATTTACAAATGAACAATACTGATTTTTTCATGAGAAAAAACTTAAAATTAAGTTTGGAGGGGTTTTTTGTGAGCTATTAAGCATAAGTACATATTGGAAATCCTAATAAAACTTTAACTCCTGATCAGAACAGATCGTTAAAAAACAAAAGTAAATCAAATATTTTTTATTTAAAGTTAAATAAAAGTAATAACAAAAACGGATTTTTAATAATTCATTTTATAAAATATGAATTGGCTGAAATATCACAGCTCGAAATATCAAGACTTCGGTCTGTGTTAAGGATTTTGATACAGTTTTCGGCAAAAAAATTTTATGAGGGCATGGTTTTTAGTTTTGGGCAGCGATGTATCCAAACATAACTTTTTGTTAAAGTACATGTATTTTTTATCACTGTTTAGATATATGTATATTACAAAACTAACACGAAACATCAATACGTTGTCAGAAAATTACAACAGATTATATATTAACATAATTTAGTGAAAAGATTATACAATCAGCAAACTACTCAAAAACCTCTACAGCGTTTCGAGAAAATATTTCAAAATCACAAATTTATATTTCTTTCAAAATTCCAAAAATATTGTAAAAATTAAATAAAATCAAAAATTCAAACTTTTTTCAAACAAAATTCTAAAAATATTTCAAAAATTATTACAAAATCAAAGAACTTTGAAAATTTTTTTTCAAAATTCTTAAAATATTCCAAAAATTAGAATAAAATCAAATATTTAAACTTTTCTTTTTCTAAATTCTAATAATATTCCGAAAATTCTTAAAAATTTAAAAATTCAAACTTTTTTCAAAACTCTAAAAATATTGCAAAAATTATAACAATATTAAAAATTGAAACTTTTTCCAAAATTATAAAAATTATAACAAAATCAACAATTAAAAATTTTTCAAAATGCTAAAAATATTCCGAAAATTCTTACAAAATCGAAAATTGAAACATTTCCAAAATTCCCAAAATATTTAAAAAACTATAACAAATTCAAAAATTTCAATTTCCAATTATATTTACGTAAGCAACAGCTAAATTTTTTTTTCCAAAAAATTATCTAACAAATAAATGAAATCATTTTTTGACACACTTGACAACTTTTTTTTACAAACTTATAATGCAATAAAATTCTCAATAATAATAATTTCATGTTCATTATATGTACATTTCATTTCTTACAAATAACTAATTTTATCATTTTTCTAAAAAAATAAATGAAAATCCCTTTTTTGACACACTTGACATTATTTTTTTGACTAACTTATAATTCTCAATAATAATAATAAAATTTCATGTCAAACAAATAATTAATTTTATTTTTCCAAAAACTTAATTAAAAAAATAAATACAAATCTTTCTTTTGACACACTTGACAAAATTTTTTTGACAAACTTATAATGCCATAATTCTCAATAATAATAATAAAATTTCATGTCAAACAAATAATTAATTTAATTTTTTTCAAAAACTTGGGTAAAACAATAAATAAAAATCTTTCTTTTGACACACTTGACAACATTTGTTTGACAAACTTATAATGCCATAATTTTCAATAATAATTATAAAGTTTCATGTCAAACAAATAATTAATTTTATTTTTTTCCAAATACTTGGGTAAAAAAATAAATAAAAGTCTTTCTTTTGACATACTTGACAATATTGTTTTGACAAACTTATAATGCCATAATTCTCAATAATAATAATAAAATTTCATGTCAAACAAATAATTAATTTTTTTAACTACTAACTTGAGAAATAGTCATTATTTACTCGAATGCCCTAATGAGAAGTAATTTTAATCCCCGACTACTAAAGAATATATGCTTTCCACTGCTCCACAACTAGTGATTATAATAAAATTCTTCAACAGTTCTATACTTTATTAAATATTCCCCTAACAAATTAAAAACTTCATTTGTTGGTATAGTAATATCAAAAGGTTAAAACGAGAACAATACATATATAAAATATAAAATAAAAAAGTTTTTCTATGCTATCTATGATGTATGTTTTTCAATATGGTGATAAAAACTTTAGCAGGCAAACTGGAAATCAATCGAAATATTTTGAAGTCGTGGATAAAATAGCATCTTGTATTCGCATAGGATGATGGCAATTCTTCACTCGGATGATTCTCTACACTCGCTACGCTCGTTTCGGGAAACTTCATCCTCGTGAAGAATTGCCATCATTCTCAACTCATACAAGAATCTACTATTCTCAATCTAGGTCAATAATAATAACAAAAAATTACCTAGGTTAATAATGACAAATTGTCTTTTATTTTTAAATGAAATGAACAAAAAACTCAAACAAATAATAATTGCATTTCTTTGTTTCGTTTTATTTGTATGAAACTAAACTTCCAGGCTACTTGATATTTTAAGATATTTAAAAAATGAAATGGAAAATGACTGATATCAAAATCTAATCAAAGCAAATATAATAATTAGTGTTAGTAGTTAAAAAAGTTCTATATATACCTCAGTTGAAAAGACTAATATAGACCTCGAACATTACACAGTTAAAAATAAGCTGGATATGTAATGCAAATTGCTACACATATAGATCCTACGGAAGTCTCCATTATAAAACAATGCAAAGCTTGTGTCAATGTCGATGTTTTCAAACTTCTACCATTAGTATAAAAAATAAATTATGATGGTAGAGTTGTACTAAAATTTGTGGTTTTGCATTAGAATTAGTTTTAATGCAGCATTTGCTTTGCAATTTAATAATAACTTGCTATACATAACTCATATTGCAAAGCTTGTATTAAAAGTTGCAGTAACTTTTTTAAGTGTGTATATCCCTCGACACTACGCGCCTCAGGATCTAAAAGTTCTCGGTCAATAATAGCTTACATCTTAACCTTGTTATATAATGTACTATTATTTTTTTCCAAAAAATTGGCTGAAAATAAATAAAAATCTTTCTTTTGACACACTTGACAACATTTTTTTGACAAACTCTTAATGCTATAATCTAGATTTGATCTCACATACTAATCCCGACCATCCAAATTTCTCCACATTCTTTGTTCCTACTCATTATCACTTAAAATGAACGTTTTTTAAGCAAAAAATATGCAAATTTCCTTGTTTTGACACACTTGACGATTTTTTTGACACACTTCCGTTACAGTTATCGAACACATCGTCCTTTCGGCTCTTACCATTGAATGTGCCTATTTTTAGCAACCCAAAATTTTTAAAATCCCTTCAGCCGTGTTCTAGATTTCGTCGGTTGTGACGGACGGCCTAGTTGAATTTATGTCCATGTTTAAATCCCATTGCTTAATCAATAACTATAACGGTACATATGATCCATTAGGGATAATTATTCGTTTTTCATACTTTCTCAAAAAGTTTCTGTACTCCCAAATAAATAATAATACTTCAAATATTAAAATCTGTCAATCAAAGTAGCGGTTGCAAGAAGACGTTGTTTAATTTTGTTGCTGTCAATTTTTTTATTTACAATTTTTATCGAATTTAATTTTTTTATATCAAATTATTATTTTAAATTATTATTTTAGAATAATTGTTTACTTTTTCGGGAATACAATACATATTAATAATTTTTCTTTTTGTTTTTTAGGTAAGGATTTTCTAAAAAAAATTTTGACCGAAAAAATATTGAAAAGAAACAATAAGTGAAAGAAAATTATAAGGGATAGGATAAGAATATTTTGCAAAAAAAAAATTAATTCAGATAAGTTTTTCTTATCATTCAAATTTTTATTTTATTTATTTTTATGTAGAATTCTAGTTATTTTATTAGTTTTGTTGTTAGTTTTCTTGTGGTCTTGTTGACTCAATAACAGGTTTTAAGTACACTTTATGTATAGTTTCCTGTCTTTGAGTTACATCTTGTTTTGATGTTTCTAAAATAATATTTTGTTTACAATTTCATAATTTTAATTGTCGATTTTAACAGTGAACCTAGACTTAGATTCAGGTTGTCCAGCTGTTGAAGTAGTCAATTTCAATTTCAATTTGACTTTGTTTGTTTTCGCATTATTGTGGTTTTCGTATGTATGTTTTTCATTGATATTTCTCTATGAATTAAAATGGCAAAATTATCTATCAGCTATGCGAACATAAGAGGATTGAATATAAACCTTAATTCAGTCCATCTTTTTCGTGAAACTATGAAACCTGATATTTTGTTTTTAACGGAAACGATTATCAGTGCGCGTATCAAAAACAACTAAAAACATGCGCAGTATTCATCGATCTTACTGCAGCATATGACACGGTCTGGCGAATTGGGATTATATATAAGCTGTTCAATGCAATACCTTGTAGCACCATCTCGCGTTTAATTAACAACATGCTGAGTAATCGTGTATTCAAAGTTCATCTAAATAATTCCTGCAGTAGGTCTAAAAGGTCTAAAATGCTTAACAATGGTTTACCACAGGGTTCCGTCCTGGCGCCATTACTTTTTAATCTGTACATTCATGACATTCCTGACACAACATCAAAGAAATTTGGTTACGCTGATGATTGGACCCTGGCCACTCAAAACAAAGACATGGGTGTTTTGGAGGATTTGCTCTCAACTGACCTAGCGATAATGAATGACTATTTTCGAACGTGGAGTTTATTTCCCAATCTAAGTAAAACCGAGAGCTCCTGTTTCCACTTAAACAACAAACTGGCAAAACACGAACTATCAGTGTTATTTAACGGCACTGTCATTAAATACAATCAACAGCCAAAGTACCTGGGCATTACTCTCGATAGAACTCTTTCTTTTAAACTCCACCTAGAAAATACGTCACAAAAACTTAAAACGAGAAACAATATATTGCACAAACTGGCAGGCTCTACATGGGGTGCTACTCCAGCTACCCTCCGAACAACTGCTCTAAGTCTGGTTTACTCAGTGGCTGAGTATGGCGCACCAGTCTGGTTGAATAGCACACATACTCAAAAAGTTGACTGCCAGCTGCATGCTACGATGCGTACTATAAGTGGTACTATCAGATCCACCCCTTTACCTTGGCTCCCTGTGTTAAGCAATATCGCTCCACCTGCACTCAGACGCTCGAATGCTCTCATGCGTGAACATAAAAAGGTAACTAACAACACCACGTTACCCTTGCACGAATATTACGGTGACCACACTCGTTGTCGATTGAAGTCAAGAAAGCCTCCACATAAAACTGCCAGCAATCTGCTGGCAACTGATTTTAATATCTTGGATGCCTGGGACACCTCCTGGCAACATTACAACACAACTGGCCTTTCTATTACTAACCCGACTTCTACCCAACCTGGTTTCGATTTGCCACGTCATACCTGGACTACATTAAACCGAATAAGAACGAATCATGGACGTTGTGCTGATTCTTTCTACAAGTGGGGCATTTCAGAGTCCCCTGAGTGTGACTGCGGCGCTCCACAACAAACTATAAAACACATTGCAACTGTGTGTCCAATTCGACGTTACAATGGCAACATCTCAGACATCCATCTGGCAACTCCCGATGTAGTAGCATGGATAGACTCGCTCGATGTAAACATCTAATGTTCAAATGTACTGCTCAATGTTCAAATATTTAACTTTTTAATTTTTACTTAAAAGACGCGCAATCAAATCGATTGTAAGTTCATTTAATGTGTATCCATGTATTGTTTTAGGTAGATTTCATAGAAGAGTCTACCTATTTTTAAGTTTAATTTTTTGGTGTGTCACAAAAAAAACCATACGCTAAATAAATAAATCAGTGCGCGTGCTGTGACCTTAGATAAAAACAAATACCTTTGTCCCAATTATGAACTTGAATCCTCATTCTACACTAAGCATGGGGTTTGTGCTTATATTAGGGATACTATACCATATGTGAGATTAAATAAATTTGAATTAAATGCAAAATTTCACAATATGGTGTCACTAAAAATTAGTTGCCCAAGTCAAACGCTGTTTGTCTTTGGACTTTACCGTTCACCTAATTCACCTGAGAACTCTAATTTATTTCATGACTTATCTGAGAAGATAGATAGGTTGGTTGAGTATCCTAATGCAAAGTTTATAGTTCTTGGAGATTTTAATGTCCACAATAAAGAATGGCTTACACACAGCTCTAAAACTGACGAGGTTGGTAGACAGGCTGAGTTGTTTGCTCTTTATCACAATTTTACTCAAATAATAGACCAGCCAACCAGAGTTCCTGACATTCCTGGTCAAAGTAGTAATTTGCTCGATTTATTTTTGACAAACGATCCATATCTGGTTCAATTTAAAATATCAGAACTATTGGGTGGTTCAGATCATAATTTGATCTCCACACAACTAAATATACAAATTCCAAAACAATTTAAAGCGAATCCACGCAATGTTTGGGATTACAAAGCTGCGGATTGGCAAGGACTTAAAAGTTTTTTTAGATGTTTTCCTTGGAAACGCTATTGCCTTACCGGCCAAGACCCAGACATAGCTGCATCAAATTTTTCCGAAACTGTAATTGATGGTATGCACAGATTTATTCCTAATAAATTGATCATTCCGAAAACTGATCTATGGTTTTCTAGTAAATGCAAAAAAGCTATAAAAGTTAAAAAAAAGGCTTTTCGAAAGTTGAATCAAAACAAAACCGATGAAAACCTTAGACAGTACCGTAAAGAGAGAAATTTATGTCGTAAGTTAATAGATGAAGAGAAACATCTATTTAATAGGAAAAAAGCATCTAAATTCGCAGAACATCCGACTGGTTCACGCAATTTCTATAAAGCCGCAAAGGCTGTCCAAAGCAACTTTTGTAAATCTTCCCTACCGCCTCTTGTTAATAGAGATGTCCCTATCATTGATCCAAAAGAGAAAGCTAATTTGCTTGGGCATTATTTCTCTTTAAATTCTACTTTAAAAGAACCTAATTTCCAACCTAAACCTATTTCTAAAGTTTCTTATAAAATGAGGCGGATAATTTTTCGGAAAAACATTGTTCGAAAAATGCTTTTAAAAATCAATACTAACAAGGCAACAGGCCCTGATTTTATTCCTCCGATTATACTTAAAACATTTGCTAGGGAGCTAGCACCAATCCTCACTAAAATCTTCTATTTGTCATATAAGAAAGGAATTTTTCCTGAAATTTGGAAAATGGCTAGTGTACAGCCAGTTTCAAAAAAGGGCAGTAAGACTGATCCTACGAATTACAGACCCATTTCAATTTTATCGGTAGTTGCTAAAATTTTTGAGAAATATGTCAATTTTAATTTAATGAGCTTCTTAGAGTCTTCCAAATTAATTAATGAGAGACAATATGGATTTCGAAAAGGAAGAGCGACGGGAGATTTGCTGTCTTTTGTCACTCATATCTGGAACAAGTCGCTTGAAAACTTTGGAGAAACATTCGGTGTTGCTCTTGATATTTCCAAGGCATTTGACAAAGTTTGGCACAACAACCTTATATTCAAATTGAGATCCTATGGTTTAGACGAGCAGCTTATATCTTGGATACAGAGCTTTATATCTGATCGAAAATTTCGGGTCAATGTTGACGGTGTATCATCGAATACTTTTTCAACTAATGCAGGAGTTCCTCAGGGTTCCGCTTTGTCACCAACTCTTTTTCTTATCTATATTAATGATTTGTTGGACTCAACGGTTCATCCTATACATAGTTTTGCTGATGATAGCACGCTACATGCGTCTCATGAAGCACTTAAATTATATACACCCTTAGCGCTTAGTGAGTGTAGGTCAAAATTGATAGATTCCCTTAACACTGATCTTAAAACAATTATGGATTGGGGTATTGCTAACAGTGTTGAATTCAATACAAGCAAAACACAGGTTTGTCATTTTTCTAGGATAACGACACCCAATCCTTTTCCATTAACGTTTGGCCCCAAAAATCTTTTAGAGAATGACTCTGTCAGACTTCTAGGAGTTGAGATTGAAAATAATATGAAGTGGAATTCTCATATTTTTAATCTGGCTAAGAATGCTGTTCAAAAGTTAGGATTTTTGGGGCGATGTCGTAAGTTTTTCGATAGCGAACAACTTCTTTTAGTTTATAAATCTTTTATACGTCCCTGCATGGAATACTGTTCTCACATATGGGGTGGAGCTTACTTGAGTAGTCTCAACTGCCTTGATTCTGTACAGCGTAGAGCTATTAAACTCATTGGTAACCCAAGTCTTACTAACGGTCTTGATTCCTTACAGCACAGAAGAAATGTTGCTGATTTGACTATATTTTATAAATATATTATGGATGAACGAGCTTCTGAAGAGATCAAATCGATTTTACCTAAATCAGCAAACCTTTCGCGTCACACCAGAGGAAACGTAGCAGCGCATCCCTTTACAGTTCAAATAATTAGGTGTAGAACTGTAGCCTTCCAATGTGACTTTTTCAACAGAGTCTCTCATCTTTGGAACGCCTTACCTTCCTGGGTTTTCCCTGATGAATTTAATCCTCAAGGCTTTAAAGTTAACGTTCATAAATTTCTCAGAGAATCTTAATTTGCATTCCATTCTTATCCCTAGTTGGCATGGTATCTTCGGATATTCAGAGACGTTAATTTATAATTTATTATAATTAACACTAAACATGCCTAACTTTGAATAAAAAAAAAAAAAAAAAAATATTTGAGTACTCAGTTTTTTTTTCCTTACAATAAATTCTTTTTAAACTACCCATACATTTTACATATTCAAAGTACATTCACACTACATAGCTAAGATTCAGGGTGCTACCGTTGACTGAATACATGTTCATACGCCAGCGTCCCTAAGATATCACCATTGCTAGTGATATCTCGCTACTATTGTCAGTGTACCTGTACCAGGTATTGAGAGGTATCTCCTTTTCTCTTTTCTAAATACATCCAATGTCCAAACACATCCAAAATTTGAATTGTTTTTAATATATTGCAGATATAATCTAAAAACTTTCATCCAGATAACGACTACTGAACATCATTACGTGCGTTCCTTTGGAACAAAATAGCTGCTCAAAGCAGCTTTTGAGTAGATCACAAATGGAAGTTTTCAAAAAAAACAAGACTATTTTATTATTATTAATTTTTTTTATTTTGGGCTGATATTTAGATCTAACTGGTCCATTTTATTATTAAAAATACCAAAACAAGTTTATAACCGATCTAAATAAAATCGAAAATTAAACTGCTTTTCAACTACACAACTTGTTCGAGGTAGAGTAGATCAAAGCAAATTTGAGTAAGTTTGATTTTCAATGGAACGCGCCTATTATTTTTGTACTCTAAGTACATTCAAATACATTCAAATACATCCAAATACCTCAAATACAAATTTTAACAAAACCAAATCCTTTTTAATCACCAGTTATACGCAGGGTTGTAACGTATAAAACACGTATTATACGTACGTATAAAACGTACAGTATAAAACACACAATTATTTACGTTTTATACCGTATGAAAGTAAAATCCTTAATAAATAAAAATACATTTTTCTACTCCTATCACAGTAAATTATAAATTACATCACACTATCCATGACATGTAAATTGGTTATTTCAAATAGCGTGCGGTAAGTAAAAAAAAGCGTGCGGTAATGGATTTTCATATATATATTACCGCATGCTTTTAATAAAAAGAAAAATTTTTATTGAAAGAAAAATTTGATTTTTTTAAAATTAAATATTTCAATTCATTTTGACACAGAATAATGCAAAGCCTATCACAATTTGTAAACTATTTGCATTTAATTTATAATCAGTAGTTCATTTTTTCAAGTAATTATATGCGTTTGGGCATTAAAACAAAGTCGTAGAAAAAGTATATAACAAATCTCGAGTTGTAAAGCATTTTCCATGCTCGTGAAGATACTGCACTCGGCGCTACGCGTCTCGTGCGCAAAATTTTCCCTCGCATGTAAAATGCAATTTACAACTCTAGATATGTAATATACTAATTATATAACATTATCGCGGGCGTATTATTCATCGTACTCGTGATATTTAATATTTATAAAGCCTAGATTTCTGGACTAATAGGAACAGTTGCTTTAGAAAATATAGAGTCGTCATGATAATTTCTGACCCAACTATTCCTATTAGTTCAGAAAACTTCCACATTTAACGTAAATGCTTCTTTTCAAAATATAATTATTTGTTTTCAAAACAAATTTAGTCTGCAATAATTTGACATTTCCAACCATACCTATTATTTATTCATCAATGACCAAAATTGAACTTACTCAATAGTCTTCTCACTAAACTTTTTCGTTTGACGTAAATACATATTTTAACTATTACAACTTTTGTATAAAAAAAGATTTGATCTGCAAGAACCTGTTATTTTCAAACTGTGTCTATTAATTGGAAGTGGTGCAACCCGGATTCACACAACAAAATTTTTTAAAAACATCTCTCTAATAATCTCTAATAATTTCCCTAACTGCTATGAAAAAAAACGACATTTATTCTGGAGCTGAAGTTGGATTGAACCATATTTTATATATTCAATAACATTTCATGATGCCAAATAATTAAGTTCATGAGCCAAATGTTTCTAATCCAAAATGTTTCCCATTAAGTAAATGTTGGAATTAAAATGAAAGAAAATCATATAGTATACGTGTTGAAAAATTCAAAAATAATTTAATTGCTTGAGCTTAAGTGCTAAAAAAAATCTCAAAAAAATCTCTTCAAATCTAGTGAATTAAAAATTATTAACCAGTTTAATGTACAGTAACATAGTCTTTCGTATAAAGTATAAAAATATACATTCAAATAACATCTAGAATTTAAATAGTTTTTGTTATAAATTATAAAATATATAAATAATTTGAAACTACGTAATTATATTTTTACTAAAATATATATACTTTTACTAAAATTATAATTAATATCTAAAGTAAGAAGTATTTCTAATTTTTTACGAATGAATTTCAAAAACAAAATCGTATTATACGTTTTATACGTTATATACGTTATATACGTTTTATACGTTTTATACGTTACGTATTATACGTGTAACGTATAAAACGTTTTATACGTGTATATTAACAACCCTGGTTATAAGTATAGTAGTTTTTATATAAAGTATTCGTAAATACTCTACATTCAAAGATATTTTTTTCAAATATAATTTCAGTTGAGTATAACATTTTCTCTGTTTCATTTTTCTTTGAACGTATTTTTTGAGTACAATAACAAATACAAATAATTTGAGTATTTGCAATAATTACGAGTAAATTATTACTATTTGTGCAGTGCTCTGGTACATATGTTACTAACATTTTATAAAAAATTCAGGAGGGGAAAATTTTTTATTTTTTTTAATTAATTTTATTGCAACACGCCTTAAAATTTTTCATCATAAAAAAAAGTAGAGTTAAAAAATGAACAGTTTTTTTTGGATTTACATATATGTTTTTATAACAAATTTTTAATTTTAACTCAAAATAAATATATTATTTCAAAATAAATACATATTTCTGATCTCGTTGTTTTTTATAAATATCTTCATCAGCAGTGTTCGGATGAAGTCAAATTCATTATGTCTGCAAACAGTCAAACTGTTGAGATCACTCACTCACCACTGCCATATAGTGACAGAATGCAGAGGAATTTCTTTGTTTGCAAAACGAAACCAACTAGCTGATAGATACGCCAATTTAAAAACAATTCCTGGAACACGCGGATATCATTCATACATTCCTACAAATGATGAATCAATCTTAGCTAGACGTTATTCTAACTCAACGGAATTTAGTAATGTAAAATTAAATAAATGATAAAAAATGTGTAAAATATTTATTTTGAGTTAAAATTAAAAATTTATTATAAAAACATATACATATGTAAATCCAAAAAAAACTTCATTTTTTAACTCCACTTTTTTTTATGATGAAAAATTTTAAGGCGTGTTGCAATAAAATTAATAAAAAAAACAAATTTTCCCCTCCTGAATTTTTTATAAAATGTTAGTACTTTTCACATATTAAAAAATCAAAAATTTTAAAAATACGCATTTCTAGAAAATCGAATTTGAATTTTTTACCGTTATTTTTCTAAAAGAAAGTGTTCAAGGTCATATAATGTGAGTTATTATTTTGATTAGCTCTGTTCCAATACCTCCATTTTGAGCTATATAACATTAAATCAGCTCAGTAGTTTTGACTGTAGAGCCATTTCAATACACTAGGATCGAGCAATTTTTTGATTTTTCATCACCCTGTATCTTAAGACAGGGTAAAAAAAAAACTCATAACGCAGAAAAAAATTTTTATTGATGTCAATGAATTCCAATACCTAAATATACAAAATTAAAACCTCATTTCCAAAATTGCATGTTTTTTGCTGATTTCACGTGTGTATTGAGTTAACATACAAATAATTCGACACCAATTTATTAAACGTTAATAATGTTTCTTTCTTTTTTTTTGCAGAAACTAAGTTTTGCTTTATATATTTATATGCAAGTCTTTTTTTGCACGATCAGCTGATTTTGGATGTTTACTGATTCGTAAAATATGGAGGTGCTGAAATCTCAAGCTCTGTGATCAAGACTTCAAGATATAGTTTTCGGCTTAAAACTTTTATGAGGTCATTGTTTTTAGTTTTGGGCAGCGATGTACAATAAACATAACTCTTTGTTAAAGTACATGTATTTTTTTATCTCTGTTTAGAAATTTATTACAAAACTAACACGAAACATCAATACGTTGCCGGAAAATTATAACAGATCATAAATTAATATAATTTAGTGAAAAGATTATACAATCAGCAAACTACTCAAAAACCTCTCCATTTAGCGTTTCGAGAAAATATTACCAAATCACAAATTCATATTTCTCTCAAAATTCCAAAAAATTGTAAAAATTAAAAAAAATCAAACTTTTTTCAAAATTCTAAAAATATTCCAAAAACTATTACAAAATCAAATATTTAAACTTTTTTCATAAATTCTGAAAATTTGCAAAAATTATAACAAAATCAAAAATTAAAACTTTTTTCATAATTCCAAAAATTCGAATAAAATCAAATATTTAAGCTTTTTCTAAATTCTAATAATATTTCAAAAATTCTTAAGAATTCGAGAATTCGTTTCGAGAAAATATTACCAAATCACAAATTCATATTTCTCTCAAAATTCCAAAAAATTGTAAAAATTAAAAAAAATCAAACTTTTTTCAAAATTCTAAAAATATTCCAAAAACTATTACAAAATCAAATATTTAAACTTTTTTCATAAATTCTGAAAATTTGCAAAAATTATAACAAAATCAAAAATTAAAACTTTTTTCATAATTCCAAAAATTCGAATAAAATCAAATATTTAAGCTTTTTCTAAATTCTAATAATATTTCAAAAATTCTTAAGAATTCAAAAATTCAAACTTTTTCCAAAATTCTAAAAATATTGCAAAAATTATAATAATATTAAAAATTTAAACTTTTTTCAAAATTCCAAAAATTATAATAAAATCAAAAATTTAAAAATTTTCCAATAATTCTTACAAAATCACAAATACAAACTTTTTTCAAAATTCCAAAAATCAACTGCAAAAAAAAACCGTATAAATCTATTTAGGAACTTTTGACTGGAGAAGTATTATGTTATTATGGAATCATAAAGTAAAAGATTGTATTTTAACATTAAGTTACAAATATTTTATTATTGAATAAACTTTTTAAAATAACATACAAATTATATATGTAGGTTAAAGAAAATAAATATAGTTATTAAAGATTATTTACTTATTTTACTTTTATAGTTTCTTCTGAGTTCAGACACTCACCCGTCTGAGGTGCGAAAGCGTGTGAATGTGTAGTAGCTTATGGGGGGTTGGACGCGGTGATTGCGGTTCTTTCGCCTAGGGGGTCGCCAGAGTCTCATTCATTCACTTGCTTCTTCTGATTTCCATATTTATCATGTCTCTCGTGTACACGTTCAGTTATTTGTGTTGAAGTAGCAGGGTTTCTTACTCGTTCCCAATGATTGGAGCTAGTCAGGGGCAAAAAATAACCTCATCTAGGTACGCGACCTGCTAAGCCTCTTCGTTGTTCCGCAACGAAGAAAGCGCTTCATTACAAATTGGCGCCCAACATGAGGCTCCTTAAGGGTCACTACAGCAATGTAGTACTCTGGAGGAGTCCCTCCATAATTTCAAAAAACTTAAAAATTTTTTTTTCTAAAATTTTTCTTCAAAAATTCAATTATCTTTCCGCCAAGCAATAGTTCAGACTCTGGTGACGTGAATGCTTCAAATACGCAGGAGCGGTAATAATCTGAGGTGGCTCAGATTATCATCGATGAGGAATGGCGCCCCCACGTCTCCAGCAACCATTTTCCTTTCTCTCTTCTATGAAACGCAAGTGTGAGAATAATTCTTCGGAATTATTCTCAATGGGGGTTACAATCCCACGTACCCTAGTAACGGATGGGTTTCTTGCTGGCACGGGGAATGACAGGGGTGACCAGATGCCAGGCTTAGATTTTTGTAGATTGGTGTATACACCTACTATATCCAGCCGGGTCATCTGGTTATGCTCTGGGTTCGCTGTGGCAGCAGGACTCTCATCCGGACTAACGACTTCTTATCGTTAGAGTCCCCTCCCAGGAGCGTTAGCACCCTATGGTCCGAGTTGTTCTCACGAATGATACTGGGGAACATCTTCCAACGCAGTCGGATCCACTGCTGAGGGAAGAGTTCGCTCAGCCTTCATGTCGTGAGTTAATTGGATTAGCTTGGATTAGCACCTTCCCGTATGTGTTGGTGGTTTTGATCACGGGTGGGGAGTGTTGATGATTGAATGATGGTTCAGAGGATATATTCTCTGACCATCCCATCGACACTTCTCATCCGGGTGAGATCCCATCAGCACATACCCCATCTCATTCCTTTCCCACCCTACCTTTTCTCTTCCTTATCCATCCCTTCTTGTTCCCTTTCTCTTACCTTGTTCCCATCCTTTAACGTAGGTTATTTTTTATTTTTTTTTTGATCCCACAAATAAAACCAACCAACTTTTTTTCCAAGAAAGAACGGCGATCACCACCCTCCACCCCATGGAAGTGAACACCCCGTGGTTGGTCCTCCCTTCCTCCGGTCACCATTATTAAAATTGAATAAATAAATAATAAATAATAATATTAATAAATAAATAAAACAGCTGATATTGCCAGGCACTGATTTTTTTTTCTCTCAAAATTTTAGGTCTGACAACTCAGAAATAAATAATAACTAACTTAAAGAATAAAACAACAATAGTTTACGCCAGGAATAAACACATTAAATAACATCAAGAATAAAAATAATAAATACATCAAAAATAAATAAAACCATTCATCAAGATAAAACAAAAATAAGGAATTTAAAAATTCTCACCACCCAGGATAGAAGACCACAAAAATATTATTAAGTAGTAATCTAATAGAATTAATTTTTTTTGTACTTTAAGAAATTTTTTTTTCGCATGTTAGTGTTAAGCATAAAAATTTAATTTTTTTTTTCCCGCATGATAAATTTTTGTTAATTTTAAATATTCTCCTTGCCGAACCGGTAGGCCTGCCGCACTTTTATTTTGTCATTCGTTTTCGCGTTCCGGGAACTACTGGATTCACCCGAAATTTAATCCAGAATTTTTTTCATATTTCCACCGCTTTCCATAGTATAGAATACTTGTTTTCTCTCAACATTTCAATCTTTTATAATTTTTGTTTGTTGTAGTCCACCGTCAGCAATATCTTAGCATATCAATTTTCTCTCCACCGATCACCTTTCTGTTTTCACTTAGGAAGATAGTACACAACTGTTTAACCTTTCAATCACAATGTCAGCGACTAATTGCGCTAATGTCTCGGATAAGCTCATTGGCCGTGCGGTATGTCAGAATGAAATCGTGCCGACAGATGCTAAAATCCTCACTCGTTGTAACCATTTGTTTCACGATATTTGTCTTAACGACTGGTTATTGCAGCACACTACCTGTCCATTATGCAGAGCCGCGTGTGTGCGCGCTGATCTACAAAGGTTACCACGAATGATAGCCGCAAATAATCGCACTGTCGTGCTACCACTTCCACGACCTTTCACTCGAGCTCTCGCTGCAGAGTTGCAACAACGGTGATTCAGCGTTGACAATCAACTATCTTCGACTAGAGTACCAATCGATCGTCCAATCGACCACCAATCGACCTTTACGTCACGCCAACGAAGCTAGAGTTGATCTAGTTCGGAGAAGTCTTGAAGGAGGTGAAGCTGCTGCCGCGGTACGAGATGCCCATAAAACAGTACATACGCCAGACCAAGAAATTGACGTAATTCAAGCTTCAATGGGTATAAACCGTTCTGTTGCCCCAGAAGAACTTGTTCCAGAAGAATTTGTACCAGAAGAACTAAATGCAGTATCTCACATCTCCCCACTGCGTCAACCGGCTCCATCAGTACACTCCGTAAGAGAAAATTTGGTACCATGTAAGGAAATGAAAATCCCCTTTATCCCTATTACACGTTACCCTATGGTAACAACCGTTCTCACACCATCGTCACTTGCTTATCTTAAATCCAGTCCAAAACCTTCGTGGTTTTATTTCTTTTATTATTTCAAAATTTTTCTCATGATATATGGCGTTTTCATGGACAATTACCTCAACGGTGATATTTGAATAAAATATTAAATAACCTTCGTTGTTCCTATTCCAGTCTGCAAGTGGCGGAAATGGTTTACTATTTCTATATAAATTATAAAATTTGTATAAGTTTTTTCCCATCAAAATTGCAATACTTGCCATTTTTTTGTTTTTTTCCTCAAAATTGTAAAACTTGGAAAAATAAAAAGTCAGTCGGTGGTAAACTAGTGAATAGTTGAGATAATTCAAATAATAACCAAGATAGTGGTCATTTTGACTAAAAATAGTTACATTTTAAGATTATTGAGAAATCTAAATAAATTTTGAATAGTTTTGTGTTCTTGTTTTTTTGATTAACAAAAGAAAAATAAATGAAAAAAACGTGAATTAAAATTTATTGTGTTTCTTTTGGATATTTAAGTGGCAAAAATCAAATATTACATATTAAGAAACCAAAAGTACATGTATATGTTTTTTTAAGAAAAGTGAAGCAGCCAAATATATAAATTGGCCGTAGTTTTTTTACAATTTGATGAAGAATAGATTGTTCTCAAATAAATTTTGAATAGTTTGGTGTTTTTTTTATTAACAAAAGAAAAACAAAAGAAAAAAAACCGTAAATTAAAATTATTGTGTTTTTTTGGATATTTAAATGATTAAATCCAATATTATATATATAAGAAACCAAAACAATTGGTGTTTTTGTGATTGTTAGAAATATTTAAAACATATAATTTAAATGATATCAGTGTTGACACTGGACGAGGTATCCTACAAATAGATAATAACAGTTTTGTTATTCACAAAATTTCACCAAGTGGCTGCCTTCTCCATTGTCAACCCACACCTCAGTTTAGAGTAATGTTACGCGTCCGTTAAAAATTATCTAAAAATTAAAACAAACTATGGTCAGTATTCACAGTTTCTAAAAATCAAAAACAAATTAATTATAATTAGGCATAAATAATTATTTTAATTGATTCACCTTGTTTAATTTGATTTAACTTAGGTTAGTCAACTAATTATCTTACATTCTCAGCATTCTCTGAAAACGACAGCAATATTTCGCTATTCAAATTATGTTAAAATATATGTATATTTACATATTTCTCTACTTAATACTTATTCGATTTGTTTTTCTTATTCAATTTTGAAAATCTGTTAATCTGATTATCCATCAGATTGGGTAACACTAAAAACTAAAAACAGTATTCATTCGCTCGATATCACATTGAGCAAATTATAGTTCATGTTGTCTACGGTATGGAGCACTGCTGATTTTTCAGAGAATGGTGTGTTTTGGCTATATATGTCAAAGTTTTTGTAAAACGTTTCTCTTTCACATTTTAATTGTTCTCGAAGCTATGTTTTCAACATTTGTTTGTTTTAGTTTAAAATTATATTAATAAAAATAGTTAGTCGAGTTCATTATCATTGTTTTCAATTGTGTGTTCAGTGTAAGGTTTTTTAAGTCAAAACCTAAAGTCAAAATTTGTATTTAGAACGTGGGTTTGATTGTTCTCATCCATGAATCACGCCAGGTTTTTACAATAGTTTGAAAGGGTGTTTCTGGATCAATTTAAGTGATCGTTCCGTGCTGATTGTCGAAGCATTGTATGAAAAATTTTATTAATGTGTTGTTTTTTCAGATGTAAATAGCTGCACTGATTAATTTTATACTCACATCACGCAATTAATAGCTTCTAATAATGGTTATATTGAGTGGCCATATTGATGGAATTATATACGTCTGTCTATCAATTCATCGATTTTATTAATGGCGTTGCTAATTGGCCATATTGATAGACTTACATACATCATATCATTAACATCAACAACTCATCGATCTTATTAACGGCTGCATTGATTGGCCGTATTGATGGAATTATATATATCTTTTTATTAACTCATCGATTCTATTAACGGCTATACTAACTAGCTGTACTCATTGGATTATATACGTCTATCAACAACTCATCGATCTTATTAACGGCTGCATTGACTGGCTGTATTGATGGAATTATATATATCTTTTTATTAACTCATCGATTCTATTAACGGCTATACTAACTAGCTGTACTCATAGGATTATATACGTCTATCAGCAACTCATCGATCTTATTAACGGCTGCATTGACTGGCTGTATTGATGGAATTATATATATCTGTTTATTAACTCATCGATTCTATTAACGGCTATATTAACTAGCTGTACTCATTGGATTATATACGTCTATCAACAACTCATCGATTTTATTAACGGCTGCATTGACTGGCTGTATTGATGGAGTTATATATATCTTTTTATTAACTCATCGATTTTATTAACGGCTGCATTGACTGGCTGTACTGATGGAATTATATATATCTGTTTATTAACTCATCGATTCTATTAACGGCTATATTAACTAGCTGTACTCATTGGATTATATACGTCTATCAACAACTCATCGATTTATTAACGGCTGCATTGACTGGCTGTATTGATGGAATTATATACATCTGTTTATCAATTCATCGATTTTATTAATGGCGTTACTAATTGGCCATATTGATGGAATTATATACATCTTATCATCGTTTACAATCATCGCTTTCTATCATTGCTGATTTACAACATAATCATCGTATCAACTTTTTGCTGCACGAAACGACGTATTGGTGTTTTTCAAGGTCATTCTTGTTCGTCTCTCTGGCCGTCATATATCATCGAAATATACCACTACAGTCCGCTAAATACACCAGAGAGGCTAACATTTTGGTCCTTCGAGCCGGATCTAGAGGGCGCTGCCAACCTGATGTCATCAATTGAACTTAATTAAGGTACCATATTATTACTTAGTAATTGCAAATTTATATTCAGTTATACTTAACATATTCGATATTATTAATTTTAAATTACAAACTCATATTCATTTATCCCTAACATATTCGATATTATTAATTTTAGCTCGCAAACTCATATTCATTTATGCTTAACATATTCGATATTATTAATTTTAAATTGCAAACTTACTTACTTATGCGGTAAAATATATGATCTCATCATTTTAAAACTGGCTATTTTGTTGGACTTGATTTTGTGCTAGTAACCGGAATTTTTGTCTGATTGAATTTCTGATGGTTTAAATTGTCCACTTGTTTATTTGTTGATCTGGATCTGTGGGTTGCTGATATCTAGAGTTCTGTCCTCACAAATTCGTCACTACAAAGGGGTGGACTTTATCTGAGCGACTAATTTCTGGCTTCTTGTTTGCATTTGATCCACTCTTGAAGTTGAAATATCATTATGACAACTCTGCCTGACATCGAACTTCTTAAGCGCCAACGGGCTGCATTCAAGGGCCAGTTAACACAATTTAAGGGCAAGATAGCCGCATCAGCGTCAGTAGGCAGCTTCGAGTCATTGCTTCGCCGTATTCAACTCATATATGATAAGTATGACGCAGTTCAATGTCAACTTGAGTTAGTTGATGAATCTTCAAGTACTGATCGACTTGCCTTCGAAGATGATTACGGACTACTGGAATCCACTCTGCGTGACAAACTTCATGACATAAAACGGACTGAAGATTCTACATTGTCCACATCAGTGCTTAACACATCTCATCATGAGTTGAATTCTGGTGCCTCTGGCACTGTGGGAGTAAGACTCCCAGAAATTATATTACCGTCATTTAATGGGTTGGAGTCAAATTGGCTAGCTTTTCGAGACGTCTACGTGGATTTAATTCATGACAAGCAGCTGGAACCAACAGTTAAGTTCCTGTATTTGATATCAAGTATTCGGTCAGGATCAGCTTTTAGACTTATTGAAAGTCTTCCAGTGACATCCAACAATTACGAACTTGCTTGGAAAACATTATGTGATCGATACAACAATGAAACTAACATACAGCGCTTCCATGTAAAGGAACTGTATGATGCTCGTTCACCTGACGAAGATTCATCTCGATCACTTGAAACATTCGTTGATACAATCCTCAAAAATTATAATGCTTTGCAATCGTTGAAAATTAATGTATCATCTTGGGATCTGTTGTTAGTACACCATATTACTCAAAAACTGGATAACGGATCTCGTTTATATGTCCTCAAAAATTCTAAATTAAATTCAACTCTTTCATTCGTTGAGATGATTCAGTTATTGCGGAATCGCATCAGAATTTTACAAGCCATGTCGCTGGCTAAGCCACTCTCAGGTGGTCGTAATCCGCGATCCCAGAGAAGATCAGTGTTGAACTCTTCAATGGTACCTCCATCAATCGTTTCCAATGGTGTCTGTGCGTACTGCCGTGGAGCACATACACTTGTTCAATGTTCCGTGTTCACTAGTAACAAACTGAGTCCTAGACTGAGGTTTCACTTTGTCAAGGAGAAGCGAATCTGCGGAAATTGTTTATTGGGTCAACATTTCGTCAGTGAGTGCAACCAACCACCATGTAGCAAATGTGCTCTCAAGCATCATGCCTTGCTACATTTTGCACCTCCTACTCCTAATGCGTCATGGAACAATTCACATCCAGTGTCAGAAGGCCAAGTTGTGATCGAATCTAGCTCTGGCGTACCAACCGATTTGAACATTGAAGAAAGTCCGAATGAAGCGACATGCTCTGGGACTGCCATGGCATCGACACCATCTTTACAATCAAGTGATAAACCAAAGTCGATCATATTGCTAGGCACAGCTCGTGTACAGGTATCTGTAGGTAATCGAACGCAAATTTGTAGAGTTCTGCTCGACAGTGGGTCCTCCATGAATTTCGTTACGTCACAAACATGTCACTTGTTGAACGTTCACAAATGTAAGACAAATAAGATCATTTCCGGTATTGGAGCTTCCGAATCCACTTTAACTCATAAGACGTATCTTACCATTTCATCTTTAGTTTCGGATTTCAATGTCACGTTGAAATTCTACGTAATACCTCGAATTACAGGCCAACTTCCGTCAACACCACTTGCAATGTCAACCTTTCATCTGCCACATGGTGTCCAATTGGCTGACCCATTTTTTACTACTCCTGGTCGTATTGACCTTCTCTTAGGAGCCTATTTACAGGCGCAACATTAATTATTGACCAGCAACTGCCACCTCTACAAGAAACAAAACTGGGATACATTATATGCGGTAAATCAACACCTAGCAATCATAGTTCCGGTAAACAACAAGCCAGAATGGCTCTTTGCAATGTTGAATCACTTGAGTCCCAGATTAAGCTATTCTGGGAGTTAGAGAGTCTTCCCATAAAACCCATCTGGTCTCATGACGCTACGATGTGCGAGGAACATTATCAGTCAAATGTCACTCGACTGGAAAATGGAAGATACGTAGTGGCTCTGCCAACGAAATCCAATATTACCGAACTTGGTCATTCACGTTTCTCGGCCCAACGTCAGTTCCTAGCTCTTGAAAAGCGACTCAATAATAACGAAGATACTTACTTACAATATCGTACCTTTATGGAAGAATATAGAGCATTGGGTCATATGACTCTTTCAACTTCATTGTCTGCTTCAAGTGTGTTCTATCTTCCTCATCACTGCGTGTTTAAGGAGCAGAGCACCACCACTAAATTGCGTGTTGTTTTTAACGGGTCAGCGAAAACGTCATCACATTTGTCGTTGAATGACTGTTTACTTGTGGGCCCCACAATCTAGCAGGATTTGGTCTCTATACTTCTTCGGTTCAGAATTCACAATGTGGCGTTTATTGGGGATATCGCAAAAATGTATAGACAAATCTTTGTACGAACCGATCAGACGGATCTCCAGCGCATCCTATGGCGTAACCATCCCTCTGAACCTATTCAATCTTATAACTTGCAGACTGTCACATATGGAACAGCTTGTGCACCCTTTTTGGCGACACGAACGTTGAAACAGTTGGCCATTGATGAGTGTTGCAGTTACCCTTCAGCCGCACATACTTTGCAAAATGATTTCTATGTTGATGATGTGTTGACTGGGTCTGATTCTGTTGATTCAGCACAGAAACCAAAATCCGACTTGATCAATTTATTGAGTCGAGGTGGTTTTGAGCTGCGGAAATTCTTTTCTAACGCTCATCAATTGGCATCCGATGAACAATCTAATTCATCCATTGTTCTATTGTTGGGCTTATTGTGGAATACTGGCATGGATACATTTGAAACTCCTCTAGACAAACTGCCACTGTCATCAACGTGTACTAAAAGAGTCATCCTGTCTGAAATCTGCCAGCTATTCGATCCACTGGGTACGTGTTCCCCAATAATTGTCACTGCTAAACTGTTAATGCAGATTATTTGGACTCATCACACCATTCGGTGGGATGATGATCTACCACTTACCATAATCCAGTTATGGAACTTATTTAAGGAAGAATTACATTCGCTTCACCATATATCTGTCCCTCGACACGTATTGCCATTGAGCCAGAGAAATATTCAGTTACATGGTTTCTGCGATGCGTCGGATAAGGCATATGGATGTATAATTTATGTACGCTCGCTCACCTCATCTAACCAATTCATGGTCAGCCTGCTGTGTGCTAAATCAAGAGTGGCACCTTTGAAAAAGGAGACAATTCCAAGATTGGAATTATGTGCTGCTGTACTATTGGCTGAATTGGTAACGAAGATACTACCAGTTATAGGAATAAAATTCGATTCAGTACACTTGTGGACAGACTCCACTATCACATTGTTCCGAATTCAGTCTGAACCACATAAGTACACTGCCTTTGTGGCGAACCGCTTAACTAAGATTCAGGAGTTAACAGACTCTGACAGTTGGCGATGTGTTAACACGAAAGAGAACCCTGCGGACATTGTGTCCAGAGGATTGATGCCTTCTCAGTTTAAATCAGCCTCACTTTGGTGGAATGGGCCCGAATTTTTGAAAATAGACTCATCACTCTGGTCATCCATAAGTCCTGCCTGTGGACCGTTATTGACGGATCTTGAACGTCGCCCAATTTCCACTGCTATGGTCACCCAATCAATGCAACTTGACGAAGACATTTTTTGTCGCTTCCAGTCCCTCACAAAGTTAATTCGGGTGGTGGCCTATATTTTTCGGTTTTTCAATAATGCTCGACATTTAGAGATTCGTAATGCCTCACGTTCTATTCATCTCCACCCCAAAGAAACTCAGGGGGCGATAACCTGCTTAATCAAGCTCGTTCAACTCAAAATCTACTCTGCTGACATCCAAGCGCTCCAGAAAACAAAACAAGTTTCAACAAAAAGTTCATTGTTACCCCTTGCTGTCATTCTTGACGACCTCGGAGTTTTACGTGTGGGAGGCCGTCTATCTAACGCATCGATTGCAAACGATCACAAGCATCCAATCCTACTTCCAAAACACCATATGTTAAGCTTGCTACTTGTTCGACATGAACATCTTAGACTGCTTCACGCGGGACCTCAAGCGCTTCTTTGTAACCTTCGACTTACTTATTGGATCATCGGTGGTCGAGATTTGTGCAGATCCGTCGTTCACGATTGTATTCGGTGTAGTCGTGCTAAACCCTGTTTGCGAAATCAAATAATGGGCGACCTACCCATTGATCGAGTGACAAGATCCGATCGAGCCTTTACTAATGCAGGAATTGATTTTTGCGGTCCCTTCCTGTTACAACAATCGGTCCGGTCTAAAATCAGGGTCAAATGCTACATTTGTTTGTTTGTATGTTTTGCCACCAAGGCGGTGCACTTGGAGATGGTTCTGGATACCACCACCGAAGCCTTTATTGCCTGTCTCCGCCGTTTTGTGTCTCGTCGTGGGATATGTAGTCGAATCTATTCTGATAACGCAACAAATTTCATTGGCGCTCGCACTCAACTTCAAGAACTGAGAAAACTGTTCACATCAACATCCTTTCAAGAAACCACACATCATTTTTGCACGGATCAACACATCGAATGGAAAACCATCCCTCCACGGTCTCCTCATTTTGGTGGCTTGTGGGAGGCTGCTGTAAAACGAACTAAGCATCACTTGATTCGCGTGATTGGTGTATCATCACTCAACATTGAACAATTCCTCACGCTCACAGTCCAAATCGAAGCCTGCCTTAATTCGCGGCCGTTGACGCCAATGTCGAGTGACCCCTCGGATCTTCAACCGTTGACACCAGGACATTTTCTCATAGGCGCTCCACTGACCGCATTACCTGAGTCTTCATTTCTCGACACCGCCAGCAATCGCTTATCTAAATTTCAGAGAACACAGCAACTGATGCAATCGTTCTGGGACCGCTGGCACTTGGAATATTTGTCGGAACTCCAAACTTGACAGAAGTGGAACAAGGGAATTTGTAAATTTGAAATTGGGCAATTGGTGATTCTTCATGACGACAATGCTCCGCCTATGAAATGGCACATGGGCCGAATAATTGCTGTACATCCTGGTTCTGATGGAGTTATTCGTGTGGTCACCGTTAAGACAGCATTATCCGAACTGAAAAGAGCTGTGAATAAAATAAGTGTTTTGCCAATAGACAATGCCAACTAATATCATTGCTCGACAATTGCAATCATGTAATTCGATAATGAAAGAACTTAAACTTAAATCGTTGAGTTGTCCTTAAGCTATGTACATTCGATTTCTTTCGAAATCGCGTCACTGAAGGGTAGAGGGTACATACCACTCCCCTTAAACTAATTAAGAAGTTCCTAAAGCTATGTAAATTTCCTCTATTTTTAGAGTGTATTAACTAAAATGTTGCTTCAGATAATTCCTATCCGAAGCATACTTAAACTTATGTCTTGATTCGTCAAGCTATGTCCACACAGCATAGAAAGCCCTCGAGCTGTGTTTACTAATGGGTTTTGTACTTGTTATAATTACCCTAAACCTAAAGTTTGCCAATTTTTACTCAAAGCTATGTCAACGTAACCATCTGGCTAGTGCGTTAACCGTTGGGAAGAATTTTAATGAACTTTCCGTGATATGTAAGAGACTTCTACATTTGAGCCAGAAGCAAACAAGATCGTACGCATTTTCCGACTAGTGTCTTCAGAATTCTTGATAAAGCTGGCAATGCTTTATGTTAAATCCACAGTTTGGTCTTCGTCACTGCACTACATGTAATGAGATGCATGTATTTAAGATGATTGCAATTTGTCACTTCAATGGGAGTCCTTGCGCTAAGGCTTGACCGACATCCGCTGATATTTGGAGATGATCAGGATTGTTATTTGTCGTCGTTCTTTGTTCCTATCATTATTCCAACAGACTTCACTTCTGCTATTTGTCTTCGTTATTTTTGACAGAGTGTGTCTGATAGCCCATCCTCGTCGTATAACCGTCGAGTCAAGGCCAAACAAGTTTCCATGGTCATTTTCAATAGTAACTTCGTGAGTTGCAATACGTTCAAGATTTTGAATTCACCATCATAGTCGTCAACCATTAATATTGTTAGATCAATTTTTGTGTATGTCTTCGTTTGCCAATTTATTGTCGTAGCTTTGTAGGTATGTTAATATTTGAATTCGAAAAGCACTAATATTTCGCTATCATTATTGAAGCAGACGTCACTTCTGTTTTGTCTTCGTTATTTTGACAGAATGTGTCATGACAGCCCAATTGCGTCGTACAGTCGTTGTGTCTTTTTAAAAAAAAATTCAAGCTATGTAAACACATGGTGGTGCGCTCACTGAAGTGTGTCTGCTATTACAAAGCAGGCCGCACCTACTTAAGGTTTGTGCCCACATCCAACCATTATAATTTCTCGTATCATGCACAGGTGACATTTTATACTACACTTTGTGATAAGAAAGTCAATTATGTCACACATGGTCTTATGCGTATGTAGGTGTCCTCATGATGAGACATCATACAGGCTTATAACCTTCGAACAACATTGGTAAATTACTTTGTCGCTATTTCATCGCTACCTTTTATGATCCAGTTCTTCGGTTGTTTCGCACACACGGATCTACCTACCTTGTCGTTTTAGTATTTTCATGATCTAGCTCGTCGGTTGTGATGCACATCCAGATCTATCTCCCCATACGTTATATGTTATGATCCAGATCTTCAATGTTTGTACACAGTCGTATCTATATACAGTCGTATCTATTTAAAATTTGATAGCTCAAGCCTCAAGTCCAAGGTTTGCTAGGACTATTTGGAGTCATAGATACTTACTTCGATCTCGTATAGCTCATCCATTAATAAATTTCTTCGTTATATAATGTTGTGACTTATTGATTGGTCTACTGACCAGGATAATCGAGACCCATTAAGGTCATAGATCAATTGTTGGTTTTTTCTTGTCTTAAAAAATAATAATTACTCACTCTCAATTGGTTAGTAAAAACCCAAAATCAAGTTTAATAATTTTGTCATTGATATATTTTATTTTTCATCGATTTAGTCACATACATTAATTGGTGTGAATTAGTAAATTGAATAACTATGTTTGTAACTTTAGTTAATCATTCTGATTATGATCTGTACGATCACATTATTAGTTTCAGTAGCATATTAAGTTAAATTATATTAGATTAGTTCTTAGTAATCTTAGTCTAAGGAGTTCTTTGAATTATATTGAATCAAAAAAAATATATAAACGTCGTAATTTGAATTGTTACTAAAATCATCTTTTGAAGGTGGGAGGATGTTGACACTGGACGAGGTATCCTACAAATAGATAATAACAGTTTTGTTATTCACAAAATTTTACCAAGTGGCTGCCTTCTCCATTGTCAACCCACACCTCAGTTTAGAGTAATGTTACGCGTCCGTTAAAAATTATCTAAAAATTAAAACAAACTAATTATAATTGGTCAGTATTCACAGTTTCTAAAAATCAAAAACAAATTAATTATAATTAGGCATAAATAATTATTTTAATTGATTCACCTTGTTTAATTTGATTTAACTTAGGTTAGTCAACTAATTATCTTACATTCTCAGCATTCTCTGAAAACGACAGCAATATTTCGCTATTCAAATTATGTTAAAATATATGTATATTTACATATTTCTCTACTTAATACTTATTCGATTTGTTTTTCTTATTCAATTTTGAAAATCTGTTAATCTGATTATCCATCAGATTGGGTAACACTAAAAACTAAAAACAGTATTCATTCGCTCGATATCACATTGAGCAAATTATAGTTCATGTTGTCTACGGTATGGAGCACTGCTGATTTTTCAGAGAATGGTGTGTTTTGGCTATATATGTCAAAGTTTTTGTAAAACGTTTCTCTTTCACATTTTAATTGTTCTCGAAGCTATGTTTTCAACATTTGTTTGTTTTAGTTTAAAATTATATTAATAAAAATAGTTAGTCGAGTTCATTATCATTGTTTTCAATTGTGTGTTCAGTGTAAGGTTTTTTAAGTCAAAACCTAAAGTCAAAATTTGTATTTAGAACGTGGGTTTGATTGTTCTCATCCATGAATCACGCCAGGTTTTTACAATAGTTTGAAAGGGTGTTTCTGGATCAATTTAAGTGATCGTTCCGTGCTGATTGTCGAAGCATTGTATGAAAAATTTTATTAATGTGTTGTTTTTTCAGATGCGAATAGCTGCACTGATCAATTTTATACTCACATCACGCAATTAATAGCTTCTAATAATGGTTATATTGAGTGGCCATATTGATGGAATTATATACGTCTGTCTATCAATTCATCGATTTTATTAATGGCGTTGCTAATTGGCCATATTGATAGACTTACATACATCATATCATTAACATCAACAACTCATCGATCTTATTAACGGCTGCACTGATTGGCCGTATTGATGGAATTATATATATCCTTTTATTAACTCATCGATTCTATTAACGGCTATATTAACTAGCTGTACTCATTGGATTATATACGTCTATCAACAACTCATCGATCTTATTAACGGCTGCATTGACTGGCTGTATTGATGGAATTATATATATCTTTTTATTAACTCATCGATTCTATTAACGGCTATACTAACTAGCTGTACTCATTGGATTATATACGTCTATCAACAACTCATCGATCTTATTAACGGCTGCATTGACTGGCTGTATTGATGGAATTATATATATCTTTTTATTAACTCATCGATTCTATTAACGGCTATACTAACTAGCTGTACTCATAGGATTATATACGTCTATCAGCAACTCATCGATCTTATTAACGGCTGCATTGACTGGCTGTATTGATGGAATTATATATATCTGTTTATTAACTCATCGATTCTATTAACGGCTATATTAACTAGCTGTACTCATTGGATTATATACGTCTATCAACAACTCATCGATTTTATTAACGGCTGCATTGACTGGCTGTATTGATGGAGTTATATATATCTTTTTATTAACTCATCGATTTTATTAACGGCTGCATTGACTGGCTGTACTGATGGAATTATATATATCTGTTTATTAACTCATCGATTCTATTAACGGCTATATTAACTAGCTGTACTCATTGGATTATATACGTCTATCAACAACTCATCGATTTATTAACGGCTGCATTGACTGGCTGTATTGATGGAATTATATACATCTGTTTATCAATTCATCGATTTTATTAATGGCGTTACTAATTGGCCATATTGATGGAATTATATACATCTTATCATCGTTTACAATCATCGCTTTCTATCATTGCTGATTTACAACATAATCATCGTATCAACTTTTTGCTGCACGAAACGACGTATTGGTGTTTTTCAAGGTCATTCTTGTTCGTCTCTCTGGCCGTCATATATCATCGAAATATACCACTACAGTCCGCTAAATACACCAGAGAGGCTAACAATCAGTATGAAATAAAAACAAGTAAATAAAACAAAAACAAAACAAAATTTAGTAGGAGCCTTGTGTCTTTATATTATTTTTTACCTGTGAACACCAAAGAAGACAACACTACAGTTACTATAGGGACCGGAACATTATTATAGTGTAAGTCGAACAAATTTTTGTTTATTAAATGTAATTCTAAATGTCCATAGCCGAATAGAGAGGCTATATTAAATACAAAGTGCAAAAGAAAATTTTTTAGCGGTAACAGTATGACCGACTAAGACGAGTGGTGTTGTGTGTGTGCATCGGACATGGGCAAGTCCAGGATATCCCAAAAATGATTAGGGTCTTCAACCCTCTACCGGCACCTTTTCTTATAAGTTTCAAAGTAATAGCTTCCGCTATCGCAAGCTATTACAACCACGAAATGGTCCACCGGCACAACCAATGTTTACTGGACCTCATCCTGCTCCTACTAGTACGCGACCTTTTCTCGATCAATACTCAACAATCATACGGAGTTGGAATGTAACCTTCTCCGGCAGGCCTGATGGCCTGGATGTGGAAGCGTTTATCTTTAGAATAAAGAGATTGACCGAGATGTGCTTAAATAGTGATTTTTCAATTGTCACACGTAGTTTGTATCTACTGTTAACGGATAGAGCAGCTGATTGGTTCTGGCGATATTTTCGCCAAAATCGACAGCTTATATGGAATGATTTCTGTCATGCTCTACGTGTCGAGTTTCAGGACCGACAAACTGATGAGGAAGTAAAGAAAAGGATGAGGGCCAGAAAGCAGAGGCCCACCGAAATGCTTGATGACTTTCTACAGTCAGACAGTTTTGTGTGCCAGTAGAATCTGATATATATCAGATTAGTTTAAACAACACAAACTAATTTCAAACAGATATCGAACAAATTTTAAAAAGAAAATTTGCTACATATATGCAAAACTATATCTATTCAATTTTGCAACAAACAAATATCAAATCTACCACAGAACATGTGTGTGACAATTTATGACACAAACCTACGCTATATCATATGTCGTCCAATTACTGCAAAATATCAAAATAGTTTATTTCTAAGAAAAAAAATCAATTCCTTCTATTCAAACCTTTTTATTTTTTTTTTCATTGACTGTTATAAGGTTCTTGGAAATTATAGTTATGGATTGTTGCAAACTTTTTTGTTGGAGCCAACAAGTCAAAAACCTCTAACTGCAGAGGTTTATATTTATAAGAAACAGATTAAAATGTTTCCACAGATTCTAAATTTATGAAGTTTTTAAAAATATTAGTATCCAAACGGCCGTTATAACGTTAATCCGTTAAAAACAAATTTTTTTTCTAGTATAAAGCCTCTAGTTATTTAACCATGTGTCAGAGTTTTCTGATTTACGAACTTGTCCAAGATATTAATAAAACACACATGTTTACGGAAGGTTTTTTGATCTGGCTCCACAAATGCGACCGTGAGAGTGCCGGTTGATTCAAACGCATTTTGTGTTTTACAAGCTTTTTTGTTGGAGCCGCTCACTCAGAAACCTCTAACTGCGGAGCTCTTTTTTTTTAAAGAAACTGATTAAAAAGATTTCAAAGATTCTAAATTTACGAAGTTTTTAAAAATATTAGAATCTAAGCGGCCGTTATAACGGATCTAAAAAATAGAGTTTTTTCTAGTATAAAGCCTCTAGTTTAACCATATGTCGGATTTGGCTGATTTACGAACTTGTCCAAGATATTAATAAAACGCACATTTTTAGAGAAAAGGTTTTTTGATCTGGCTTTACAAATGCGACCGTGAGAGGGCCGGTTGTTTAAAAAAATTTTTTTTTTGCAAACTTTTTTGTTGGAGCCGCTTGCGCAGGAACCTCTAACTGCAGAGGTCTTTTTTTAAACCAAATTGATAAAAAAGATTCCAAAAATTCTAAATTTGTTAATTTTTTTGAAATATTAGTATCCAAACGGCCGTTATAACGGTTTTAAAAAATCAATTTTTTTTAGAAAAAAGGCTCTAGTTCCTTAACCACGTGTCGGATTTTGCTGATTCACGAACTTGTCCGAGATATTTATAAAACACAGAAAATGTTTTTGATCTACCTCAACAAATGCGACCGTGAGAGTGCCGGTCGTTTTCGTTATATCTCATATCGTTTATATATATATATATATATATATATATATATATATATATATATATATATATATATATATATATATATATATATACATATATATATACATATATATATATATATATATATATATATATATATATATATATATATATATATATATATATATATATATACATATATATATATATATATATATATATATATATATATATATATATATATATATATATATATATATATATATATATATATATATATGTATATATATATTTATATATATATATATATATATATATATATATATATATATATATTTATATATATATATATATATATATATATATATATATATATATATATATATATATATATATATATATATATATATAAATACATTTTTTTTTGTTTTTTCGTCTCCGCTTATCATATATAGTCGTTTGGCACAAAAAATTTTCCGAAATTCCGAGATGAAGCCCATTGCAAAATGTAGATTTTTATATCTACCTAAAAAAAGATTGGTGGAATTTCTCAGGTCTAACAATATATTACACAAAGATCAATTTGGGTTTCAAACATGTAGTAATACTACCTCAGCTGTTCTAAACTTAGTTGATAATATTCTAAAGTCATTTAATGATAAAAATGTCACAAGTTCTCTATTCATTGACGTGAAAAATGCATTTGATTGTGTTGATTATGATATTCTTATTAAAAAACTGAAGAAAATAGGCATATCGGGCAGTGGACTGGATCTATTGCAAGATTGCCTTCGAAATCGCAAACAGTTTGTTGTTCATAATGGAGTAAAGAGCTCGCTGAAAGATAACAGATGCGGTATTCCACAAGGGTCAATCTTGGGACCAATTTTATTTCTTATTTATGTAAATGATTTCTTTAGCTTTCCAACTCATTGTAAGAAACAAATATTTGCGGATGATACAGTTGTAACATATAATGCATTAAATTATATACCGCTTAAAAACATAATGACTGATGATCTGTTAATGATTAATGATTGGTTCGAATGAATAAACTCACAATGAATACATCTAAAACACATTTCATAACATTTGTGACCAAAAACTCTTCAACGCAGAACACCTTTGACCAACTGGCTCTGAATAGTAATGTGATTAACCGGAAGCTTGAAACAGAGTATTTGGGACTATCGATAGATTCAGAACTAAATTGGAGTTCTCACATTAATAAAGTAATCACCAAAATAAAACCTTATGTTGGAGTATTATGTAGACTTAAGTTATATTTAAACGTAAATATCTTAAAACAATATTATTACTGCCATATCAACAGTCGTTTAACATATTTATTGCCAGTGTGAAGTTCTACATCTCAAACTCGATTAAATACTCTTTTTATACTTCAAAAAAAAGCTCTGAAACACATTTTTCGTTTTGGTAGACTGGAGCCGACAGTAAACGTATTCGTTCGATCTAATGATATCCTTCCGCTGCCTATGATGATAAATTACGAAATGCTTCTGACTGTCTTCAAGATAATAAATGAAATGATGAGATATAATACAGAACTCATGACAGTTGGACAAATTACTGGTAGGAACACCAGGAACGCGCGAAATTTTATGTATCCTACACTAGACTGTCCAGAATACATTCTTTTATAAAGGATTATCATTGTTTAATGAAATTTTGGTCAGTAATGCATCTATACAAAACATGTCCTTACCAAACTTTAAAATTTTTTAAAAACTGAGTTTTTTACAAAATTTGAACTGGAGTCTATGAGAACAACATCATAAATTGATAAATTTGCATGCTCTTTGTTATCAACATAAAAGTTGATTTGGCTTGCTCAATATTGTTATTGTAATTACATACGTACATATGAGTAATTTCACGCAGATTCAACAACGTTTTGGCTTGACCCCTTTTAATTTTGATTATTTTTTGTTTATAGATAGTCTTTGATAAATAAAAAATACAAGTTCTCTTAGAATTTTTTTTCGACCAGGGGTCTTCACAGGGTGCCCCTCAATTTTTTGTTATTTTGTGATGTGAGTGCATTTTGACGAGCGATTGTAAAAAAGCTACTGAATCGATTTTCATAAATGATATGTCGTTGAATAGGTATTAGAACAAAGTTTTTAAAAATGTACACTGTTAATTTTTTGAAATAATTTTTAACGGTGTAACATAAGAAAAAAACAGTGTAATTGAAAAAAAGATGGCATAGCCTTTTTTTTTTAACTAAATTGAAGCTTATTTTATATCTAACCACTTGTGAAAGTTTGGCACTTGCATTATTTTTTGTTTTAAAAATAAAATTCGTTGTGCATATGACTGTCGGGAATCAGTTTTTTTTTTGTTATGAAGGAAAATTATAAAAATGGCGTTATAAACTAAGAGATTTTTTTTTTATGTTAAATATCAAATATTTTAATATTAGATGAACTTTTTAAAACATTATAAAAATTATATATGTAGTACAATAAATAAAATAAATACAATTGTTAAAAATGATTTACTTATTTTACAAACAGAAGTTTCTTTTGAATAGGAAAACAGTTCTGCAATTATTTTCTTTGTATTAGATGGCATAAAAAAATGAAATGTTTATTTATCACTTTTAGTAATCACTTGTCACTCTTATAAAAAATAATTTGACAGTCTCGACTGCAAACAAAAAAACCGTATAAATAACAAAATCTATTTAGGAACTTTTGACTGGAGAAGTATTATGTTCGTATTATGTTATTATGGTCAGAAAGTAAAAGATGGTATTTTAACATTAAATTACAAAACGATTTTGTATTTTTTTTTGTTAATTGATATTCATTTTTATCGGCGTATCCAAAGTTCGTGGTAGATTCCTATTTTAAAGCCCATTTCGAAAAGTTTTTTTGATGTATCAATAATACCTTTGCTCCCTATACTATAACGGTGTGCAGCACAATTCAGTGTACCAGCAATTCCATCACAAGGTCCATTTCCATGGCTGGTAGCATGAAAATGCCATTCTGCATCAACCTTAAAGTCTTTTTTGTGGTGGCATAAGTTAATTAGGTTATGTTTATTTTTGTATTGAGAAGGTGCACTGTCAGTGTTATAAATTATTTTCGTAATATTAGAATTTATATGCGTTTTGATGAATTCAATAAGTTTTGTAATGAAAAGATGGACTGTAGTACTGTTGTGATCGTTTATATCCGAAATGAGTATAAAACTTCGGTGCTGTATATATTCACTTGCGGCACTTTTAAAATAAATGACAAAAGGATGAATAGTAGCTTGTGGATTATTATAATGATAACCTTGAACCGAATCCTGAATTATGTAGCCGTAGTTTTCAGAAAAATAAATCCCCTTGAACGAAGCACTTCCTGCTTCTAATTTTTTTTCCTCAATGAATGTAGATTGCTGTTTTGCTATAAAGTTGTGTGGTATCAAAATTTGTAAACGGTAAATAAATTTTTTCATAAACTCTTCTACAGTTTCTATTAAAGTATCCAAATTGCATCGATCAGTGGTATTCCATTGTTGATATTTGACTTGAAGGATTCCTTTAACGTCAAAATCATTTAGTAATTTTTCTTCCAGTTGTTGAAGTTTTTTTGAACATTCATTGCACTTCAAAGTATGACAATCTTCTGTTAATTCACCACATGAAACAAAGTCAATTAATGTTTTATAATTCTGGAAAGCAGCATCAGTAATCCAAGACATCTTAGAGTGTTGAATCATTAGTTTTATATTTTATGTATGGTACACACGCACACATTATAAACTCCTTGGGATAATTTTATACATTCTTGTGGTCGAAGGGACGTGAATTTAGTAAATCCTATTTTCACATCAGGAAACTTATTTTTAAACTCCACATAAGCTTCATTTAATGTACATAGCAATAAGCGCTTTTGTGTTTTTATGGATGAGCGACCTTTTTTAAAAGATATTGCATGTTTGCCTGGCAATAATCTACTGATTTCATCACTTTTATAGAACTGCTCCACAACATTTATATCTGTTGTGGATACACCTCTTTTATCCGTCGCAGATGAATGCTGAAAATTATTTTTATGTAGAGTTTTACTTTTTTCAACCAAATGACGCGTAGCATTACTGTTGTTTGTTATTATAATTATACTGTTATTATAATTATATTATTATATTTAAAAATATAATAATTTATATTATTATATTTTAAAAAAATTCTACTTGAAGTCGTATTTTTCATTTATCAAAGGCTATCTATAAACTAAAAGAAACCAAATTAAAAAGGGTCGAGTTAAAATGACGCAAAATTTTGCTGAACTTGACTGAAATTGCTTTTTAAAAAGTTCATTTAATAATAAAATATTTGATATTTAACATAAAAAAAATCTGAATCTAAAAATCGCCATTTTTATAAGTTTCCTTCAGAACAAAAAAAACTGATTCCCGACAGTCATATGCACAACGAATTTTATCTTTAAAACAAAAAATAATGCAAGTGCCAAACTTTCACAAGTGGTTAGATATAAAATAAGCTTCAATTTAGTTAAAAAAAAAAAAAAGGCTATGCCATCTTTTTTTCAATTACACCGTTTTTTTCTTATGTTACACCGTTAAAAATTATCTCTAAAAATTAACAGTGTACATTTTTAAAAACTTTGTTCTAATACCTATTCAACGACATATCATTTATGAAAATCGATTCAGTAGTTTTTCTACAATCGCTCGTCAAAATGCACTCACATCACAAAATAACAAAAAATTGAGGGGCACCCTGTGAAGACCCCTGGTCGAAGAAAAAAATTCTAAGAGAACTTGTATTTTTTATTTATGAAAGACTATCCATAAACAAAAAATAATCAAAATTAAAAGGGGTCAAGTCAAAATTTCACAAAAATTTGCTGAACTTGCGTGAAACTGCTCATATATATTTTTTGGTTTTTGTTAAGTTTTGTTTTTTTTTAATTCATAATATTGATAATCAGTTGCCTATTAGTCTACAATGGTATATTATAATTCAAACTTCTATTTTCATGTAAATTTATATTTTTGAAAATAAATAAATAAATAAAAAAAAAAAATAATAATCTAAACCAAATCTAATCCTACATTAAAATAAAAGTCTTCATCATCGGTGGTATCATAGTCCGACTATTGTTTACTTTTATTTTAATTTTTTCAATCCCCAAAACCAAATTGGTCTTTTTCCAAAAAGAGTGAGAGCGGCGCTCTTTGAAGTTGCGAATCAAATGATCGGTAAAGGTGGTCACCTTAAACATGGCGCGGTTCCAACTCTCGCTCGACGGCCTTGAATAAAAGTAGTAAAATAACATATTATTTAAAATAGTGAATACAAATAGAATGAACATTTGAATAGAAGCAGCACATTCTGGTAGAATTATAAAGTGGTTTATCTTTTCCAAACACGTGTCTATCATTCGTTTTGGTGTTTCATGTTTTTTTAATAGAATGGTTTTTATGTGTTTTATAATCAAATTCAAAATCAATCTTCTACAATAACTTAATTTAGCACTTATTTTTCTTATGAATGACTTATGAAAAAGTTTTCTCAAAAATTGTTACACAATTTTTTTGTAACTCAACTACGGAACATTTACGCGAATCAATAACGTAATAATCAAATCTATTCAAGAAAAAAATGTATATACAATTTTGTGATAAAGATTTGTTTGTCTAATATTTAGAAAAGTTGTCACGGTTTTATTTTGCATAATCCAAATCAACTTTATATTATTCTTCTTATTGTAAAGATTAATCTTTAAAAACGAATACCGTATCAGTTTTATTATAATCAAACAGAATTAAACAATTCTAGATTCAATACGCGTACTATGTAGTAAATTAATTTTTATAAAAGTTAAATTGTTTGGAGAACAATTAAAACTTAAAACCATTACGAATGATCTAAGCCACACACACATTTACTTACTCTAGAAAACTCATATGAAAACAAAAATTATAAAGTTTGATACCTTATCAACTAAAAGCTCTCTCTATTCAGTAAGCAATATTGACACATCACGATATAAAATTAGTCTTAGACATAGATTCTGTTCAACAAAGCGAGTAAAGTTTGTCAACCAATTACTCACCGACGAGCAAAACTGACTTGAGCTTGAAATCATTGAAAAAACTGACTTTGAGCAGAACTTTAAACCTACAAATTTAAAATACTCTTACATTTTAAAGATTAGGGTAGTTTTTATTTTTTAAGAAATATTAAATTTACTTTTTCTAGATCAATCGTTTACATACATTTATCTATGGGAATGCAGTTTGTGTTTTAAAAAATTAAAATCACTCTAGCATTTACTTGCTGACTTTTTATTTACTAATATCAAATTGTTTTTAGAACAAAGGAATTATAAATTTTTTTCACGGGAGATATTCCCCTATGTAGTACATTGCATTGCAAAAAAAATAAAAAATAGTTTTGGTATTTTTTATTATTTAGTTTTCTTTGACAACCACTCACTCTAAATTTATTGATAACTCGATAATTGCATATATAACTAGATATAAATATAGCAGTAACATTACACGATAAAATTGAAGATTCATTTCTTTTACTTTATTATAAAAAATTCATTCCCTAAATATTTTTTCATTAATAGGATTGATCGCCTTGCATTATTTGTTTACTTTAATTTACTGTTTGAAACATTGTTATGTTAGGTATTACCTTTACTGGCAAAAACATAGCACTCATCAAATCAACCCTCTCAAGTTAATCCAACATCAAAATGAAACAACAACAATAAACAAGTCTATTTGTAGATCATATTTTATTTGTTTTATAATTTATAAATATTTTCAGTTTTTTTTATATATAGAAGAAAATTGTTCCTTTCCCTGTCGGGGAATAAAATGTTAAAAGTGGAAAATTAAATACGTCATTTATCTGTGTAGTCATAATTTATTTAATGATATAGGGTTTTGTTTATTATTAGCCGTGTTCGAGTTGACTGAAGTAACTGATACAACTGAAAAATTGAATGCAATTGTTGTTGTTTTCCAGTTGTTTCAGTCATATCGAACGCACCTATTGTGTGTTGATAGAATTCGGTAAAAATAAAAAGGAAAATCTGATTTGTTATGAGTAAAATACCTTAAAGTTTTTATTTAAATCAGAGAACGAACCACTATTTCGTTGTTGGTAGATCGAAACTAATCCGAAAAATTAAACCTAGTACGGAGATTGAGTGTAGTGGAGTTTTAACGCAATCTCCAAATCTTTCCAAACTGCCCGGTGAAACAGTCGTGAAAAAGTTCTAAAAAGTTTTTCTTTTTTCTCCTTTATCTCCATTTTAGGAGGGGTATCTAATAGGCTTGACCATCTAACTCTATTTGGGGCACTTTTAATTGGGGCCATCGCTTCTACTAGCATTGTTTTCTTCCAACTCATTTCTGGTCGCACCATCCTTCTTTTGCATTGTAGCTTCCACTATAGGGGCATCCTTGTAACATCTTTGGCGGGTTTTCTCAGTGTGTGTCCTATCCATCCCCATTTCCTATTTCTTATATCGGACTCAATGTCTATCTGCTCTGTTTGTCGTAGAAGTTCTTTGTTACTGATTGTAATATGCCAGAAGCATTTGATCAGTCGTCTTAAGCATTTGTTCACAAACACCTGTAGCTGGTTCGTAATATTATTTGTATGCGTTTGCATGTTTCACATTCATACAGCAGTAGACATGCATTGAACATTCGTTGCTTTGAGTTTCTGGACAGGACGGACACTTCCCACCTAGATAAGAACGCTGTTCAAAAATTGGGGTTTTTGGGACGATGTCGTAAGTTTTTTAATAGCGAACAGCTTCTTTTAATTTAGAAATCATTTATACGTCCCTGCATGAAGTACTGTTCTCACATTTGGGGGGAGCTTATTATAGTATGTAGTTTGAAGTGCCTTGATTCTGTTCAGCGCAGAGCTGTTAAACTGATTGGCAACTCAACTCTTACTAATGAGCTTGGTTCTTTACAGCACAGACGAAATGTTGCTAATTTGACAATTTTCTACAAATACATTATGGATGAACGAACTTCTGAAGAGCTTATCCAATATTTCGGCAATGTGGTTTTGATATCTCTCTTCCGTTTCAGCATTCTTTAATAATGAGATGTTAAAACGTTTCCGTTGATTGAATTTTGAAATGCCTGGATTTGGGAAGTGGAACCTAATCGTAGCACGTACAAGGAAGTTGTCACTTCCAATGTATGCACCTCTAGAGGATCGCACATCCAGAACGCGCTTTTACTAGGACGTGATCAATTTGATTTCGAGTGTTTCCATTCGGTGAGACCCAAGTCTGCTTATGAATCGATCGATGCGGAAAGAACGTACTGGCAATTCTCAAATTATTTGATAATGCAATCTCAGTCATTCTCTCACCATTATCATTCTAGTTCAAATGCAGGCTGTTGGGACCCACCACATTTCCATAAGAGATATCTCTTCCAACCTGCCCATTAAAGTCACCAAGAACCATAATGAAGTCGCGTGTTGGTGTTTGTTTCATAACCTCTTCCAATGCTATGTAGAAATTATCCTTCTCGTCGACAGTCTTAGCTTCAGTAGGTGCATGCATAGGTGCATATTGTTATATGTACCGCGTACACTTAGGTAGCAGATCCTCTCACTGACCGGGATGAATTTCATCACGGTTTCTTGTATGCGTTGCACCAACAAGAAAGCCAATTCCAAATTCTCTTCGAGAAGGATGACCACTACAGTATAGAAAGTGACTATTCAAATCTTGTTTTCCGATTACCGACAGTCTAATTTCTTGCAGGGCAATAATATCCATCCTTTACCTCTCAGCCTCCGTTTTTAGACTTATAAAAGCACCAGGAGCGCTCAAGCTGCGCCCGTTCCACGTTCCGATTCGGTAGTCTGGTCCTTTTTCACGTCCAGGTAAAATTCTATTTTGAAATCCAGGTCTGTTATTCTCTTTCTGATTCCCAAATTTAACAAAGTTTTTTTTTATGGGGTTAGGGTGTTAACCTTAGGTCCAACACAAATTTTCATGAATGGGTTCGTTCTGCATCTTAAGGTTACCAGAAACAACCTTTTTACACGTTTATATAGCGAGCCGCTTGATCCAAGACAGACGCCCGCTCCAAGCCGCCTCTGACATGGAGAACAGACGCTTGAGTCGCATTGGTTTTAAGGCAATAATTCACCGTGATGTAGTGTCATTGACTAAGCAGTTTTTACTCTGCTTGTCTAAAAGTAGCGGTTAATATTAAACAACAATTATTGGCAAACCAAGAAAAGACAAGAAATTATCATGATAGGACAGCCAAACCAAGAGCTGACTTCTTACCTGGCGATAATATTACATGTCAAAAGAAGAATATATGGACTCCTGCTAAAATTGTTAGTAATCATAAAAGTCCTAGATCATATGTAATAAAAAATGAAATGGGAAACGAATTAAGACGGAATAAGCTCCATATTCGAAAATCGGCACATCAACCGATTTATAGAAATAATGAGTATGATTCAGGTGAGGCGTGTCATCAACCAGAGCAAAGAAATCCGATTAATGTAAATAATACAAATGTACCAGTCCTGTTTAATAATTTCAACGTTCCAAGCACATCCTACAATTTCTCACGCCAATCTAGGTCAGGAAGAAACATTAAACCACCCTCCTATTTAAAAGATTATATCTATTAAAATTTTTTCTTGTTTGTTAATAAAATTGAAACAGCTAAAACTGAAGCTAAAACAATCTGAAAATAAATACACTATTTTTCAAATTTTATTTTTTCCGTGAAAATAAAATCGTTTAAGGGGAAGATGTGTTGTATACAGAAATACACCATAATAAATTACAAGAATCCCACTAAAACATTAGATATAGTTTTACACACATAAGTTGGCAACATTGGTAAAATGTCAATATATAGAAAACCATGTTAATTTTGAAGTTAATATTTTTATTATAAAAATACAAATAATAAATTGATATAAATAGTTGAAATATAATAAATGGTGTTATCATTATTCAAGGTATAATTGTTCATTTATTTAAACTAAAGCCGCAATTAGACTATTGCAGAACTCTGCAATATTTCTGCAATGGTATATTGTAAAATATTCATTGCCAAACTTTTCTGTAATGAATATTTTACACACAACCATTGCACGACTATTGCAAAAATATTGTAGAGTTCTGCAATAGTCTAATTGCGGCTTAATACATTACATCACAGCGTCAGTCATGAGTTTAATAGTAGCGTTGATTCCGGGATGGGAAAGGTTATGCATTTGCATGTAAACATGTTGTCGAAACTGTTGTGGTACAAGTGGGCGTTGTTTTCACGTTGAAACGTCGCAGTAAATGAATTTATCAGAGCAGAAGGATAGAGGAATCTGTTGGAATTTAAGCGTCGTGCTGTATTCCGAAAGTAAAGTAACTCCTTCAACTCTGAATCTGTCGTTTGAGCATCAGCGATTGCTGAGTAATCGATGCTCTCAGGTAACTGGAGTTGATTAATTCGTGACAAAGCGTCTGCAACAACTTTGTCAATTCCAGATACATGTCATATGTCAGTGGTAAACTGGCTGATAATATCCAGATGACGAAACTGTCCAGGACTAGCTTTGTCCGGATTTTGCGACAAGGCATCAATCAATGGTTTATGATCTGTGAATAAGATAAAGTTTCGCCCTTCGAGTAGGTAACGAAAGTGTTTAATGGCTAAATAAGCTGCCAAAAGTTCACGATTATAAGCGCTGTAGCGCTGTTGCGTCTCGGTTAGTCGAACCGAAAAGAAACTGAGGGGCTGACATGAATCGGTGACGAGTTGTTGAACGACTGCACCAATCGCTGTGTCGGAGGCGTCGACCATGATAGCGAGTTGTGCATTGAGAGAAGGATGTGCGAGCATTATTGCATCGCTAAGTTTGGTTTTGCAATTTGCAAAAGCTGCAAGAGAAGCTCCCGACCAGTTAATCGGTCGTTTGACGTATTCTTTTTAGAGCCTTTAAGAAAATTGTTTAGCAAGCCTTGGTCACTGGCAGCGTGTGGAATGAAACGACGGTAAAAGTTGATCATTCCAAGAAAACGACGGAGATCTTTGACTATTTGTAGAGTGGGAAAACCGGAAATAACATTCACTCGTTTGCATTTTGGTCTTATTCCATCGGAGGAGATCGAATGACCTAGGAAATTAATCTCAGCTTGTGCGAAGTTACACTTGCTGAGATTAATGATCATACCGGCGTCTTGCAGTTTCTGAAAGACGAGTTTAAGATGTCCTAGATGTTCGGCATAGGACGTAGATGCGACAAGGAGATCGTCTAAGTAGGCGAAGCAGAAATCTAAACCACGTAAAATGGCGTGCATGTGTCGCTGAAACATCTGACTGGCGTTTCGTAAACCGAAGCCCATTCGGATAAATTCGAACAATCTGAATGGAGTAGAAATAGCCGTCTTGGGGATATCGGACGGTTCAATCGGTATCTGGTGGTAAGCTCGCACTAGGTCGATAGTCGAAAAAATGTTGCAACCATTCAGTTGTTGCGAAAAATCCTGTAGAAAGGGAACGTTGTATTTGTCGGGAACGGTGACTTTATTTAAGCCACGATAATCCCCGTAAACACGAATACCACCGTTTTTCTTCTCGGCCAAGTGTATGGGACTGGACCATTGACTGCTAGAAGGTCTGCAGATACCGTGCTGTAGCAGTATGTCGAACTCAGTCTTAGCAGCTTTGAGTTTGTCTGCTGCTAGTCTGCGAGTTTTGTAGGAGACTGGAGGTCCAGTTGTGATAATAGCATGTGTCACATCGTGTTTCACAGCTAAAGAGAGACCTGAGTCAAAGGTTAGTTCTTTGAACTCACGTAATAACTCGTTGATTTCACGATGTACTTTGTCATTTGCAAGCACGGATAAAGAACGAGTAGCGATAGGAGCGGTGCTAGTTGCTGTGTAAATATGGGATAGCGGGTCAATGATTCGTCTTCGTTTGATATCAACCAGAATGCCGTACTTGTCCAAAAAGTCAGCCCCAATTATCGGAACTGTGACATCGGCTATAATAAAATTGTGAATGAATGTTCGTCGAAGTCCTAACGTCAACGTTAGTGTTTTCGTTCCAAAAGTAGAAACGGTCGTCGCGTTCGCTGCAATAAGGGTAAAAGCTGATTTCCCACTGATAGACCGGGAGGCAGCGTTGCAAATGAAAAAGTCATTTGATGCCGGTTGATTTTTATTTATTTTAATTAATTAACTCCAGCTGATGATAAATTTGGTGGTCAGCTGCTAAAGTAGTGGGGGGTGTGGCTGTGGGAGACTTTTAAGCTGGTGAAAAAAACGAATTCCAAAAGTAATTTGATGCCACTTCAAAATTTGTATGATGCATGTTTACACCATAACAATTGAAAAAAAAGTCGTCAGCTAATTGGTGGATGGGGGATTATACGTCAGCTCCTCGTATACATCAGTATAAAAATGCAATATAGTCAAGACCTTTCTGCATAGGATCTTGATGAAACTTTGGAAAATGATCCAGGTTCACTTGAAAATGGAAAATCTGAATTAATTTTAAATTTGGACAAAATGGCGGGGGTCTCTCGAACACCTCTAAGTTTAAATCTTCAATAACTTCTAATCCCGACTTATGATCTTATGGAAACTTGGTATATAAATTTTTAATATTGTTTCCAATATTTCTGCGTACTAACTTCCGGTTTGACACTTCCGGTAAAAAAGTTTTTTTTCCAGGTATTTATCCCTACTGCAGCCTACAATTACCGATCGATTTTCATGAAACGTTGGTTACCGCTTTCAAGTAACATGTAAAACATTTTGTTAGCTTTTGGAGTACATTGGATAAAGGGTTGGGGGGTCCACCATACAACAGATGGTTTTTTTCACAATGTTTTTTATGTTTGTTGGGAGCATAAAACATTCGTTCGGGAATGAATTTTGACGACACTTTGGAAAAAGATGCAAATATGTATGGCAAGAAACTGATTTGTTTTTTAGCGATAGTGAACAAAGTGGTGGGGGGTCCTCCAAATACCTGTTCTTTTTAAAGCTTAATAACATTTGTACCTGATAATCGAATTGGATGAAACTTAGTACATAAACATTTGGTACGGTTCACAAAAGTTCTGCATCCCAACTTCCGGTTTTTCATTTCCGGTAAAAATGTTTGGTACTCCCAACAAACATTGCAACAATGGTGACACAATAAGCAGGTGTTCGGGAGGCCCTCCACCACTTATCTCAATATTGTCCAAAAACTAATCAGTTTTTTGTCATTTAAGTCTCCATATTTTTTCAAAGTGTCACTAGAATTGATTAATGAATGAAGTCTGTATGCTCCCAACAAACTTTAAAAACCAAGTGCGAAAAGTCAGCAGATGTATGGTAGACCCCCGCCACTTTGATCAATGTGTCCCAAAAGATGATAGCTATTTTTCACTAATTGAAACTTTTTCCATAAGTTTCATCATAATCACTTCATTATTGTAGGCAGTGAAAAAACTTCAAAAAATTCCGAACCAAAATTTTTTACCGGAAATGAAAAGCCGGAAGTTGGGATGCAAAACTGTTGTGAACCGTACCAAATGTTTATGTACTAAGTTTCATCCAATTCGATTATCAGGTACAAATGTTATTAAGCTTTAAAAAGAACAGGTATTTGGGGGACCTCCCACCACTTTGTTCACTATCGCTAAAAAAACTAATCAGTTTCTTGCCATACATATTTGCATCTTTTTCCAAAGTGTCGTCAAAATTCATTCCCGAACGAATGTTTTATGCTCCCAACAAACATAAAAAACATTGTGGAAAAAACCATCTGTTGTATGGTGGACCCCCCAACCCTTTATCCAATGTACTCCAAAAGCTAACAAAATATTTTTCATGTTACTTGAAAGCGTTTACCAACGTTTCATGAAAATCGATCGGTAATTGTAGGCTGCAGTAGGGATAAATACCTGGAAAAAACTTTTTAACCGGAAGTGTCAAACCGGAAGTTGGTATGCAGAAATATTGGAAACAGTACTAAAAATTTATATACCAAGTTTCCATAAGATCATAAGTCGGGATTAGAAGTTATTGAAGATTTAAATTTAGAGCTGTTCGGGAGACCCCCCGCCATTTTGTCCAAATTTAAAATTATTTCAGATTTTCCATTTTCAAGTGAGCCTGGATCATTTGCCAAAGTTTCATCAAGATCCTATGCAGAAAGGTCTTGACTATACATATTGCATTTTTTTACTGATGTATACGAGGAGCTGACGTATAATCCCCCATCCGCCAATCAGCTGACGACTGTTTTTTCAATTGCTATGGTGTAAACATGCATCATACAAATTTTGAAGCGGCATCAAATTACTTTTGGAATTCGTTTTTTTACCAGTTTAAAACTCCCCCACAACCACACCCCCCGCAAGTCTGACGGCTGACTCTTATTTTCTACATCACAAATAATTAATCTATCTATAAAAATTAAATTCAATCGGCGTCAAATCACTAACCAAAATGCAACGCTGCCTCCCGGTCTATGAGTTTCTGCGCGTACGTAGCATTGACGACAGAGACTTCAGCACCAGTGTTGATTAGGAAACGAAGATTGGTGATGGTATGTATCATAAACCATCAAGCGGTAGTGTTGGTGGCTATTGCTACATTCCGCTACATGTGGCGAGCCAATTATTTTTTTGATTCAGAATTGAACGAAACATGGCGCGAATAAACGGGATGGCATTTTTAGCAACTTCACCGAACGTGTGGTGGTAATAACAGAGGCCATCAAAGAATTGAGGAATTCGTGATTTTGAATGACTACGTGAAAACCTTGACCTAGACGGCGTGCGTGATCTTGATCTTCTAGGATCAGAAAATTGTTTTGCCAATTGTGAAATTTGTAGCTCAACTTGTCTACTATGGCTATCAAACATAGCCTGGAATTACTTTTGCATTAAGAAGAACGTTTTTTAAGCAATATGCAAATTTCCTTGTTTTGACACACTTCTGGTGCAGTTATCGAGTACATCGTCCTTTCGGTTCTTTCCATTGAGTATACCTATTTTTAGAAAAAAACATTTTGAAATCCTTCCAGCGTTTTTCGAGATTACGTCGGTTGTGACGGCCGGCTGGCCGGCAGACAGACATATATTCTTTTTTTTACTTTTTTAGAATTTGTAGGCCCAAAGACGTCGAGAAATGCCAAAAAAAGTGGGAGTAATAATTTCACTTTTGGCTCATGAATGTAATACTTAGGTTTTTTTTAAAACCGAAGTAATTTAAATCAAATAGAGCAGTGTTATTGTGGCTCAAGTACATAGTAGTTTAATCAATGAGTGTATAATGAAATAGTTTATTCTCAAGCAAAAGTTTAAAATTTGAGCGAGAATTTTAATTTGCGAGAGAAT
>OY856186.1:461094857-461165857 GCA_963693315.1 Diogma glabrata | reverse complement strand
TATAAATTAAAAACAATTAAATAATTTAAAACGAAACAAAAAGTACAATCTATTATTTTTAGTTGTGCTAATTTTTATAAAATGAATAAAAATAATTACGAGAGTATTTTACATTTATTGTGTTATTTCCAGTGATTTTATAATAGTAAACATTTTATTATTTTGTAATGCAAATGTGCAAATATTTAAGTTATGTATACATCCTGAAAGTATATTATGAAAACTAGCTGGCGACCAACTTTTCATTATTGTGTAGTTTATTTTTAATAGATAAAAGATTAAAATTTATATATTTGGTTAGAATCAAATCCTAATCTGTCATTTTTCTTATTTCTTTTTATATAGTAGCAGTGAGGGAGAAACTATTATTTTTTTATGGTAGGTTTTTTTCTTATAGATTTAAAAGAAACTCGCAATAATTGTACAATTTTGAATCAAATGAAAAATTTATGCACGTCTTTGGGAAGACAAACCGGTTTCTCTCTCAGAGAAATAAAGAAAAACAAACAAACAAAAAAACGATTTGACAGAAGATCAATCACGATTAATATTAGTTATGGTGGTCGGTTGGCCGCAAGCAAAATATTTTAAGAAATAGTATATTATTGAATTAGGAGCTAAAGTCGTACTTTTTGTGTTGAGTCTATAGTTTGGCGGCCGACCGTAGGGAGGCCGACAATTATAGACGAAACACAAAAAGTCACTTTAGATCCGAATTCAATACACTATTTTTTCGGCAAACGTTTAAATTTGTTTAAAAATATGAAATTAATGCATCAAATTTTTTAAAAATATGTTTTAGGTAATAAATTTTCTGAAATTAATTTTTTTTTATTTTTATTCATTAAAATGAACTGAAATGCATTCTGTTTTGAACAAATTAATAATATCATTTTATTTTACTTTACTGCCGCCGTAAAAATATGAAAATTACTTTACAGCCGCCGTAAAAATATGAAAATTACTTTACAGCCGCCGTAAAAATATGGAAGTTACTTTACAGCCGCCGGCAGAAAAAGTAAAAATGACGTCACTTTTGCAGCCGCCGGCTAAAAAGTAAGACTTTAGCTATTCCCCAGCGGCAGTAAAGTTAAACTTTACAGCCGTTAGCCGAAAAAGTTGTTTATTCTAAATTAATAGTATATTATTGAATTAGGAGCTAAAGTCGTACTTTTTGTGTTGAGTCTATAGTTTGGCGGCCGACCGTAGGGAGGCCGACAATTATAGACGAAACACAAAAAGTCACTTTAGCTCCGAATTCAATACACTATTTTTTCGGCAAACGTTTAAATTTGTTTAAAAATATGAAATTAATGCATCAAATTTTTTAAAAATATGTTTTAGGTAATAAATTTTCTGAAATTAATTTTTTTTTATTTTTATTCATTAAAATGAACTGAAATGCATTCTGTTTTGAACAAATTAATAATATCATTTTATTTTACTTTACTGCCGCCGTAAAAATATGAAAATTACTTTACAGCCGCCGTAAAAATATGAAAATTACTTTACAGCCGCCGTAAAAATATGGAAGTTACTTTACAGCCGCCGGCAGAAAAAGTAAAAATGACGTCACTTTTGCAGCCGCCGGCTAAAAAGTAAGACTTTAGCTACTCCCCAGCGGCAGTAAAGTTAAACTTTACAGCCGTTAGCCGAAAAAATTATTTATCTTCATTTTTATTTTCATAAATTTTAAAATAAAAATATGTGGAACAAGTAACCTTTGAAAAAATATTTATTATTTTTTCCAAATTCTATGACAACAAATGATAACAACTATTTTAATTGAATAATGAAATTTTGAATTTGCGGGTTGCTTTGATAAAAAAATTTATTGTTCATAGAATTTAAACAAATACAAATGCTTTTTACTTTTTTGGACGTAGCTATGACGACAAAATAAATAGTTGAAAAGTGATACTTTAAAGCCGCAGATCACAGTAATAAAGTAACACTTTAATATATAGGCGAATAAAAAAGCATTTTTTTTTAATTTATGCAATTGCATTGCAATCAACCGACCACCATAACTAATATTAATGGTGACTGATCTTCTGTCAAATCGTTTTTTTGTTTGTTTGTTTTCCTTTATTTCTCTGAGAGAGAAACCGGTTTGTCTTCCCAAAGACGTGCGAAAATTTTTCATTTGATTCAAAATTGTACAATTATTGCAAATTTCTTTTAAATCTATAAGAAAAAAACCTACCACAAAAAAATAATAGTTTCTCCCTCACTGCTACTATATAAAAAGAAATAAGAAAAATGACAGATTAGGATTTGATTCTAACCAAACATATAAATTTTAATCTTTTATCTATTAAAAATAAACTACGCAATAATGAAAAGTTGGTCGCCAGCTGGTTTTCATAATATACTTTCAGGATGTATACATAACTTAAATATTTGAACATTGGCATTATAAAATAATAAAATATTCACTATTATAAAATCACTGGAAATAACACAATAAATGTAAAATACTCTCGTAATTATTTTCATTCATTTTATAAAAATTAGCACAACTAAAAATAATAGATTGTACTTTTTGTTTCGTTTTAAATTATTTAATTGTTTTTAATTTATAATTTAATACAATAGTTGGTTGTTGTAAATAAACAGAAATGCAAATGGCGAAATGAGAAATTGAATATGACATTTTTGTGAACACGATTTCTTATGTCTCTCTTCATACAATTTTAAAGTTATGTTCTCTCTATATTTATATATACTCTAAGATTGCAATAGATCATTCGAATTACCGTGCGGAGGAATAAAATAGTGACGTAATTTTATTAGGAGTTTATAAAAAATTATTTTGATTCGTACAATTATAATCTTTAATAGTTATTGATTAACATAAAGCTATTGACATGCCAGGGGGTAGGAGACATAAATCTAAACGTTCTAGCAGTGACGACGATTTCCTTAGAGAAGAAAGTACATTTTCAGAAAACTTTTTGAAAAAGCTTCAAAGAAGCTTAGCCCGTATTGGTGATGATCCGAACAGTGTAGAGAGCGCAAACAATTTTGAAAATAATTCAATACAATTTGAATTAAGCCGGTTACGCCGTGAAAATGAGGAATTAAAAAAGAAAATTTCATCAACTTCTGTTTCAAACATTGTTTCTGCTCAAGAAGTAGAGGAACCAAAATCTGATAATGAGCAAGCAAACATACGTCCATCAATCGGTCGTGGTTCTTTTTCCTTTACGGATATTAAAAATTCTATCTCAGAGTTTGATGGCAAATCAAACTATAGAATCGAAACCTGGTTAGAAGAATTTGAGGGAATGGCCTCAATCATGGCGTGGAATAATCTAGAGAAATTAGTATATGCAAAAAGACTTCTTACAGGATCCGCTAAAATAGCGTTGAGAACACGAACTGATTTGATAAATTTCGAAAAATTAAAAGAATTTCTGATTGTCGAGTTTGCGAGAAACATCAATAGTGCCGATATACATCAGAAAATGGCAACGAGGAAATTAAAAAACGACGAAACCCTCACAGAATACTATTTAGCTATGCGTGAATTAGGAACATTAGGGAATTTGGAAGATTTAGCTGTTATTAAATATACAATTAGTGGCATCAATGATTCGGAAACCAATAAAATTATTTTATATGGTGCTTCAAATATATCGGAGTTTAAAATAAAACTTGAGCTTTATGAAGAGTTTAGGGAAAAAATAGCAAATACAGTGTCAGATGCTAGCTCGAGCTCAAATTTTAAAAAACGGTCACCTCTGCGTTGTTATAGTTGCGGCAAAATTGGTCACGAATCGAAAGTTTGTAGGAAAAAATCGGATGGACCGAAATGTTTCAATTGTATGGAACATGGGCACATTGCTCCAAATTGCCAAAAGGCTAAAAAACCTAAAAATGATTCCCAAAATACGAAAGATACAAAACTGGTACAGAATGTAGAATTTCATAAATCAAATCACAAAGACATAAAAATAAATAGTTTTCATGTTAGTGCCTTAATTGATACTGGCAGTGATTTGACCTTAATACGAGAGGATGTTTATGCAGATATGGGTTCACCGCCTATTCAACATAAAACGTCTAAACTATTGGGTATAGGAGAAACAGAAATAAAGACGTTAGGATTTTTCAAATCTATAGTGGAATTAGATAACATATCGTTAGAAGTTTTAGTGCATATAGTACCGCAGCATTCAATGAATTTAAAATGTATTGTTGGGAACGATATATTACGTGGTACTAAGATTCTTTTAGGCGAAAATGGGGTAACAATTGAAGTTTTAGATAATGATAGCATTTATTCGTGTTTTAATCTTGACGACAAACAATTAGAAGACCGTCCAGTAATAGGAAACAAAGAATATGCAAGCACTATTGATGAAATCATTAAAGGGTATGAACCAAAATGTATTAAAGAATGTCCAATTCAAATGAAATTGTTACTGAAAGACGAGAAACCAGTATGGCAACCACCTAGAAGACTAGCACCCGCTGAGAAAATGGAAGTAGACCGTCAAATTTCGGAATGGTTGGAGCAAGGAATAATTTGTCACTCCACATCCGAATACTCTAGCCCGATAGTGTTGATTAATAAGAAAGACAATACTAAACGTATTTGTATTGATTATCGTAGGCTGAATAAACAAATTATAATGGATCGTCACCCAATTCCATTAATCGAGGATCAAATTGACAAGTTAGATGGTGCCAAAATATTTACGACTTTGGATCTGGAAAACGGCTTTTTTCACGTACCAGTAGAGAAAGAAAGTCAAAAATATACTGCATTTGTTACTCCCACAGGCCACTATGAGTTTACGAGAGTTCCATTCGGCTTGTGCACATCTCCACCAGTTTTTCAACGATATGTCAACTATGTTTTTAGAGATTTAGTGTTGAAAGGTAGTATTTTGATATACATGGACGACATAATAATTCCAGCTAAAGATTACGAAGAAGATATTCAAAAAATCATTGAAGTTTTGAAAGTGGCTAGCGAGCATGGACTAAAATTTAAATGGAAAAAGTGTCAATTTTTATGTGAGAAAATAGAATATTTAGGATACGAAATTTCTGTAGGCGCCGTAAGACCATCGAAAGCCAAAACGACAGCTGTATCAAAATTTAACGAACCAAAATCGATCAGGCAAATCCAAAGCTTCCTAGGTCTAACAGGGTATTTCCGTAAATTCATTCAAAACTACGCAATAAAAGCAAAACCCCTTTCGGATCTCCTGAGAAAAAATACTGTATTTAAATTTGGAGCAGCACAAAGAGAAGCGTTTATCGTTTTAAAAAATTCATTAATTAATCACTCTGTTTTAAAAATTTTTAGTCCATTGTTAGAAACAGAGCTCCATACAGATGCATCAAAAGTTGGCTTTGGTGCAATATTAGTTCAAAAATGCAGTGACGACAACCAATTTCATCCAGTTTACTACTATAGTAAAAAGACTACACCAACTCAAGAGCGGTATCGCAGTTACGAACTAGAAGTTTTAGCTATAGTGGGAGCATTGAAAAAACTAAGAGTCTATCTTCTTGGAATAAAATTTAAAATCGTTACCGATTGTTCCGCTTTTAAAATGACAATGCAGAAAAAGGATATAACACCAAGAATTGCAGGCTGGGCATTACGTTTAGAAGACTACGAATATACATTAGAACATCGAGCAGGGTCTAGAATGCAACACGTTGATGCTTTGAGCCGTAACCCTGTTGTTATGGTACTAACAAGCGAACTCATTCAAAGGATCCAAAAAGGGCAAGAAAAAGATGACAACCTAAATATGACCAAAAAGCTTTTGGAGTATGGTCCATATAAAGATTTTTTCCTGGAGAGAGAAATTTTATATAAAAAAGATGACGAAGGCAGAAATTTGTTATGTGTTCCTAAGCTTATGCAACAAGAATTAATAAAATCAATTCACGAAGATGGCTACTTTGGAGTTAAGAAGATGACAGAAGCGATCAAACGAAATTATTTTATACCGAAATTGCAAAGCAAATGCGAGAACTGTCGGCGAAATTGTATTCCGTGTATTTTAGCGGAACGGAAAGTGGGGAAGCAGGAAGGATTTCTTCACCCAATTGATAAAGATGAGTATCCATTAACCACTTATCATATCGACCATCTTGGTCCTATGACGAGTACCGCAAAAAATTACAAATATATTTTTTCCATTGTAGATGCGTTTGCCAAATACGTGTGGTTATATCCAGTCAAAACAACAACGTCTATTGAAGTCATAAGAAAACTGGATATTCAGAAATCATTTTTCGGGAACCCGAAAAGAATTATTGCTGATAGGGGAACCGCATTTACCTCAAATGACTTTGGTGACTATTGTGCGGAAAACAAAATTGACCTAGTGCTAATAACCACAGGAGTGCCACGAGGCAATGGTCAAATTGAGAGGGTTAATCGTATCATAATCCCCGCACTAACAAAACTGGCAATAGATTCCCCTGATAATTGGTACAAACACACGGATAAACTGCAACGATTTATGAATTCAACTTGGCAAAGGAGCATCTTTCGAAATTATGTTTGGAGTACAAATGAGAAATCCCGAGCTTGTTGCTAATTGCGGATATAATTGAAGAAGAAATAGTGAACGATTTCATGTTAGAAAGAGAAGATACTCGAAGAGACGCTCGAGAAAATATTTTGAAGGTGTAAGAGGAAAACAAACGAAACTTTAATAAAAAGAGAAAACAAGCAATGACGTATAAAATTGGAGACCTGGTTGCGGTAAAACGTACACAGTTTGGTAGTGGATTAAAGATACTTCCAAAATTTTTAGGCCCATACACGAGCACAGAGGTTTGTACAAATGAGCGCTACAAAGTGGAGAAAGTAGGGGATCATAATGGACCACTTAAGACGAGTGCAAGTGCTGATAATATGAAACCTTGGAAGATTCTGACGAAGATGGTGATGAAGAAAATGAAAATTAGTGATTCGTTTTTGGCTCACAATATTTAGACGGAGATAAATTAAGCAAGACGATAAAGACAAAATATCTCAAAGTAAGACGAAATATCTCTTAAAGTAAGACGGCAAAGAGGTAAATGGAGCTGGAAGAAAATTCAATAATTTTAAGACGACATCAAATAATTAAACACAACTTCGCCGGGTCGTCGAAGTACAGGATGGCCGAGCTTGTAGGATCACCCTATTCTACTAGCCAAACGAATTGAAAAACATGTTAGGCAACAATCAAAGATACGGTATTTATCGCAAAATACTGATAGAAAAATTATTGATAAAAATATGATAATCATTCTATTTGCTGGAGACTTCGATCAAGACACATCTTTAATAAACTGTTCGCTGAATATTTTAATTTTAATTTTGAAAAAATAGAATTTGGACGCAATTATAATAAAATTTATATTGAGTTTTGAAGTGGGATTAAGTTTTTTATTCAACCCTGTGGTCCAGATCCCACATATATATATATATATATATATATATATATATATATATATATATATATATATATATATATATATATATATATATATATATATATATATATATATATATATATATATATATATATATATATATATATATATATATATATGTAAATATATATATATATATATATATATATATATATATATATATATATATATATATATATATATATATATATATATATATATATATATATATATATATATATATATATGTATATATATATATATATATATATATATATATATATATATATATATATATATATATATATATATATATATATATTGTGTAGTTTGATTTACTTAATTAAAAAAAACATTAAATGTATAGGTTCTAATTTAAAAAAAACCTATTTTGGCATACATCTCCAATACTTATGAGTTTCAAGGTCATTCAATATTACCATTGGACGTCCCCCTCGACGCTTAACAAATATCACCTTGGGTTATTTTGTCCCATCTAGCATGGTTCTCGAGATAAAAGCCTGGCATTTTTTAAAAAACTCACCCTATATATATATATATATATATATATATATATATATATATATATATATATATATATATATATATATATATATATATATATATATATATATATATATATATATATATATATATATATATATATATGTGGGGCTGTGTTTTTAAAAGCAATCACTTGGCCGTCACTTTTTTGTATTTGAGATATAATGATGAATGAGGGCTCAAACTCTTTGTTGAAATCAATACTATTAAATGTACTATGGCCCGATTGTCCATTTTAATTAGGTTTTAATGTGTTGGTCCTTATTTTGGCCTAAAACGAGCTTCAAAAATTAAAGAGTTCAAAAAAAAGTACTTAAAAAAATTTTTTTTTTTAAATTTTAGAACGGAATCGTGTTCTCCGTCAAAAAATCTAGAGAATTCATCTATCAAAAAAAATTTAATAATTGAACCCTTTGTGGTAAAATTGGGTCAATAAAATAATAAATGCTTGAATTTTAACAAGTTTTTACTAACAAACAAAGCATGTTAAGAAAAAATTTTAAGGAATAAAAAAAGCTTAAAATTAAGTAAAGAACACGCATTTACTTTCAGAAAAAAAATTTGGGCATTTTTGGATTTCTTGATTTGGCCGTTTTGGACAAAACCTTAGAATGCTCCAAATTTTTTGGAAAAAAATTAAGCATGTTCTTTGGATATTTCTAAGATAATTTTTTTTTGCTGTCAGAAATTTTATTTTTAACCGACTTCAAAAAAGAAGGAGGTTCTGTGTTTCACTGTAGGTTTCTTCTTTATGTATGTACACCGATTTCTCAAAAACGGCTCGTTCGATTAGGATGTTTTAAATTTTATTCTATTTGGGTTCATTCCCAGAAGGTCCCATAATTTTTTCTATGATATGAAAAATTCCGTTATTCAGAAAATTAGGAAAAACCGTATTTTTAATGCATTTTCGCTGATTTCGTCAAAACATATTAATCTGTTTGGATGTTTTGGGCAGTATTATATTGCTATACTTGTCAAGGTTATCGTAAATAATTTTCTATCACGGGAAATATGTATGCCGTTTGTGCAAAAAATCGCAAAGCCATAATTAATAGATTGTCACTGATGAAAGTTTTTCCGGCATTTGAAGTTATTACTTTTAGAACCCTTTTTAGACGACATTTCCTTTATGACTACACTAAAAATAAAAAAATAAAAAAACTTAAAAAAAAAAAATAGAACCGACTTCAGAAAAAACAAAAGAGGCACAAAAAAGTGAAAAATAACTCAATTGTTGCTTTTAGAAACAAAAATACGTTACATTTTGATTAATTTAATTTAATTATACTAGTCTAAGATCCGACTATAGAACGACCTTCACCGAACTGGTTAATGGATGAAAAGTATTTTATATTAAATTAAATATGTTAATAAATATATTGCAAGTGGGTTGTCTAAAAAATTTCGGTCCAGAATATGATTAATTAAAAATTTAAAAATTAATTTTTTTTAAATATTTCACCGTTTCGGTTAATAGACAAATGACATACCAATCAAAAGTATGAAGCCTTTAGAATATGCAAACGATAGGTTGTCTATTTTTTTCCCGTCATAACTTAGGGTTGGCAGGTATAAAAAGGCAGATCGAAATTAGTAATTTGCACCGGTCTGGTTAATGAATAAACTTTATGTCAAAATAAAGATTATTTTATTACAAACACGGTGATATAGGGTTGTCTGCAAAAAATCAGTCCTGAATTAGGGTTGCCGAGTTTTAAAAAGTGCAATATTCCTACGAGTGAATACGTGCGACAGAGAGGTTCCAGCGAACTTTTTGTCTGTGAAAATAAAAAGGATAGCGATAGACTCGTAAATGCTGCGCATTATTTTGGAACAGCTTGCCACAACATTCAGAATTGAATTGAAAACTATTAACCAGTTTAATGCACAGAAACGTTGTCTTTCGTTTCGTTTTTTGTACATTCAAATAACATCTAGAATTATTATTTACAGTTAACGTATATTGTATAATTTAGTAAGTTATACATATTTACATTTCAAATATGAATTAAATAAATTTAGAATACAAGAAAAAATTTTAGTTTCATTTTTATCGCAATGGATAACTAATAAAACAATCATTTTGTAACATATTTTGAATCTATTTGAGACTAACAATGCATGTTAAAAACGTTGCCACTATTCTTCAATTAAGAATATTATGTAAATCTAATAAGTAAACCTTCTCAAAATAAGTTAAAATAAGTCGTAGGAATATTGCACTTTTTAAAACTCGGCAACCCTAATTCAGGACTGATTTTTTGCAGACAACCCTATATCACCGTGTTTGTAATAAAATAATCTTTATTTTGACATAAAGTTTATTCATTAACCAGACCGGTGCAAATTACTAATTTCGATCTGCCTTTTTATACCTGCCAACCCTAAGTTATGACGGGAAAAAAATAGACAACCTATCGTTTGCATATTCTAAAGGCTTCATACTTTTGATTGGTATGTCATTTGTCTATTAACCGAAACGGTGAAATATTTAAAAAAAATTAATTTTTAAATTTTTAATTAATCATATTCTGGACCGAAATTTTTTAGACAACCCACTTGTAATATATTTATTAACATATTTAATTTAATATAAAATACTTTACATCCATTAACCAGTTCGGTGAAGGTCGTTCTATACTCGGATCCTATACTATACCTTACGATAGACAAAAAAAATTACGCTATTATACAAAGTTACTATATTAAAATAGTTACTTTTTATTATAATTATTATAGTTATTATAGTTGTTATAATAGTTATTATATTTTAAAAGTTATTTGTAGTACAAAACTGTTCGAAGTCGGTGCCACATTGACGAAAAACCGACTAATATGTCTCGGGCTTGGCACCGATTTCCGGTTTTTTCCGGTAACAGTTTTGTACTACAAATAACTTTTAAAATATAATAACTACTATAACAACTACAATAACTATAATAATTATAATAAAAAGTAACTATTTTAATATAGTAACTTTGTACAATACCGTAATTTTTTTTGTCTATAGTAAGGTATAATTAAAGTAAATTAATCAAAACGTAACGTATTTTTGTTTCTAAAAGCAACAATTCAGCTATTTTTCACTTTTTTGTGCCTCTTTCTTTTTTTCTGAAGTCGGTTCTATTTTTTTTTAAAAGTTTTTTTTTCATTCATACAAACTATGATATTTAAACAGTAGGCTTTGCTTTAACTGCCGGCAATTCTTCTTGTCGTCGATAATTTTGCTTTGTCGTTATGAAAATTCTTTGTTGTCATTTTTTCTTCTAACAAAATGAAATATAATTTTATCTTAGTAGGCGCATAACTGTTATAAATTTGTAATTTATTTTTGACAAATAAAAATAAACATGCAACCATTTGTGCATGAAAACGGATATTTTTATTATTTGTGAATTGCATTTTTACATAATTTTGTATTATTGAATAATTTGTAGAAAAAATTTTATTTAGAAACTAATAATTATATTTTAAACAAAATTATAATCAAAAAAAAATTATCTCAATAAATACCACTCTTCATTGAAATTTTTTCGAAAATTTTTCTATTTAACTCATTAAATTATTTTTAAGCAACACTGCTCAATCAAACCACTGCTTAAACCACTCGTCCTTCGGACTCGTGGTTTATTGTGCGCTTTGATTCGCAGTGTTGCTAAATAATTTATTTCGTAAAATCAAAAAATTTTCGAAAAAATTTCAATGACTCGTGGTATTACAACCGATAATTTTTTTTTGCTGTCAGAAATTTTATTTTTCATTAATACAAACTATGATATTTAAACAGTAGGCTTTGTTTTAACTGTCGGCAATTCTTCTTGTCGTCGATAATTTTGCTTTGTCGTTATGAAAATTCTATGTTGTCATTTTTTCTTCAAACAAAATGAAATATAATTTCATCTTAGTAGGCGCATAAATGCTATAAATTTGTAATTTATTTTTCACAAATAAACATAAACATGCAATCATTTATGAATGAAAACGGACATTTTTATTATTTGCATTTTAACATAATTTTGTATTATTGAATAATTTGTAAAAAAATTTTATTTAGAAACTAATAATTAATTATCTTTTAAAAAAAATTATAATTTTAAAAAAATTATCTCATTAAATACCACTCTTCATTGAAATTTTTGTCTAAAATTTTTCAATTTTACTCATTAAATTATTTTTAAGCAACACTGCTCAATCAAACCACTACTTAAACCACTCGTCCTTCGGACTCGTGGTTTATTGTGCGCTTTGATTCGCAGTGTTGCTAAATAATTTAATTCGTAAAATCAAAAAATTTTCGAAAAAATTTCAATGACTCGTGGTATTACAACCGAAAATTTTTCTCTATAAAAATTTTTTATAAAATTAACCCTTTCCAAGTTATAAATTAATTAAAACATATAATTAAAATCTCTATGAGTTCTTAAATCAAAAAGGTATAATTTTATACAAATTAATTTTACAAAAGGAAAGGGCTTCCAATTAGCTAAATATTATGTTTTTGAGCATTATTAGGGACACTTTTAAATTTTGTGCCGAAATTTTCAAATCTAGAAAACCAAAATTGTCCAAAAAATTTTTCTGAAAAATTATAAGATAAGTATTAGCTATAAGTATTTTTTAATTTTCATCTTTTTATCTAATGATTTTTTTTGGGATTCAGTGTGCTAGAAGTGTAATTTGTTGAAGTTCCAACATTGAGCATTTTTTGGCTCTGTTATGCCACAGTGTATCAAGTTTTTAGGAAAAACTAAATAAAAACGCTGCCAAATTATTGTAAATACAGTTCCTTAAGCAATGACAAATATTCATATGAGTCTCAATATGAGTTCAAAATTTTTACCATTTTATGTATTATATCGGAAAATTAAAGTTACTCCAGATGTATTGAAACTATATTCCCGTGCAAAAAATTATGCGTTACGTTAGCAAAAAAAATTTGAGCTTTTTTTTTTTGAAAGAAAAAAGTTAGACACAAAGAATACAAGAATTTGATAAATAATGAATTTCTGGGACTAGAAATTTCATAGGAAAAAAATTAGGTATTGCTTCACGAATAAAAAAAAAGTTTTTTTTTTACTAACAGACCTGCCACACTGTAAATTAAAATAAAAATTAAATTAAAAAATTATCCATGGAGGGGAAAACCACTCTTTTTAAAATTTATTTATTTACGTATTAGTAATTAATAAAAATTAAATATTTATTAATTACTCACGTAATTATTAGTTAATTAAGTGATTTTAATAAATATTTCATTGATTACCTTAATTTTATTTGACTATCGATGAAATAACAGTTTCCCCCTCCACTGATAATTTTTTAATTTTATTTTTATTTTTATTTTATTTTACAGTGTGGCAGGTCTGTAATTAGTGCAAAAAAATTTAGAAAAATTATATCAAAAAACTATGTTTAAATCAGAGAAATTTAATAAATTTGACATTTCAAAAAATTATTACTCTAACACTATTATTTAATCTAGTGTTTTCTTTGTTACTCAAAAATATGAGATAAAAACTTTTCAATTATGGCTTTTCCAGAGAACTTTTTTGTAGACAAATAGCACCGAACAGATAGTGTTCAAATATGTGCGTAATACTTATCAGTAATTTATTTTTTCTTTTTCAATCAATGGTATTACTTAAGAAATTCCTTAGGTACAGAATATTACCATAATTTATCTCACTTGATAACTAAGGAGAACTAAATAGGAAAAACCAAATCTCACTTATGTAATAAGATTAGATAATCTATGAAAACCCGATGAAAACCAATTTTTATCGTCTTTTATGTTTTATAATTTTATAAATTTTTTTATTTTATATTTTTAATATTCAGTTGAAACCACTCATCCAATCAATTTACATACCTAAAGCTGAATTTGTTTTATAGTTAATATTTTATATGTGCCCATAATTATGAAAGTGGTCTATGTCAAAATTTGAAAAAAATGAGTTTATCCGTTATATCGCATCAAATTACTTCAAACTATATTAGTCCAATGTAATTTGTACGATATTGTCAAAAAAGACCCGTTATAGAGTACTTGTTATTTCAACAAAAATTTAATTCATCTAAAGTTAATTATGATAGTAATCTAAGACAAAATTTGAAGAACAAAAAACAAAAAGTCGAACAAAATGTCAACAATAGTTGCCACAACGTTGTGTTACAATTTTTTTATATCGTCGGACCATAGGCCCTTATAAATGAGCTGTTCCTCCTAAATGTCAAAATTGCTCTTTTTTAAGTGAAAGTTAATGGTGACAAAATAATGAGTTGGGAAAATAATTAATAAATAACATTAGAATTTCGAAGTTTGCATTTGCGTTAAGTCATTTATACGCCGTTCAGTTAATTATGAAAATCGTCTAAGTCAATTCAAACTGTAAAAAGCATATTTCGGAATGAGATTTTTACAAAATTTCAAATGCATAATAAACTTTCATTATTGAAGACTAGCAAAGCCCTAAAATAAAATTTTTCATAATAGAAAAATGTTTTTTAATTTAATCATTTGCAAACCTTTAAATATCTCAAAACAAGAAATGTATGACTTAGACCACTTTCATAATTATGGGCACAATATTATCTAACCTGTTTAAAATAAAATATTGTGAATTAAAGATTAATTTTTATTAAATGAAAATTAATACTAGTGAATTCTATGCATAAATTTGTAAAAGGAAATCTAATAAGTAAGTTTTATAAAAATTAATATTTTTTGGTGATACATTATTATTAAACCATTAACAACAAAGAATACATTATGTTACACATAATTATGGAAAATATATTTGTATTAAAACGATATTTGTAAAACTAATTACTTTCATATAAAAAAATTAGGCATTACGTCAAACAAAAATAAATGGAATTTTTTTAATTTATGGCGGAAAAAATTTAAATACAAAAAATACGAATTATTAAAAAATATTGAATTTCTAAAATTAGTACTTCCATTTAAAAAAAAATTTGGTACTGCGTCCGTAAAGAATTAAAAATTTGTTGTCTTTTGTATTTTTTGGTGGCAAAAGTTTTGAGAGAAAAAGTTTTCTAAACAGGCGTGCGTCCGTAAAAATTTTTTTTTAATTTTTGATGCTATTAAAACGTATTTTCTGGTAGAAATGCTCATATAACCTAAGTTAAAATTTCCTGCGGAATCTAAATTTTTGGTAAGATTTTCAATTGGCCACGTGACTTGGTGGGAAGTTTGATCTTTATAAAAACTGAACTTATAATGCTGCAAATTTTGGATCCAGAGTTCTCAAAAAGCAATGTCCCATCGAAATTTTCTTACGCCAATAAATATTTTAGTTTTCGCTTATTTTTTTAATAAAATTTTTTTTTAATTTTGAATTTTCGTTTTGAATAATTTTATAATTTTATAATGAGATTTTTTTATATTGATTTTTTGTCGAAATGGCAACTAAAAATAAACTATCCCACCTATATTTAGCTACCAAATTCTTGATTTTTGGCAGCCTTTTGGTACTTTTCACCTATTTTTGTAAATGCACTCAATATTTTCTAATTTTCACCGCCAAGAAATAGGGTAGAAAAGTTCGGAATGGACGAGAAAATAATGATTTAAGAATTTTGTTTTATATAAAATTGATAAACATAAAAAGTCTTATCATGTTAACTGTGGCTTTTATGGAAATTTTTAACGTGCTTTCTGTTGTTGATGGGAATAAATTATTCTATTTATTAATTTTTATATTAAACCACTCATTTAGATAAGTATTCAAATAATGCCTTCTTATTCTGATCGATGTGTCAGCCTATTCGCAAAACCTGGTGAAAAAAAGCACTTATTAAAAACAGGCCGAAAAGTGTCTAAGTATATTTTAAATAGCTTTCCAAATATACCAAAAAATTCTTAGATTTGCAGTAAATGTGAAAAAAGAGCCAATAAGGAAAGAAAGCCATCAGTTATTGTGATTTCGGAGACTTGGATTTACCCGAGTCGAAATTTAACTACTCTTTAAAACCTACAAATTCTACTATTAAGAATTTAGAGTATTTAAGTATCACTTATTTTCAATACAAAAATAACATCTACATAGCTCCTACAAGGGCTACTTACCGGAAAAAATCCCATTTAAGGTGTTAAATAGACGTTAAAAAAATTTCTTTCGGTCTTTTCCGTAATATTAAAAAACAAAAAGAAAAAAAAATTGTTTGATGCGATAATAAAAATAAACAAAAGAAAAGAAAGAACAAGATAGAACAAGAAATATAAGAATATAGAAAAGTAAAATGTATTTTTATATATTTTAACATGGTTGGTTTTATTTAACATTTTAGGAAATAAGTTATATGTATTTAATTGAATTTAATATTTTAATGTTATATAAAATTATGTGCGAAAGAAATTTTTCAGTTAATCTAATGTAAATAATCTCGCTAAACAATTAGGCCCTCTTAATAATTAATTTTAGTGATTTAAAAAAAATATAATATTATTTTAATATTTTTTATTTGTCTTGTTTCATATCGATTTATCGATATTTTGATTTAATTTTTCATAATACTGAGAAATTTATGGAAAATTAGTATTATTTTCTACACATAATTCAAATATTTAATTTTTTTGATTTCTGAATTTTGTTTTTTTAAATTGTATCATTAAAAAAATGGCGAAAAAATGGACGCATCCTTTACAAACAAAATCACACTCATACATTTCCAATTTAGAACTTAAATATACGAGCGCTATCTTCATGTATAAAAATGTTTGTCGGGTTTGATGTGAAATAAGATCGGAATCGTAAATAGTTTTTGAAGATTCAAATAAGATGTAATTTTGTACATTGATAGAATTGATAGGACTTTATAAGTTCTTAGGATATGATAAGTACTTAGTAAGGTGTTGAAAAACAGGCTTATTTAGGTGTAAAGTAGTATTTTAATGTCGCGTTCTTTGGCTTGATGGAAAAAAGATTGATTTATTTACTTGCCAACGAACAGCATAAAATAAATCAATCTACTTTTGTAAATGTAGTAGTAAATTGTTTTGACTTTTTGTTCTGTCACTTGATATGTTTGGTTATGTTTACATTTGAAAATGATAGATTTTACGTTTTATCATTTTATTTGTAATAACTTTATTATTAATTAGAAATTTAAATAATAATAAATTATTTTTGAACAAAATAATAATAATAATTAAAATGGCGGTTTTTTTAACATAAATTTGACAATTAAAAATAACATTTCAATGTATTTGTAAAATCTACCAAAAAATTTAGATTTTTAAAACTTAATCTAGATCAAAATAAAAATCAATCTTTTTTGCCAAAGAACACAAACTGACAGCTAATTTGATCTGACAGCTAATTTTTTTGATCTCAGATCAATTTTTTTTTTCAAAATACCACGACATAAGAATAAGTAGACTGTAAATAGTTTTTTGAGATTCTAATTAGATGTTAAATAGTATGTTTTTAGAATTTGTAGGAGTTAATAAGTTTATCGAGAATAAAAAGCTCTTATTTACAGGCAATAAAGGACGAAAAGGACTAAAATAGGTTCATTTGAGAATGTCGACTACTTAAATCGTAGTTAAAATTCGACTCGGGTACTCTAATGAAGAACCTTACTATAACTTAATTCACTACAATTCATTTCATTGCAGTAGAGATCACAAACGTGGTGGTGGTGTGAGTGTTTTTGTTCACGAGTCATTTAATGCAACTACCTCATATAAAACAGGATCAATGGATAGCAGTTGTATTGTTGTTAAAATTCTACAATTAAACTTGCACATAATTGGAGTGTACAGACCACCTTCTGCGGACTTGCAATCGTTTCTTGATCTTCTGGATCTTATTTTAAACAAATACGCGAATTCAATTGTGTCAGGTGATCTTAATATTAACCTGCTTGATAAAAATGATCTTCAAACAATTGCGCTCGTGACTCTAACCTTATCAAATGGGTTTGTAATATTGAATTCTTGCGATCCAATGTATGCTACACGAATCTCTAACACTGTCTCTACAACAATGATTATGTTATCACAGACTGTCTCTCCTTTGCTTTCAAATTAGCAGTATCTAATATTTCATATTCTGATCACAAGATGTTATTCTTGGAGGTGGATTTTGAGATCAAAAAACCAAAATATGTTAGGAAAACCAATACCATACTTGATTATACTAAAGCTTCTGCGGAAGTATTAGCTCTTCATTTGGACAATATTGCCTCATTTCGTGAACTAATCAATGTTTTATCAAATGTTATTTCAAATAATACAAAACAAATATCAACAGTAAAACGACAGAAACCCTGGGTAACTAAGGAATTAATTGAATTAATTAAGTTGCGTGAACATTTTTTCCATTATGTAAAAATGTTTCCATGCAATAAATTCTTTGAAATGGAATTCAAACGCTATAGAAGTCAAGTAAGTAACTTAAATAATTCACTGAAAAAAAATTACTTTCATCTTGAGTTCCAACAAAAAAATGAAAAATGATTCCCGGAAAAACTGGAATATTATCCGTAAATTACTTTTTAATAATATGAGATCCGAAAAGAGTGAAACTGTGGTTTTGTCAAATAATGGAACAGAAATAAATGATCCAAATATTATTTCAAATGAGTTTAACAAGTTCTTTGTAAATGTTTCTAAAACTTGCCAAATGAAATCAAATATTTTGCCAAATATTCCACATTACTCATCTTTTTTAAATTACAATACAAATGAGAAACTTTGTATAAACCAAATTAATCAAGAGGAAATTCATAATGTTATTAACAATTTGAATAAAGGTTCTGCAGTTGGATATGATCTTATATCAGCAAAATTCATTTTTAAATTTAAAGATGCACTTACTCCAGTTATAACTAGACTAATAAATAATTCAACTATCGATGGTAAATTCCCTGATGAGCTAAAGGTGACTAGAGTTCAACAAGTTTATAAGCAAGGAGACAAGACAGATAGTGCGAACTATCGTCCAATTTCTATAACAACCACTTTCTCTAAAATCTATGAACGTGTTATCTTAAAACAGCTTTCTTTATATTTTTCCAAGCACAGTATCATTAATAGAAATCAATTTGGATTTACCCATAAATCATCTACTGAATCAGCAGTCTCAAATCTCCTTAATGAGATATATACAGCACTTGATAAAAATCTCTATGTTTCTGTATTATTTGTTGACATACAAAAGGCTTTTGACTGTATAGACTACTGTATCTTATTAGATAAACTGAGGTATCTCACCATAACAGATGAATCTTTCTCTCTTTTAGAGGACTATTTCATAAATCGAAAACAATTTACTATTGTAAATGGTGTAAGGAGTAATCAAAAGAATGTAATTGCAGGGGTTCCGCAAGGTTCAATTTTGGGACCATTTTTGTTTAATTTTTATATTAATGATATATTTAACCTGGAATTGGAGGGACTTCTTCAGTTATTTGCTGATGATTCTGCCTGTGTATATACAGCGGAAAGTGCTGATGAATTAGTTCAAAAAATGCAAAACGATTTGAAAACACTTGCGACTTGGTTTGATTCCAATAACTTATCTTTTAACGTGGAAAAAACCAATTATATTATATTTGGTAACAAACGAATGCCTGTAGATCTCCAACCGTTTTTTCTTTTAACTCAATCAAAATAAATCAAGTGGATTCTGTTAAATATCTCGGTCTAATTATTGATGCTAAATTAACTTTCAAGCAGCATGTCGAAAAAATAAAGAAGAAAATAGCTCCATTGTCTTGTGCTCTATATAAAATTCGAAAATTTGTTAGCGAAAAAACAGCTTGGACCATTTATTATGCGCATATTCAGAGTCATTTAATGTATATGAATGTTATTTGGCAGCCTTCAACAACAAAAGCTATTATAAATGACCTTCAAGTTCTTCAAAACAATAAAAATGCTGCCAAGATTGACACCTACTATAAATCTGTATAATAAGGAACTATTGCCGGTTGAAACAATGTCTCATTATCAACAATTGCTATTTATACACAAAATTCAACTAAAAATTACAAAGTGTAATTTGATTTTTACTAATCTCCGAGATGTGCACCCATACCCTACTAGAAGACGTTCGAATCTTTACGTACCCGCGGTTAGATCCAATAGAGGTGCAAGCAATATATTTTTTATGGGAGTCATATCCTATAACAACTTGCCATCTTCACTTAAAAATACATTATTAATATCTAAATTTAAGACTTCGGTGAAGGAATTAGTTTTTAATGAATGGGTGAGGACACAGAGATATCGCATTCAGAATTAGTCATTAAAAAAAACAAAAAAAATTAAAAAAAATGTTGGGATGGGAAGATACTTCAATTCAGTATAATTTAACGTAATTGATTCAAGCTTGAATTTACATTAATTTTAATAAAGGAAGTATATAAAGCTATTTAATTTAATTCAAGAAACTCAAGCTTGAATGTAGATGATTTTAATAAAGATTTAGCTTAAGTCATTTTGGATACATATGTTATATCGCAAATTAAATATTATCCAATACAAGTTGTCAAACTTTTAGGATAAAAATAAATAATAAAAAAAAAAAAAAAAAAAAAAAAAGGAAAAGCAAATGAGTAAAGGATCTGATAGTTTTATTGAAAGCATAGAAATTGATGAAAATATTATAGAATTAAATAACGGTTTAAAAAACTGTACGGAGCAAAATTATACTGTTACTGAATCACGTAAAGAAGATGAATCTAGTGATTTTATTACAAGCATGGAATTTGAAGAGAGTATAGATTCAAGTAATAATTCAGAAAATAATAGTAATAGTCTCAATGATGTAAAATCACTTAGGGAAATTGAATTAGGAGAAATACTAAATAATCTGAAAAGCAAATTTTCTTCTTTGCCGAAAAATGACCCATTAAAGCTGCGTATTCTTACCTTAGCCCCACTGTCCTGGAGTGAAAGAAAAATAGTTTCTGAATTCGGAACAACTTGTCATATGGCAAAACAATCTAAAAAATTAAGAGCTAGTAAGGGTGTATTAGGAGAAACTACTGCAAAATCTAGATACTGTATACCATCTGAGACTATTGAGGCAGTAATTGACTTCTACAATAGCGATGCTAATAGCAGAATTATGGCTGGGGTAAAAAACTGTATTTCAGTAATAATAGATGGCAAAAAACAAAAAATTCAAAAAAGATTATTACTTATGAGTACAAGAGAATTATATGTGTTATTCAATGACTCACATCCAAATGTCGATATAAGTTTTACTTCTTTTTATAAACTAAAACCAAAAAATTGCGTAACTGCTGGAGCTTCAGGTACACATTCGGTTTGTGTGTGTACCATTCATCAGAATGTTAAACTAATGTTAGATGCTATTAATATTGAAAAACTCACAGATGATTGGCTTAAGCCAGTCAAAAATTATAAAGATTGTTTAAGTGAAATTATGTGTGATTATCCAACTCCGAAATGTCATTTGGGTGATTGTAAAAAGTGTCCAGATTCTTCAATGTTTTCTGAGAGGATAGCGAATTTATTAGATGATTTATCTATCTCAGATGTAGAATTTTGTGCCTGGACTGAAACAGATCGAACAACTTTTGTTAATCAAACTCTATCGCTTAGTGACTACATAACTTTATTATTTGAAAAATTAGAAATATTAAACCCTCACTCTTTTATTGCAAAGGAGCAAACAAATTTTGTTTCAGGAAAAAAGGAAAATCTAACAGAAGACGAAGTACTAGTAATGATGGACTTTTCTGAAAATTACGCTTATGTTTGTAATGGATAGTCTGGATTAATGTCAGAACGTAGTGTATTACAGTCGCAGTTTCCTTAGTTGTTGTTCCTTATATTAATCTGTACCACTTGTAATAGATTCTCATCCCTTCATCATCAATAGTCATATTTCGAGTAGTTTCCTTAACCCATAGTTTCCTTATATATTTCTTAAAATCTAACTAAATCTGCAATAGCCGGACAAAGGTATAGGAGAAAGAAAATTGCACTAATTACCTTGAGTTATCTATTCATTAATATAACATAATATTGGTTAATTTGAATTAATTAATAGTTTTCATTAATCATCTTTCGTATAACCACTAAAAAGTAATCAGAATTTAATCTTGCAACGCACTAAAATTGACGCGCGTTATACTTCCATTCGATTGTTCTCGCCTTACTACTTGAGTTTAAACTCTTCTTTTTTTTTCAAAACACAAACCGTAATGAAACAACGAAATTCTCAAAACCTCATAACAGCTACGTGTATTCTGTTTCCAATCGTCAACATACAACGAATTACTATTCTTGCTTTGCTAAACATTTGATTTGTCTTTGTATGAGTGTTTTGCTTTAAACAATCCTTCCGTTATTGAACTGAACTTCACTGTACTGATATTGCAGAATGTAGTTAATAAATGTCTAAACATCATATCATTGATCGAATCTGTATTTGATTCATTTTGAATTCAATTATACGTGTTATGGATGTGTCGGAAATATCTTGTGTCCAAACCTTACTTTCGTACAATATTATCAAATAGCAAACGGTTTTGTGAACTATAATAAGTTCCCAATAATTTGAAAATCTGATGTAAATTAATTATCTCCCATCTAAAACACTATATTCGAGTTATTGCGAGACTAAAAATTTGACTATATAATGAGGACTGTAAATTGTTTTCTCTCTGAGTTCTATTACATTTGTTTTTTTGGTGTTTGGACGGCTGTCAGTCGTGCATGAGATTTTGTTGGAGGAGTGTTTTTCGTTTACTACGTCGGCAGTTCTCAACAATGGAATAAAATTCACCATGAAGATGACGATCGTGAGTGATTGTGATACATATTACTTTTGATGGACGTCTGGTCCTACATTTCGCGAAATTGTGCCAATTTGGATAAAAAATATCACGTCAAACTTTTGGGCTTGGCTGACATTTTGGATAAGCGTGAAAAAGGATTAGTAAAGGTACCAAAAATTTTATAAAACTGTGAGAATTTATTAGGGACCTGCATAATTCGCTTAACGAATTAGCTTTCTGTTCTAAATACCTATTCCGTGTTCCGATAAATTGTGTCATCATTGTTATTAAATTATTGATCTTTAATCGAGTGAATATTTCTAATTTATTAAATATAAATATCAAAAAAAATCATTATCTGTAACTATAAATTATACAAATGCACGGGACTGGCATGATCAATTTAAAATAATTATTACCGTGTTAGTTAAATTGTGTCGTCATTGTTCTTAAATTATTGAACTTTAGTCTAGCGAATATTTCTAATATATTAAATATAAATATCAGAAAAGGATCATTATCTGTAACTATAAATTATACGAATGTACGGGACTGGCATGATCAATTTGGAATAATTATTACCGTGTTAGTTAAAATGTGTCGTCATTGTTATTAAATTATTGAACTTTAGGCTAGTGAATATTTCTAATTTATTAAATATAAATACAAAAAAAAAAACAAAAAAATCATTATCTGTAAATATAAAATATAAGAATGTACGAGACTGGCGTGATGAGTTGTAAATAATTATTACCGTGTTTATATAACTTTTGTCGTTCTTGTTATTAAATGATTAAACTGTAATTTAAAGAATAGTTCAAATATATCTTAAATAAAAATAGTTTATTCAACGAATTGGATTATAAAATTATTCACCGATTTTGATTGCAATTGGGTTCCATGAATTTGAATACAAATTTAGTCAACGCATTTGACTACAAATTTATTCAACGGTGTGGACTTTAAAATCATTCAACGCATTTGAATTGCAAATTGTTTCAACGTTATTGGTTATAAATTTAGTCAACGCTTTTGACTACAAATTTATTCAACTATTTGGATTACTAATTTTATCACCGCAATTGATTACAAATTGGTTCAACGTCATTGTTTATAAATTTAGTCAACGCTTTTGACTACAAATTTACTCAACTATTTTTACTAATTTTATCAACGCATTTGATTACAAATTGGTTCAACGTTATTGTTTATAAATTTAGTCAACGCTTTTGACTACAACTTTATTCAACTATTTGGATTACTAATTTTATCACCGCAATTGATTACAAATTGGTTCAACGTTATTGTTTATAAATTTGGTCAACGCTTTTGACTACAAATTTATTCAACTATTTGGATTACTAATTTTATCAACGCAATTGATTACAAATTGTTTCAACGTTATTGTTTATAAATTGAGTCAACGCTTTTGACTGCAAATTTATTCAACTATTTTTACTACTTCTATCAACGCATTTGATTACAAATTGTTTCAACGTCATTGTTTATAAATTTGGTCAACGCTTTTGACTACAAATTTATTCAACTATTTGGATTACCAATTTTATCAACGCACTTGATTACAACTTGGTTCAACGTCATTGTTTATAAATTTAGTCAACGCTTTTGACTACAAATTTACTCAACTATTTTTACTAATTTTATCAACTCATTTGATTACAAATTGGTTCAACGTTATTGTTTATAAATTTAGTCAACACTTTTGACTACAAATTTATTCAACTATTTGGATTACTAATTTTATCAACGCAATTGATTACAAATTGTTTCAACGTTATTGTTTATAAATTGAGTCAACGCTTTTGACTGCAAATCTAAAACTATTTTTACTACTTCTATCAACGCATGTGATTACAAATTGGTTCAACGTCATTGTTTATACATTGAGTCAACGCTTTTGAAGGACAAACTGACTCACGATTTTAAATACAAGTTTATGCAACGCTGCTGATCGCCAATTGATTCATCGTTTCTCCATAACGTTCGCGACATACAAAGCATTTTTGCGAGATTTCAAACCTGAACAACGTGCTGATGGAGGGCTGATGGAAGCAGAATAGGAGGACGGGGTTTAATCATGGGGTGAGTAAATTTATCTTATTACTTCGGTCATAATGATAAAGGGGTGTGAATGTGTGTGTGTGTGTGTGGGCGTATGTGAGTGAACGTGGGGGTTGGACGTGTTGATCGTGGGTCTTTCGCAACAGGGGTCGCCAGAGTCTTCGTTTTTCCACTTGTATTTCTTTCCATTTCTGCAAACTTTCGTGAATAGCGTACATGTCTGTATTTGTGCTGAAGTAGCAGGGTTACTTTATCGTTCCCATGGGCTGAAGCTAGTTTGGGGCTTGAAAATCAATCTCGCTAGGTACGCTTCCTGCTATGTCCTTCTCATTGGTTCGCCAATGAGAAAGCGCTTCATTACAAATTGGCGCCCAACGTGGGGCTTCTCTAAGGGTCCCTACCGCAATGTAGGACTCTGGAGGAGTCCCTCCATATTTTCAAAAATTTTGAAAAATTTTTTTTTGAAAATTTTTTTCTTCAAATTTAATTTCATTTTCCACTAAAACAATAGTAAAGACTCTGGCGGCGTGGAAGCAATTCCCTGCTTCAAACGCGCAGGAGCAAAGGAAGTCTGAGATCCCTCAGACTTTTCTTTGATGGGGAGTTGCGTCCCTACGCCTCCAGCAATATTTCTCCTTTTGTTTTTTTTTGGTTAACGCAAGGGTGGGAATATTTCTTAGGAAGTATTTCCAATGGGCATTACAACCCCACGGACCCTAGTTACGGGCTGGGTTTCTGGCGATGTCACGAGGGCCGAAGGTGATTCAGGTGCCAGACCTAGACTGACGTGAATTGGTGTATACGCCAATTCTCGTCCGAGTCTGGTCACCTGGTCAGGCTTCGGGTTCGTGGTGTCCTCAGAGTCCAGTCCGAACTGATATTGTCTAATCGTTAGAGTCCCCTCCCGACAATATTGGTTTCCTATGGCCTGAGTGTTTCGGTTCCCCATGGATAATACTGAGGGACCTTTTCCAAAGTAGCCCGATCAGCTACTGAGGGAAGATGTCCGCTCAGCTTTTATGCCGTGGTTGACTGGATCCACTCAGGTCATAGCACCTCGCCCGTATGTGTTGGTGGTGTGGATCGCAGATGGCGGGTGTTGATGATCGAATGGTGGTCCAGAGGATTTATCTTCTGGCCATCCCGTCAGCACTTGTCAGCTGGGTGAAATCCCATCAGCACATACCCCATCTTATTCCTTTCCCACCCTACCTTTTCCCATCCTTTTACATCCCCTCTTCTTCCCTTTTCCTTTCTGATTTCCCATCCTTTAACGTAGGGAATTTTAAACTTTTTTTTTGGTCCCCAAACAAACTAAAAAAACAAAATAAAATCAACATAAATTAAGAAAGAACGGCGATCACCACTTCCAACCCCAGGTGTGGTGAACTCCCCCCGTGATTGGTCCGTCCGTCCGTCGTCAGTAAATAAGTAAATAAATAAATATATTGAATAAATAAATAAATAAATATATTAAATAAATAAATAAATATTTATTAATAAATAAATGAATAAATATTTATTGGTAAATGAATAAAACTGCTGATAAAATCATGTACTTATTGGTTTTTTTTCTCTATCACAATTTTAGATACCAACACGATAAATTATACTTAATAAAATAACAAAAGGATAAAATATACATAAAGTCAAATCAAAGGACAAATCTTACATATACCATAATCCAGATAGAAGTCCACGGCAGAAGTATTAATTTGTAAATATTAATTTAAGTAGCTTAGAGATTTCCTTAAATTATATTCCTGCATGTTAGGTTAAATTTTTATATATAATTTTTTTCTTGTACAGGCAAGATTCAATTTTGTTAATTTTGAGTATTTTCTTGCCGAACCGGTAGGCTTGCCGCACTTCTATATATTTTTTTTTGTTTGTTACTCAGTTTTGAGTATCGGGAACCGTCAGACCTGCCCGGAATTGGGTCTGTAAATTTTCTTTTGTGCTCATCTTCTGCCATAGTTGTAGTATACCTATTTTCTCTCACAGTACAATTTTTACCTTGTTTGGTCAAATCAAATACAAGCATCAGCCAAGATAGTTTTTTTTTTGTGTGTTACACACTCGGCTGTTGTCAGATTAACATTTTTTTTTAAAGTAAAAAAAAAAAAAAATTTATACTTGTGTCGAATTGGTCAGAACATTTTCATAATTGCCATCTCCTGCCATATTTGTAGCATACTTATTTTCTCTCAAATCTCACCGTTTATTTTTGTTCTGTTCATATATCAGCACCTTGGAAAACATTTGTAAATAGTAGTAAAATAATATCAAGCCAATAATAAATCTTATTTAATCTAATGGACGAATTGGTCAGACATCGCGCAGCTGTTTGAGGTTTGAATCACTAAATTTCCATATAATTTTTTTTAAATTCTGCTCTAATATATTTGAAGTAAGTGTGGTAATAAAATATTTTTGTTGTTAATAATTAAATCGTTTATTTGGTTTCAACGCTCGCATTTGATAGTATATCAATTTTCTTTTCGCTCTCCTTATACTTGTCTGTATTGGTCTGGTCCTGTGCGGCGGTTTGAGTTTTCATAATGTCCGCTGTGGATAAGATTGACGTATCGTTTTGGTTGGTACATTGGGTCGAATGTCTCAACCTATTGTAGATAAAATATTAAATACGGATAACATAAACTTTTGTATTCGATGAAGTCAATTGACTTCTTCAAGCCTCATATCTGGTATCGAACAAACGATTTAATCGGTATTTACGTAGTGGTGAACAATTACTGGTGGCCAGCGTCACTTTAGATGAAAAATTTCGAACAATCCTACGGAATTATATGCCGAATCCCATCGATGTCGCACCAAAACGCGAAATGCCAATTTAACATGGAATCAAACAATTTGGTTACGCAATACCACAGCCAGAAAATAATTTCAATGAAATGAAATTGTGGATTGTAGAAATAGAAAAACATATTCCGGGTGATTTCGTGTAAGCAATGTTCAATGTTCACCAATTCTCAATCCCGTGCCGAACGCTATTTTAAATTATTGATTAACGATAAAGGGCGCACATGAGCAAACACAACGTCTTAGATTATTAGAAAAATATAAGAGAATTCAACTTTCGTATTCTAATCACAGTCACGCAGAATTGATGCAGAAAATATAAATTTAATAATAAATCTTGATGTTCCAAATCCATCACTGAATTATTTACATCGAATTGGTCGAGCGGGACGTTCCTGAAGCCTTGGAGTATCAATAACATTTGTTTAAACCGGCTTGGATAGGTTCAAATTTCAAAAACAAAAATGTCAGTTTTAAAATTTCCAAGTTCTGTTGATTTTGTTACGATGTGGAAAAGTTAAAATATGATAAAATTTATGATGCTGATGATAGTAGAAATGAATCAATCGATTCACCAAATTCTCAAATAATTGACAACCAGAAATTCTGTCAGTGGCAAGTATATTGAATCACCTATGAATAAATTTAAGAAAATAATTGATAGATCTATTGCCGACAATAAGCTCCGACATTGTCTGTTCCTGTGTTCGCAGATAACCTAATTTCAGGCCAGGTGAAATGCTGGCTTGGGTTTTAGATATTGAGATTCTTCCAAGGGGCGAGGTATGGAGATTGTGGTTACCCGAGGAATACGCTGACGAGTGTATTGCGAGGGCCCCCAGTCCACCAGCTTCCTCTCTTGGGGGTTTAGCCAAAAACAAAACATTGAATTCTGTCGTAATATTATTTTGAGCGATGCGGGGAACTGCAGAAAATCCTCGGTATCGCTCTCACAAAAGTTTGCGAAGCCAACGTTTGAAGGTTGGTAGGTAGCGCTGCTTACGAACTGGAGGACCTGGCTTCTAAACGTAGAGATGTTTACCATTCCAAGGACATTCGCGCCTAACATCGGTAATGAGTTATATTTTTTTTTGTCAGTATGATAATGAATTTCGCTGGTGTTTCCCAGCCATTGCAGGTCAAGATTATTGGTTTCGTTTTAAATTAACAGTTCAGCGAGTGTGTATCAACTTTGGTGTTCGGGTCTTGTTTCAAAAATTTTTTTTTGACTATTTGCACGCGAAAATTCCGAGATTGCACGTATTGAATTTGGTTCAATTAGTTACTTTGAAACTATGTGAACAGTTTTTTTTCAGCTTCCAGAGTCACTTGGACGGAAGCGTACAACAGTGTGGCCCGGCTAGAGTAGTCGGAGACGCATGAGACTCGTGGTAGTTCAGGTGTGGGTTGCGAGCCTGCCTAACGGAACAACGAAATTGGGTCTGGAAGATTTCAGTTGTCCATCGGTTTCAATAGAGTAGAATACTGATTTTATCGATACCCCTCCCAAAAGTTTTTTTTGCATATTCATAGATACTTTGTTACTTTGTTTCTGCTAAGACTGAGTTTGTAATACCGATCGCATTGATTGCTAATCTGTGGTACGTCGAGGTGCTTCACCATACTAATATGTATATACAAGGTCTATTGGCGACCAGCCTATACCTGTTTCAACTTCTTTTTTGGTCGTAAGTGTTCGTCCAAAAAGCACTTGTTCTGTAATGGATAGTCTGGATTAATGTCAGAACGTAGTGTATTACAGTCGCAGTTTCCTTAGTTGTTGTTCCTTATATTAATCTGTACCACTTGTAATAGATTCTCATCCCTTCATCATCAATAGTCATATTTCGAGTAGTTTCCTTAACCCATAGTTTCCTTATATATTTCTTAAAATCTAACTAAATCTGCAATAGCCGGACAAAGGTATAGGAGAAAGAAAATTGCACTAATTACCTTGAGTTATCTATTCATTAATATAACATAATATTGGTTAATTTGAATTAATTAATAGTTTTCATTAATCATCTTTCGTATAACCACTAAAAAGTAATCAGAATTTAATCTTGCAACGCACTAAAATTGACGCGCGTTATACTTCCATTCGATTGTTCTCGCCTTACTACTTGAGTTTAAACTCTTCTTTTTTTTTCAAAACACAAACCGTAATGAAACAACGAAATTCTCAAAACCTCATAACAGCTACGTGTATTCTGTTTCCAATCGTCAACATACAACGAATTACTATTCTTGCTTTGCTAAACATTTGATTTGTCTTTGTATGAGTGTTTTGCTTTAAACAATCCTTCCGTTATTGAACTGAACTTCACTGTACTGATATTGCAGAATGTAGTTAATAAATGTCTAAACATCATATCATTGATCGAATCTGTATTTGATTCATTTTGAATTCAATTATACGTGTTATGGATGTGTCGGAAATATCTTGTGTCCAAACCTTACTTTCGTACAATATTATCAAATAGCAAACGGTTTTGTGAACTATAATAAGTTCCCAATAATTTGAAAATCTGATGTAAATTAATTATCTCCCATCTAAAACACTATATTCGAGTTATTGCGAGACTAAAAATTTGACTATATAATGAGGACTGTAAATTGTTTTCTCTCTGAGTTCTATTACATTTGTTTTTTTGGTGTTTGGACGGCTGTCAGTCGTGCATGAGATTTTGTTGGAGGAGTGTTTTTCGTTTACTACGTCGGCAGTTCTCAACAATGGAATAAAATTCACCATGAAGATGACGATCGTGAGTGATTGTGATACATATTACTTTTGATGGACGTCTGGTCCTACATTTCGCGAAATTGTGCCAATTTGGATAAAAAATATCACGTCAAACTTTTGGGCTTGGCTGACATTTTGGATAAGCGTGAAAAAGGATTAGTAAAGGTACCAAAAATTTTATAAAACTGTGAGAATTTATTAGGGACCTGCATAATTCGCTTAACGAATTAGCTTTCTGTTCTAAATACCTATTCCGTGTTACGATAAATTGTGTCATCATTGTTATTAAATTATTGATCTTTAATCGAGTGAATATTTCTAATTTATTAAATATAAATATCAAAAAAAATCATTATCTGTAACTATAAATTATACAAATGCACGGGACTGGCATGATCAATTTAAAATAATTATTACCGTGTTAGTTAAATTGTGTCGTCATTGTTCTTAAATTATTGAACTTTAGTCTAGCGAATATTTCTAATATATTAAATATAAATATCAGAAAAGGATCATTATCTGTAACTATAAATTATACGAATGTACGGGACTGGCATGATCAATTTGGAATAATTATTACCGTGTTAGTTAAAATGTGTCGTCATTGTTATTAAATTATTGAACTTTAGGCTAGTGAATATTTCTAATTTATTAAATATAAATACAAAAAAAAAAACAAAAAAATCATTATCTGTAAATATAAAATATAAGAATGCACGAGACTGGCGTGATGAGTTGTAAATAATTATTACCGTGTTTATATAACTTTTGTCGTTCTTGTTATTAAATGATTAAACTGTAATTTAAAGAATAGTTCAAATATATCTTAAATAAAAATAGTTTATTCAACGAATTGGATTATAAAATTATTCACCGATTTTGATTGCAATTGGGTTCCATGAATTTGAATACAAATTTAGTCAACGCATTTGACTACAAATTTATTCAACGGTGTGGACTTTAAAATCATTCAACGCATTTGAATTGCAAATTGTTTCAACGTTATTGGTTATAAATTTAGTCAACGCTTTTGACTACAAATTTATTCAACTATTTGGATTACTAATTTTATCACCGCAATTGATTACAAATTGGTTCAACGTCATTGTTTATAAATTTAGTCAACGCTTTTGACTACAAATTTACTCAACTATTTTTACTAATTTTATCAACGCATTTGATTACAAATTGGTTCAACGTTATTGTTTATAAATTTAGTCAACGCTTTTGACTACAACTTTATTCAACTATTTGGATTACTAATTTTATCACCGCAATTGATTACAAATTGGTTCAACGTTATTGTTTATAAATTTGGTCAACGCTTTTGACTACAAATTTATTCAACTATTTGGATTACTAATTTTATCAACGCAATTGATTACAAATTGTTTCAACGTTATTGTTTATAAATTGAGTCAACGCTTTTGACTGCAAATTTATTCAACTATTTTTACTACTTCTATCAACGCATTTGATTACAAATTGTTTCATCAACGTCATTGTTTATAAATTTGGTCAACGCTTTTGACTACAAATTTATTCAACTATTTGGATTACCAATTTTATCAACGCACTTGATTACAACTTGGTTCAACGTCATTGTTTATAAATTTAGTCAACGCTTTTGACTACAAATTTACTCAACTATTTTTACTAATTTTATCAACTCATTTGATTACAAATTGGTTCAACGTTATTGTTTATAAATTTAGTCAACACTTTTGACTACAAATTTATTCAACTATTTGGATTACTAATTTTATCAACGCAATTGATTACAAATTGTTTCAACGTTATTGTTTATAAATTGAGTCAACGCTTTTGACTGCAAATTTATTCAACTATTTTTACTACTTCTATCAACGCATGTGATTACAAATTGGTTCAACGTCATTGTTTATACATTGAGTCAACGCTTTTGAAGGACAAACTGACTCACGATTTTAAATACAAGTTTATGCAACGCTGCTGATCGCCAATTGATTCATCGTTTCTCCATAACGTTCGCGACATACAAAGCATTTTTGCGAGATTTCAAACCTGAACAACGTGCTGATGGAGGGCTGATGGAAGCAGAATAGGAGGACGGGGTTTAATCATGGGGTGAGTAAATTTATCTTATTACTTCGGTCATAATGATAAAGGGGTGTGAATGTGTGTGTGTGTGTGTGTGTGTGTGTGTGGGCGTATGTGAGTGAACGTGGGGGTTGGACGTGTTGATCGTGGGTCTTTCGCAACAGGGGTCGCCAGAGTCTTCGTTTTTCCACTTGTATTTCTTTCCATTTCTGCAAACTTTCGTGAATAGCGTACATGTCTGTATTTGTGCTGAAGTAGCAGGGTTACTTTATCGTTCCCATGGGCTGAAGCTAGTTTGGGGCTTGAAAATCAATCTCGCTAGGTACGCTTCCTGCTATGTCCTTCTCATTGGTTCGCCAATGAGAAAGCGCTTCATTACATGTTTGCCAAAATGCTGCCCAAGCATTCCATTATAATAATGATCAATGTACAGTGTTCACTTGTGTATACTATTATAAAGAAAAAGGCGTATTAAAACATAAGAGTAATTTATTTTTATCAGAAAGTACCAAACATAATACAGTTGCTGTTCATACTATACAAACATTATTAATTCCAATTATCAAAAAAGACGTGAAAAATCTTAAAAAGATTTTTTACTACACGGATGGAGCAAAACAACATTTTAAAAACAAATACTCGATTTCAAATTTAATTCAACATCAGAATGATTTCAATGTAAGTGCAGAGTGGCATTTTAGTGCAACATCTCATGGTAAGAGTGCGTGTGATGGAATAGGTGCAATATTTAAGAGAGGAGCATACAAAGCAAGTTTGATTGCGAAGCCAAAAGACGCAATTTTAAATGCAGACACCTTATACAAATGGGGCAAAAGTTATTTTAAAGAAATGAATATTTATTTATTTAGTAAAGTACAACATGATAAAATGAGAAGAAAGCTAAATAAACGATTTAGTGATGCACAGTCAGTGCCTCAAATTCTTAAGAATCATGCATTTATAATTAAATCCAAAAATAAACTATCAATCAAAAGATACTCTAATAGCTCAAAAGCTGTTGACTAGAACTTCTTATGATAATAAAAAAGCATACGAATTTAAAAAATCAATATAAAAGGTAAATTTTAATTTAAACTTTTTTATTTATCTTTTAGAATTGATATTATTTGAATTAAATAAATTATTTATTTTTTAGGTTAACTGCTGAGAAAATTAAACATATTTTTATAATTTGTTATTCAAAGTAATTAAAAAATAATAATCAATAATTCAAACCTCTATTGGGTTGTACCAAATGAAAAAAAAAAAATAAATAAATTAAAATGTAAAATTTTCATGAATCAAACATACTTGTACATTACAAAAATAAATTGATTATAATAAAAAATAAGTATGTATTGTTATTGATTAAAAATTATTAAAATTCAAATATTTATTATCTTATATACCTATTTTTGCAACTACAGATTAAGTTTTATTTTAAGAATTACAAGGAAAAAAATTTCTATTTTTCTAGAAAAATACTATTGCTTCAGTATAATTAAAAAAAAAAATTTTTTAATAGTTTGTTTAGCCTTTTTAATTTTTTATCTTGCTAATAAATTCTTGGATTCAAATCCTTAAAATGCAAAATCAGGCAAAAATACAAAAAGTAAAAGCAACATCGAAGAGCTGCATACAGAATTTGCAGAATCATTATTACCTTTCAACCACAAAATACTTATTTACAAAAACATTTTTGGACAAATTTGGATTTCTAGATTTAATGATTTTTGGACAAAACTAAATAAGGCATAGGATATTGCTGAAAGCCCTTTTGTTTAGTAAAAATTTGTTTTATAAAATTATATAACATTTTTTTTAGTTTTCGCTTTTTAAACCAAAAAATTGTATAGATTACCATTAAATATTTTAAATTAATTTATAACTTGAAAAGGGTTAATTTTAGATAAAAGTTTTATAGAAAAAAATGTTCTTAGAATTGACCAAAGAACATGCTTAATTTTTTTCTAAAAGTTTTGAAGCATTTTAAGGTTTTGTCCAAAACGGCCAAATCAAGAAATCCAAAAATGCCCAAATTTTTTTTCTGAAAGTAAATGCGTGTTCTTTACTTAATTTTAAGCTTTTTTTATTCCTTAAAATTTTTTCTTAACATGCTTTGTTTGTTAGTAAGAACTTGTTAAAATTCAAGCATTTATTATTTTATTGACCCAATTTTACCCCAAAGGGTTCAATTATTAAATTTTTTTGATAGATGAATTCTTTAGATTTTTTGACAGAGAACACGATTCCGCTCTAAAATTTAAAAAAAAAATTTTTAAGTACTTTTTTTGAACTCTTTAATTTTTAAAGCTCGTTTTTGGCCAAAATAAGGACCAAAATATTAAAACCTAATTAAAATGGACAATCGGGCCATAGTACATTTAATAGTATTGATTTCAACAAAGAGTTTGAGCCCTCATTCATCATTATATCTCAAATACAAAAAAGTGACGGCCAAGTGATTGCTTTTAAAAAAACAGCCCCATATATATATATATATATATATATATATATATATATATATATATATATATATATATATATATATATATATATATATATATATATATATATATATATATATATATATATATATATATATATAAATTTTTTATACATATATAGCATATTTTTTATATATATATATATATATATATATATATATATATATATATATATATATATATATATATATATATATATATATATATATATATATATATATATATATATATATATATATATATAAGTTTTTTCGTCTCCGCTTATCATATATAGTTTGGCATATCGTTTGGCACAAAAATTTTTCCGAAATTCCGAGATGAAGCCCATTGCAATAGGTAGATTTTTACATGAAATCTACCTAAAAGCCGCTGATTTAAGCGATAAAATTCTTAAAAATCTTGGTTTAAAAATGACGGTTTAGACGTTATGAATTTTCGTTCCCGCAAGGTTATGATAATGCAGCTGTTATGAGTGGTATACATGGAGGAGTGCAAGCTATTATTAAAGCAAAAAACAACAAAGCAATATTTGTTGATGTATAGATCATTCATTAATTTATGTGACCAACACTCTGTAACGATTGAATAGTTAAATTCATAAATGTTTTCAAAAATGTTATCAATTCAAAGAAAAAAATAGATTCCCTAGTATATTAGTATATGCATAATTGTAATTAGTTAAGTAAAAAAAAAATAAAAACACAAATTAAATCCATCTCTGATGATTAAACGAAATTTTTAAAGAACGAGTTATTAACAAATGCGGGAAAATTAAAAACAGCCGATAGAATATAAATTAAAGCCTGAAAAGATCGGAACGGCAGAATAATTTTAAAAATTAAACGAAAAACATCTTGGGACAAGTAATAAGTCGGACAGAAAAAAAATTGTGATGGCATTGTTGTTTTGTTTGTATAAAGTTAATAATAAAAAACAAATAAAATCATAAATTAATGAATGGACAGCACAAGCTAAGTGATTAGTGATACCAAAAATATAAAATAACATATATGTGCATAAAAAAATAAACATTTAAAAAAAAGTAACATAAAATCCATAGAAAACTTTTCGCTATAAAAAAAGAGTTATAATGCAAACATAGTGATCGTATAACCATATAAACTTTTGATCATTGCAATACGGTAACTACCGTACATTTATTTGCTCAAATTGTGAACGAGCAAGACAAAATAGTACATTGTATATTAAGAGCAGAAAGTACGACATTGCTGCTCGTGCATGAAAGTTGCTGGTTGAGGCGTAGCCGAAACCAGCAATCATGTCAGAGCAGCAATGTTACTTTCTGCTCAAAGTATACATACTATTTTTTTAACGACTGCCGACATATTTGTTTATTATTAAAAAAGCTTAAATCATAATTTTAATTTTTAAAAAACAATATTTTTTTAAGTAAGATATGCGTTGCTAAGGAGGCATTTATATTATTTAGTTTTTGTTTAAAAAACATATCGAACGAACGTCAAGCTAAAAATTTAAATTAATAAATTATCTATTTTTAAATAAAAAATAATTCATAATATGTTATAAATTATTTAATATTATGTCTTTGTCTATTATGTCTTTTGTCTTACTTTCTGCATTAGAGCAGAAAAAATTAAAAAATTCACGCTAAACAGCAAAAGCCATCTTTCTGTTTTAAAATGATAGATAGAAAACATTATTTTCTATGACAGTCGTTAAAAAAAAAATGTTCGTTTTCATAATTTTAAATAACGTTGAATTGATAAATCAATCAAAATCTAATTGGTATTGGGGAATTAATTAAAAGTACTGGACGATAAGGAACAATGGAAAATTTGAATTAATACTATTACTTCGGTCTGAAAGACCTAAGTATTACATTCATGAGCTCAAAGTGAAAATCTTACCTCCACTTTTTTTGGCATTTCTCGACGTTTTAGGACCTACTGATTCTAAAAAAGCAAAAAAAAAAAAATGTATGTCTGTTTGCCGGCCGGCCGGCCGGCCGTCATTACCTACGCTGCAGGGAAAACCGCTGGACGGATTTCAAAAAACTTTTTTTCTAAAAACAGGTATTCACAAGGGACAGGTCCGAAAGGACGCTGTGTTCGATAACTGTACCGGAAGTGTGTCAAAAAAATCATTATGTGTGTCAAAAATAGCAAATCTTCATATTATTGGCTTAAAAAACGTTCATTTTAAGTCATTACGAGTAGGAACATTAAATTTGGAGAGATCTTGATGGTCGGGATTGGTATATGAGATCAAAAACTAGATTATTGCATTATAAGTTTGTCAAAAAAATGTTGTCAAGTGTGTCAAAAGAAAGATTTTTATTTATTTTTTTACCTAATTTTTTGGAAAAAACATAAAACTAATTGTTTGTTTGAAATGAATTACTTCGGTCTGAAAGACCTTAGTATTACATTCATGAGCTCAAAGTGAAATTCTTACCCCCACTTTTTTTGACATTTTTCGACGTTTTAGGACCTCCTGATTCTAAAAAAGCAAAAAAAAAAAATGTATGTCTGTCTGCCGGCCGGCCGTCATTACCTACGCTGCAGGGAAAACCGCTGGAGGGATTTCAAAAATTTTTTTTTCTAAAAATAGGTATTCACAAGGGACAGGTCCGAAAGGACGCTGTGTTCGATAACTGTACCGGAAGTGTGTCAAAAAAATCATTATGTGTGTCAAAAATAGCAAATTTTCATATTTTTGGCATAAAAAACGTTCATTTTAAGTGATTACGAGTAGGAACATTAAATTTGGAGAAATCTTGATGGTCGGGATTGGTATGTAAGATCAAAAACTAGATTATTGCATTATAAGTTTGTCAAAAAAATGTTGTCAAGTGTGTCAAAAGAAAGATTTTTATTTATTTTGTTCCCTTATTTTTTTGGAAAAAAAAAATAAAATTAATTGTTTGTTTGAAATGAAGTTTTATTATTATTATTGAGAATTATGGCATTATGAGGTTGTCAAAAAAATGTTGTCAAGTGTGTCAAAAGATTTTTATTTAGTTTTTTACCCTTTTTTTTTGGAAAAAAATAAAATTGTTTTTTTGAAATGAAATTTTATTATTATTATTGAGAATTATGGATTATAAGTTTGTCAAAAAAATGTTGTCAAGTGTGTCAAAAGAAAGATTTTTATTTATTTTTTAACCTAATTTTTTGGAAAAAAAAATAAAATTAATTGTTTGTTTGAAATGAAGTTTTATTATTATTATTGAGAATTATGGCATTATGAGGTTGTCAAAAAAATGTTGTCAAGTGTGTCAAAAGATTTTTATTTAGTTTTTTACCCTTTTTTTGAAAAAAAATAAAATTGTTTCTTTGAAATGATATTTTATTATTATTATTGAGAATTATGAATTATAAGTTTGTCAAAAAATGTTGTCAAGTATGTCAAAAGAAAGGTTTTTATTTATTTTTTACCCATTTTTTTTAGAAAACAATAAAATTAATAGTTTGTATGACATGATATTTTATTATTATTATAGAGAATTATGGCATTATAAGTTTGTCAAAAAATAATGTCAAGTGTGTCAAAAAATGATTTCATTTATTTTTTAGCCAATTTTTTGGAAAAAAAATGTAGCTGTTTTTATGACGTAAATGTAATCTAAAATGAAATTAGACATGGAAGTTTTTGAATTTGTTATAGTTTTTGAAATATTTTTGGAATTTTGAAAAAGTTTGTATTTTTGATTTTGTAATATTTTTTGCAATATTTTTAGAATATCGGTAAAAGTTTTAATTTTTGATTTTGTAAGAATTTTTGAAATATTTTTAGAATTTTGAAAAATTTTAAATTTTTGATATTATTATAATTTTTGGAATTTTGAAAAAATTTTCAATTTTTGATTTTGTAATAATTTTTGCAATATTTTTAGAATTTTGGAAAAAGTTTGAATTTTTAAGAATTTTTGAAATGTTGGAATTTAGAAAAAAATTAAATATTTGATTTTATTCTAATTTTTGGAATTTGGAAAAAGTTTGACTTTATTTAATTTTTACAATATTTTTGGAATTTTGATTATAATTTTCTGGCAACGTATTGATGTTTCGTGTTAGTTGTGTAGTAAATTTTTAAACTGAGTTAAAAAAATGCTTGTACTTTAACAAAGAGTTATGTTTGATGTACATCGCTGCCCAAAACTAAAAACCATGTCCTCATAAAAGTTTTTTACCAAAAACTAAATCAAAATCTTTAACCCAGACCGAAGTCTTGATATCTCAGAGCTGTGAGATTTCAGCCCCTCCATATTTTTATTATTATTATTGAGAATTATGGCATTATAAGTTTGTCAAAAAAATGTTGTCAAGTGTGTCAAAAGAAAGATTTTTATTTATTTTTTACCTAATTTTTTGGAAAAAAAATAAAATTAATTGTTTGTTTGAAATGAAGTTTTATTATTATTATTGAGAATTATGGCATTATAATTTTGTCAAAAAAATGTTGTCAAGTATGTCAAAAGAAAGATTTTTATTTATTTTTTTACCCAATTTTTTGGAAAAAAATTAAAATTAATTATTTCTTTGAAATGAAATTTTATTATTATTATTGAGAATTATGGAATTATAAGTTTGTCAAAAAATGTCAAGTGTGTCAAAAGAAAGGTTTTTATTTATTTTCTACCCAATTTTTTTAGAAAAAAATAAAATTAATAGTTTGTATGACATGATATTGTATTATTATTATAGAGAATTATGGCATTATAAGTTTGTCAAAAAATAATGTCAAGTGTGTCAAAAAATGATTTCATTTATTTTTTTAGCCAATTTTTTGGAAAAAGAAAATGAAGCTGTTTTTATGACGTAAATGTAATTTGAAATGAAATTGGACATGGAAATTTTTGAATTTGTTATAGTTTTTGAAATATTTTTTGAATTTTGAAAAAGTTTGTATTATTGATTTTCTAATAGTTTTTGCAATATTTTTAGAATTTCGGCAAAAGTTTTAATTTTTGATTTTGTAAGAATTTTTGGAATATATTTAGAATTTTGAAAAATTTTTTATTTTTGATATTATTATGATTTTTGGAATTTTGAAAAAATTTTCAATATTTGATTTTGTAATAATTTTTGCAATATTTTTAGAATTTTGGAAAATGTTTGAATTTTTAAGAATTTTTGAAATATTATTGAAATTTAGAAAAAATTTAAATATTTGATTTTAGTTAATTTTTGGAATATTTTTGAAATTTTGAAAAAGTTTGATTTTATTTAATTTAACAATATTTTTGGAATTTTGATTATAATTTTCCGGCAACGTATTGATGTTTCGTGTTAGTTTTGTAATAAATTTTTAAACAGAGATAAAAAATACTTGTACTTTAACAAAGAGTTATGTTTGATATACATCGCTGCCCAAAACTAAAAACCATGTCCTCATAAAAGTTTTTTGCCGAAAACTATATCAAAATCCTTTACCCAGACCGAAGTCTTGATATCTCAGAGCTGTGAGATTTCAGCCCCTCCATATTTGTCAGATTTGAAATTATTTATTATTACTGAAGTTGGAATACAAAACAAAAACAAATCGAACGGATCAACAATCAATATTCAACATAACATAACTTAAGCTAAGTAATTTTTATTTGTTAGATAATAATTTTTTTTTCTTTTTTATATAAATATATTTAAATATTTTTTTTAGTACATTCCTAAAAAAATTAAAAATTTCCTAAAATATAAAATATAAAATTTTTTTTCTAAATAAATAATTCTAATAAAATAAATAATGCTAATTGAATTACTAATTACAAATTTATAATAAATCTAAATGAATTGGTTAAATGATTTCTTTTTTTTGAATTGATAACAAAAAGTGAACAAAAATTAGATAAAAGCATAACAAAGTTGAAGTTGTAGAACTTAGATGCCGCGAGAAATTTTAGTATGTGTATGTGCTAGTGACATTTAGAGATCATGGTTGGTTATTAATGAGGTAAGAGTTGATGTGTGGTGGACTTACGAAAGATCAAGGTGAGTATCGACGATGTTTTAACGCACAAGGTTACAAGCTGGCTGATGAACCTTCCCTAGCCGTATGACTATCCGCAATTGAATATAACTCCATATTTAAAAATGGAAAGGCCAGCTTAATGCGTTATAACTCATTTGCACAAAATGTAGCTTTTGTAACATTTTTTGAAACAATGGACGTTTTACATTCTTTTCTGTTTCGACTAGCCGCTGGGAAGTGCTTATTAAACACAGCAAAGCAACTTTTAAAAGACTCTCAACAACGCGTTGGAATGCTCATTATACTTCCGTTAAAGTATTGGATGAAAATTTTAATGGGATTGTGGCTGCAATTGAGAAATTAAGTGATCAACACGAAAATGTAGACACTAGAGGCGCCGCACAGAACCTAATGCGTGGTGATTGTGTGTGATTTTCCATTTCTTTGCTATCTTTTGTTTCGGAATGATGGTTTAAGAGGAATAAATTGTGCTTGGATTGTATTGCAAAGCACAGGCTTGAATATTGATCAATTAGTTATAAAAATACAGTCACTTCGTCTTTATATTGAAGAAAAACCTAATCATATTGTAGAAGAGGCAAAAGCAACAGATTTTGCTGTGAAAAAATCGGAGAACTACGACATTCCAATTGAAGGACGAATTCGTCGTAAAAAACGAATGGCTGGTGAGGTGTCCCCTGATGTAGGACTGACACTAAGTGCTGAACTTAAAAAGGACATTATTATTATGCGTATATTATTTATTTACAAATTTGAATATAATTTTATTTTTTTTTATACAATTTATAAGCAAATGTTAGTTAGATCATCCATGTTTTTGCATCATCAGTTAGTTGGTGTAGTTCCATCAGGTTGCCATCAAATCGTCTGATGGGACACGTGCAATAAATGTGAGAAACGGTTTGATTGACATTGCCACAGTCACATGATGGTGAAATATTTTAGTCATATCTATGAAGTTCTGCATTTGTTACTCCATGATTGCATCGGATTCTATTAATTGTAATCCATTATCGACGAGGTTCATTAAATCCAGGAACTATAGCATGTGGTTCAAGTATTAGCTCTTTATTGACAAAATTAAAACTTGAGAATTAGACATCTATTTCTATAGACATCTATTTCGTACTGAATAGTCGTTCAAATTTGCCAAGAGATAGATTTTAGTCCAGATAGGACATCTTGAAATCAAACGATTTTCATTTCTACCAATAAGGTCTTCATGAATTGGTAGATTTGGGTTGTCGAGAATTTTTTTGAATTCTCTTATTAGTGCCATTTCTCGTCTAAATTTCGGTCGAGCAATATTCGATAATATTGGGAGCCATGGTAAAGGCGTTGATTTAATGACGCCAGAAATTATTCTCATGCATGTATTCAACTTTATATCTATATGTCGTACATGTGTACTGTGATTCCATACAGGTGCACAATACTCAGCTGCTGAATAGACTAGTGATAACGATGAAATACGGAGTGTGTTAGCATGAGCTCCCCAATCTGTTCCAGATAGCTTTTGAATAATATTGATCCTCGATTTTAGTTTTTTACTCAGATTATCACAGTGGAAACTAAATGTTAATGATCGGTCCATGGTAACTCCCAAATATGTAGGTGTTCGATTAAATTTCAATAAAGTTCCTTTCATATAAGTATTAAGCGTATCATTGGCATTATGAGTAGATAAATGAAAATACGATACTTCCGTTTTATTTGGATTTCAGTATAGTTCAGTATAGTTATATCTGACGATATAACAATACTGAACAGTAACTATACTGTTTGAATTTCAGTATAGTTATATCTGACGATAGTGTTGCTTCCCCTTGTTGCAGATGGATTATATAAAAATTGCACTGCAATTACCAAGTCATCAGCATAAATAAATTCTTTTGGTACTGTAACTGGGAGATCCGATGCATACAAATTAAAAAGCATCGGTGCGAGAACCGAACCTTGTGGCAGGCCATTGTAGACATGTCGTATTCGGCTTTGTCTATTTCCCATATGAACAATAAATTAACGATTGGATAGAAGTGCTGAGATGATATTTATGGTTTTTATACACTTTATTACTTTTGAGAGTTTATACAGTAATCCCTTTTTCCATACAGTGTCATAGGCCGCGGTAAGATCAATAAACGCCACAGCAGTTTGTTTCTTATCCTGAAAACCTGATTCGATATGTGTGACCAACGATAGCACTGGATCACAACAGCTTTGCATTTGATGAAAATTTTGAATTTCCTAATTTCTTCAACAGATCCCACGCCTCACGGCCAGAGTGGGAGAAATCCATGGTTTCCACCAAATTTATCCACTTTTCGGTGCGTGCGCGATTTATCTCTCCAATTAGTTGATCAGCAACATCCAATGATTCATTTTCTTGATATAAATTCCATAGGCGTTCATATTCAGTGTTCCATTTAGGGATGTAATTTTTGCGATATCCCCTTCGAATATACTTTTTTGCTGCTCCAAGTATAACACCTCGAAAACGATCATAGTTTTCTATATTGGGAAAAAAGGACATATGTGAATGTCTTGACCGATTCAATGTTGAACTCCGAAAAAATTAAAGTCAGTCCAAGATGTAGCTTCATTGTTCGAGGTTGTGCTGACAAACACTGGGCTTTTGGCGAACAGTGAAGAGTTGCAATTATTTGAATCAAAATTAACCGGTTTTTATGATGAGGTATCAGAAACAGAACTCGTTATAGAGATACTAAGGTTGAGAAGGCAGTTAGAAACGGCCAATGTAACAGTTTCTAACTGTGTGTGCCTATAGACATTTTGAAATTGATCGTGGAATGGGATTTAACAGAATCTCTTCCGAATCTTATGGTCCCACTAAAGTTATTTATGACTTTGCGTATCAGTGGCTTCGAGTGAGAGGAGTTTCAGCAAATTAAAATTAATTAAAAATTACTTGCTGGCAACAATGACCCAAACAAGGCTTAACAATCTTGGCATATTAACAATAGAACATGAGGCAACACAAAATATAAATTTTAAAAATGTGATTTCTAAGTTTGCAGCTGTTAAAGCTAGAAAGAAAAGATTTAAAATGTGTGTACATAATTTGTATGTGAGAGTATATTAATTTTACTCTCATTTTTCTTTCACCCTATCATAAAAGTTTTCATACATCCATGTAAAAGAATTTATTATAAAACAGTACTTTAATTATATGTAACTTATTAATAATAATGCTTGTTTGTATTAATTAAATAAAATTAAATTACGTTTATTGGCTTTTTATTAATATTGACAGTTTTCATTCTTGGGATGACACCACAATATCCGCCCCGGGTGCCACCCATGCTAGCTATGCCACTGCCGTCAACATAGAAAAAAATAAATAAAAAAAACAAACTTAAAAATGTTGGTCAGTTAGTTTTAGTATTGACCACTAAGTGTCAGGTCAAAATAATTGTTCAATAATTTTTAACATCAAGACTGAAACTCGAATTAATTGACGTTAACAATATATTGTAATAAACAATTAATTACAAATACATGAGGTGAGCCAAATTATTAAAAGTGAAGAATCAACTTGTAATTTTTAAAAATGATAAGATTTTTCTAATAATTATTAAAATTTAATTCAAATGTTTTAAAATTTTAATTAATTAATTATGACCTTCAGTAGCTGGATTCTGGTTATATGAAATTATTTCGTGGAATGAGAGTTCGTACTAAATGAGATTTTTGCATTCCGGTTCAGTGGGATGAGAAAATAAATTCCGTGTTTGTGGGATGAACTGTCAAATTATCTCATCAACGAATTTAATGATGGAATGATATTATCGATGGTCTAGCGCACAGATGTGGTAAGTGACATTTTTTGAGAAAATGAGTTAAGTACTCTATAAAATTCTCCATTTCATTTTTCAAATAATGTAAAAATGTTGTATGGGCATGTTTAATATTTTATCCAATAGATGGCATTATTAATTGAAAAAAGTACTGTGGGCCAAAAACGTACCGTGTTCAAATGTAGTATAATCACTTACAACAAAAGTATTTTAAAAATGAAATAATATTGGTAGCACAAATGTGACAAGTGCTCACCACATTTCTAGTTACATTTAAATAACGTGGTTTCTGCTATCAATAGTCAATTGTAGTTATTCATAAGTATTACGTAGCTAAATACAAAAAATTTACTACGTTTTCATGTAGATCCAAAATGATTTCAATCCTTATTCCGTATTCAAACTATAAAGTGTTTTTATGGCATAATTGAAAACAATTTGAAAACATTTTTAAAACTGTATCGAAAAACTGGAATTTAGTATTGACGAAATAAAGTAATAAAATTTCTTTTCTGATACTTGATTTTTTACATCAACACAAAAGCTGTTTGCTGGTGATAATCAGTTATACTACAAACGTAAGCTAAATGTATATAATTTTACAATTTTTGAAGGACACAGTAAGGATGGTTATTGTTTTGTTTGGGACGAGTGCAATGGAACGAAAAGAAGCTCAGAAATAGCAACATGCCTTTTAAAATATTTAAATCAATTGCCTGAAACTGTTACCCACATTTCACCATTTTCAAATACATGTAGTGGGCAAAATAGAAATAAAAATACTATGACCGCTATGTTGTATGCAGTAAATACTATTCAAAACATTAAAACAATTGATTTAAAGTTTATGGAATCTGGACACTCATACCTGGAAGCAGACTCAATACACGCAACAATAGAAAGAGCAAGAAAGCACACAAAAATTTATGCTACCAGAAAATGGGTTTTATTATTTTCTGCAGCAAGAATGAGACCAAGTCCATACACAGTAATAACTTTAAATCAAAGATTTTTGTGATTTCGAGAAATTAGTGCATTCAATGGTACTTAATACCACTTTAAATACCGAAAATGAAAAGATTACCTGGCTTAAAATGGATGTGGTTTAACAAAAGTGAACCAGATGTTATAAGCGTACATTATACTAAAAAAATATGAACAAATGTGGTAAGTACTTATGGTTTGTATAAAATTAAATATTATTATGCATGTAAGTTCTAACATGTAAAAAGACATAATTAAAAAAGAAGACTAGATAACTACTATAAAACTCTATCGAATTCAACCACATAAAATTTGACATTTCCAATTTTTATTGAAGTGTAAACTTTCAAATGCCTGTACTGAGAAATTTGCTAAATGTCACTTACCACATCTGTGCGCTAGACCATCGTTATATTCTTTGAAATTTGATATAGACGCGCAAAAATGTAGAAAAAAAGTAACTGTAAATGTGACTTGTACTGAGTACTATCATTTGCAAAATTATCGGGTAAATGCTGAACGGTTTTTAGTTATATCAACAGACAACATTTAACTAAAAACTATTAACATCTCAACATATACCAAGAATATATTAGCTACTTTATTAATACAACGATTACATCGCATACAACGATTGTTCATAGTTTTAATTAGTATATTACATATCTAGAGTTGTAAATAGCATTTTACATGCGAGGGAAAATTTTGCGCACGAGACGCGTAGCGTCGAGTGCAGTATCTTCACGAGCATGGAAAATGCTTTACAACTCGAGATTTGTTATATACTTTTCCTACGACTTTGTTTTAATGCCCAAACGCATATAATTACTTGAAAAAATGAACTACTAATTATAAATTAAATGCAAATAGTTTACAAATTGTGGTAGGCTTTGCATTATTCTGTGTCAAAATGAATTGAAATATTTAATTTTTAAAAATCAAATTTTTCTTTAAATGAAAATTTTTCTTTTTATTAAAAGCGTGCGGTAATATATATATGAAAATCCATTACCGCACGCTTTTTTTTTACTTACCGCACGCTTTTTAAAATAATCAATTTACATGTCATGGATAGTGCGATGTAATTTATAATTTACTGTGATAGGAGTAGGAAAATAATTTTAACGTATTGTATCTTAATCAAAAACGATCATATAAAAATCGTAACAATATTAATTAATATTATTCATACAACAGTAAAATTAAAAAATAACTCTAAAACTAATAGATAACTGTGATTCATCCAATTCAAAATCCGGCTGAACACAGCTAATGTTGGGATTTCACTGACTGACTATCCTTATCCAAAGTCTAGTCACAAGTCAGTGGATTTTTTTTCAAACCTCAAACTTCTTAAAAATGTGGTTAAAGTAGTATAACAAAATTAACTAAAATTATTGACACTTAGATACCACAGATTGATATTCATGATTTCTACCACTTTTGGAATTGAATGACCAATTTAATTAAAATTAATTTTATGTTATAACAAATTATTTATTATTAAAAATAATAAGTAAATAAACTGACAGATGAATTCCATTTTCAAAAATTTATGCTAGTTTAGAACTTGTACTAAAAACGATATCTTGAAAATAGAACGAGAATACCAATTAGTGGAATGTAATTATTTAGTGAGAAATCAAAATTCGAGAAAAAAAATAATTTCATTCCACTTCATTTTTTCTCACAGAACCAGAATCAAGGTACAGTACTAGAGTCTACAATTTTTTAAATTAATTTTTGAACGTAGTAACTTATTTTAAAATTATATTATTCTTTGATTGTTTCATGCTAATGCCATATATTTATTTTTTGAATTTTAATATTATTGTTAGTGTTATTATCCTGAAGATGGGTCTACCTAGCCCGAAATATATAGATATTTAACAATAAAAACATATTTTAATTCAAAATGCGGGTTTAATTAAGGTAAAACAAAATAAAAAATATATAATTATACTCCCGGCAATACAAATTTATAATATGAATTATGATTAATTTTCGTTGTTCACGAAATTGTGTGAAGTTTTTCGTAAAGGAGGACGTAGGACATTAGTGCTCCAAAGAAAGACTGTCCTCCCGAATGAAGGACATTTGATAAGCCTAGTTGTGACACATATTGTAATTTCTAGTACACAGCACATTTTATGAAGAAAAAAAAGGAAATTGATCAATTTTATTAAATTGATCAAATTTATTAAATTATCAAATTTTTAAACTTACAAACATTTGGTTCCTTTTTTAAATATTGTCCAGTTGTCGATAATCTACCAAAACAAATAACGATTTTGGTATGTACTTTGAAGGAACTTTCAAATTAAAAAATTCTTACCTGCAACAGTATTGAGCTTGTGGTGTAAATTCGAACAATGCAGGTCTGTCATTTTTTATAATTTTTCCTGCAATTCAAATAGCATTTTACTGAAAAAATGAAACTGATTTTTTCGATTAAATCTTAAAGTTATAGATTGAATTGATGATTTCAAAAGAAAAACCAATACAATATGTTTTCTTTTATATTTCAATCAAATTTTTATATGCACATAAAAAACTTATTTTAAAAAAGGCTCACCCGTCGTGTATTTATTTGTTGGTCTATTGCTTTGACTTGAGTTTATATACACATACACAATTACCAAAAATAACATAAATATGTTTGAATTTGAGTGTATATAACAAAATATTTGAATCAAAACAAACTAAATACTTCTTTTTCGGTTAATATAAGGATACCTAGCTATTCCATATGCTTCAGCAATTAAATTTGTTTATTTTTACAACGTACATTAAGATTATGTACACTCAACTAATCTGACCTACATAAATCTCAGAATTTGCGTATTTATGCTAGTTGAAACGATTCAATTTGCATAGGTTGAGCATGCATGTATTCTATAAAACAATGCATATGTTCTATAAAACTAACGAATTTATCATAATCATGTATGGAAAGCTAGTTTCTGCTACAAATTCACTGTAATACATATTTGAAAATACATACTGCTTTTTGGCGTCTTTTTATGTTTAAAAATTTAATGAACTTAATTTTATAATAAAAATAATATAGCAGCGAATTATCCCTAAGGCTATTAATTATTGAAAAATCTGTCTAAATTTGATTTAAGACAAATGTTGGTTTATCCCTCTCAAAGTCCTTAAAAAATAATATAAATATTTGTTTTCTAAGAAGATAACAATTGTTTGTTTATCAAACAATTTCAAAATCTTTCATAATATGCAACTATAATAATACCATCGTTTAAATCAAATATTTTTGTAGAGCATGACGTAGTTCATGAAAAACAATAGAATTAAAACACAATGTTGTACCTTCAGTAGACCACGTATCTCGATTATGATTGCTCAAAAAATTTTCTTCTAAGTAGTCTGAAACAAAATTTAAAAATATGTGTTTTTGTATCTGTTATTATTAAAAATATTACCTTCATTCAATAAACGATGATGATGACACAGTGATGGTGGTGATAGATTTCTTTTAGTTGTAAACTGACATGGTATATTTCCCTGTAGGTGGTCTCCAATTCCACCACCATCAGGAACATCTGTAGTAGTTGATGTATCTAAAACCAAAGCAGTTTCCTGCTGTGTAAAACAAGATAAGAATACAGACGTCACTTTTTTGTTTGTTTTTTTGAACTGTAATTGTTTTAGGTTTTGTTATTAGTTAAAGTATTAAGCTGATTATTTTCGTAAAATTTTTTATTTTCTTAAAGATTTGTGTATTCTATATTTTTATAAGATCAAAGAAAGCATTTGGGGTGTTTAGAAAAATACTTAGTGTTTCAAAGATATTGATTTTGATGTTTGCGACAATACAACTTAGAAAATAAGCATATACTCGTAAACAACTAATAACCCGAGTCAAACTTACACTACGATTTAAGTTCTAGATATTTTCGAATGAACCTATTTTAGTTCCCTTCATCCTTAATTGCATGTAAATAAGAACATTTTATTCTATTTTATTTAACTATTTTATTTGACTAAATCAACAATTTGTTTCAAAATAATTGTGAAGAATGCGTTAAACAATATCTGCCAACTTGATTACATTAATTTTAATTAAAATTTCTCTATTTTGTGAAATTAATGCCTTGTTTGATTTGACTGGAACAACTGAAAAATTGTATTCTATTGTTGTTGTTTTTTCAATTGTTTCAGTCAAATCGAACACGGCTTTTGGTAGCAAGAGATCCAGGCGATGAGTTTGGTAGCAGGAATGTACTGACGCTGCTGGAGGCGTTGTCCAAATTGTGTTGTTCAGTTCAGGTAATTGAGATGATGAACTGGAGATGTATGTGGATAGATGAGATGAGTTGAGAGATGACTATCACTGAACTGGAGATGTATGTGGATAGTTGAGATGACCTAATTCTTAAATCTGCCTGTCGATATCTTAATATTGCGGTGTGTAATCAATAATCATTGTATTAGATAAATCTTGCCAGATGAAGTAGTATAGTATCCATTTTACTCCGGAATTCAATAAAATTACTATTTTGTCTGCCTAACGAGTTAAAATGCAGTTCAAAGAATCACTGAGATTATTTGCGTGCTTTTTATATTAATTCGAGATCAGTTCTTCAATCACGGAATATTATCAATCCACTTCTTAATGATGTTTTCAATAAGTGAGATTTATTTTACATAAACAAAAAACTTGACATGATTATTTTGATACTTGACATAATCTTTATTATTTAAGAATTTAAAATATGGAGTAAAGCCGCAATTAGACTATTGCAGAACACTGCAATATTTCTGCAATAGTCGTGCAATGGTAGTGTGTAAAATATTAATTGCAGAAAAGTTTGGCAATAAACTCATTGCAAAACATTGCAATGAGTCATTGCAATGTTTTGCAATGAGTTCATTGCCAAACTTTTCTGCAATGAATATGTTACATCCTACCATTGCAGAAATATTGCAGAGTTCTGCAATAGTCTAATTGCGGCTTTAGTCAACATTTACTTAAATCAACTACAATTAAAATTAACAATAATGAGTTGTTAAAGAAAAACAATTAATCATAAATTAAAATGAAAAAACGAATGAATGAATAAATTTTTTAAATATTTTGACAATCCGTTTTTCCAGGCAACTTTTCTTTTTTTATTCAAAAAAGCAGGAGTTAAAATTTTCAATAATATGGAAAGTTATTGCCACAGGCTTAAAATTAAATTTAGCAGTTTAGTACAATTTAGCAGCTAATTAGTAAATCAGTGGCAAGATATTGTAACATCACTTTTGACGATTCTATCGTATTTTACGCTAATCGGTATGCTGTAACACAAAACGACTGTCATAAATACGATAATCGACAGTCGTTTTGTGTTACAGCATACCGATTAGCGTAAAATACAATAGAATCGTCAAAAGTGATGTGACAACACCACAGACATCATTGAGAGCAGATATGATTGAGAGAGCATCTAATATTACAACATTGTATGACCAATAAGTATCAAAATACTTATTAGAACCTAAATATTCTATATAAAGTAGAATTAGTAGAGCCTAATGAGTTTTTTAGTTCATTTAGGACCAAAATAGGCGTTTTATTTTAAATTTCTAACGTCTATTTAACAACTCAAACGGGAGTTATTCCGGTAACTCGCTTTTGGAGGTCTTACCTAGAGGTTATTTTTCTATTGAAAATCAGTTATATTTAAATACTCTAAATCAGACATGTCAAGGTCGCAGCCCGCGGGCCGCTTGCGGCCCGCTGCACGGATTGTTGTGGCCCGCAACACCTTTTCTCGTTTCGTGTTTTAATTAAAAAATTCAAAAAAATTATTTCATTAAAAATACAAACAAAATACAGACAGTTCAAAAAATAAATACAGTTTTAAGAACGTTCGTTGTATTATTATGTGAGTTCCATTTATCATATTTTCCCTTACTTTTGTACTAAATTTTGTTTTCAAGTTAAGCATATCGAATGATGGTAAAGCTACATGGCAAACATACGCCTCCATTCACCACCATAGTTTTTGTCAGTTAAGAGAATCATGTCTAATATGGTGGCACACAATTTAAATTTTTGGAATTTTTTTGATATTGAATTCATTTTCTTAAATGTAACAAATTTCAAAATAATATTTATATGTAAAATTTTAACTCACTAATAATTTTCTTATAAATTTTTAACAATATTCTGGAACCGCTAAATTGTTCCATTTTTTCACCATCCAGTGAACGAACGTAAAAAAGAAATTGAGTAGAAAAAAAATCTAGGACGCCTCACATTTTTGTCGTTCTATTTAAAATTTTAATTTAAATAGATTTACTTTACCTAAAAGGGACACGGGTATTATTCAAAACAAAAATAACTTAATTCTGAAAATCTACGAAGAAAATTAATATATTCTCCGTAACATGTTTTGAATTCAAACGGATTTGTGCCGTGAATTTCTCTTAAACGCATCTTTTTTATTTGTTTCTTAGCAAGTCGCAGCTATTATTAGTTTCTATTCAGCAAAATCTTCTAACAAAAATTTCTGCGACTATATTTTGATGAAATTTTACTTTCCCGTTATAAAATTTCATAAAAAAATAGCAGAAACTATTCCGATTTTACTAAATAAATGTCATTATATAGTTAACATTAGCGAGCGCTAGTCCAATTCCGTTGTAATTTTATTTTTGAATATTGGTGTGTTTGGTTTTCTCGATTGTTTGCATTCTTTTTATGAAAAAAGTGCGGTATTCCGGTAAACACGAGTACAAAGCGATCGGTTGAAAGTGAACATCGTTTGATTCAAGAAAAATGGGAGCTTCAATATTTTTTTTGTTCAAGAAAAAACTAAAATATTCTGTTTGATATGTGGTCAAACTATTGTGGTGTGCAAGGAATACAATATAAAAAGACATTACGATACCATTCACAATGAAGAATACAAAAACATCGTAGGAAAAATGCGGGAAAAAAAGTTATTCGAATTAAAGAAAGCTCTTTGAAAACAACATGACATTTTCATTAGGCCAATCGCAGAAAACGTTGCCGCTGTTGAAGCTAGTTATCGGTTATCGCATGCAATTGCAAAAAAATCAAAACCCTTTATGGAAGGCGAGTTCTTTATTGAATGTTTAGTAATAGCAGCTGAAGAGTTATGCCCAGATATGATAAAAAAATTTAAAGGCATAAGCTTATCGCGAAATACAGTTGCGAATAGAATCACCGATATGGCTTCTAATTAAAGCGGTCAACTTCGCTCAGTTGTATTGAATTTTGAAATGTTTTCAATTGCAATCGACGAGAGTACTGATTTATTAGATATGGCTCAGTTAGCCATTTTTATTTGAGGATGTGATAGTAATATGACAATAACCGAAGAACTGTTAGAAGTAATTTCAATGACTGGTACCACAACTGGAGATGATATTTTCGATGTACTTATGATTGCTATTATAAAATATGATCTTCCAATGCAGAAGCTGATGTCTTTGGCAACTGATGGGCCCCTTCTATGAAAGGAGCTACACGTGGTGTCGTCGGCAGACTAAAAGATTATGTTAAAACCCAACATAATACATCTTTTCAACACTTCCATTGCATTATCCACCAGCAAGTTTTATGTTCAAAAGTAATCAAAATTGATCATGTATTTAAAAAAGTTACTAAAATCGTTAATGTTATTCGAGCACGTGGCTTAAATCATCGGGAATTTACGTCATTTCTAAAAGATGTGGAATGTGATTACGAAGATTTGTCATATTATACTGAAGTCCATTGGCTTTCGCGTCATAAGGTTTTAAGAAAATTTTTACAGCTCTTGGATGAAATCGTGCTCTTTTTAGAAATTAAAGATTGTGACTGCACTGAATTGAAAAAAGCTGATTGGATACAAGATTTGGCTTTTTCAGTTGATATTACTGGCCATCTCAGTCAACTCAATCTTAATCTTCAGGGTGAAAACATGTTCACAACCTCGTTGTATGACCAAATAAATTCATTCAAACAAAAGATACACTTGTGGAAAGTACAATTGAAAAAAGAAAAATTTGTACAATTTTTCTAGTTGTAAGACTCTTTTGCTTAAACATCCAGAGTTGAAATTTGAAAACTATGAAAAACAACTGAAAATGTTGGCAGACGATTTCGAAAAGAGGTTTTCAGATTTTTAAAATAGTCATTTCAATATTTTTTGCTCTCCGATTTCTGTTGACATTGACAATATTGAGGAAAGTTTGCAAATGGAATTTATAGAACTACGATGCGACACGTTATTGAACCAAAAATATAAGGAAATTGGTATTCCAGAGTTTTATGAGTATTTACCTGCAGGCCGTTTCCCTGGTATTCGAAATTTTGTTATTCGCATATTATCCATGTTTGGTAGCATGTATATTTGTGAACAACTTTTTTCACAAATGAAGATAATAGTACGAGATCCGACTGCAGGATTAGTGCGCTCATCGATTTTTTGCTAAAACCAAATTTTTATGTATATTTATAATTAGGAGAATATATATCGGGTTGCCTATCAAAATTTGGCCGCCAGTATTTTTAATTAAATTATTTTTAATTGATTTTTGGGAAAAAATTTCGTTCATTTGTTTTTTAAATAAAATGTTGTCTACATCACGGCAAATTACACAACGATTCTAAATGCGTTCATAACGTACATTGATTAATTCTATATCAAATTAATGCTAATTTTTTTCTATTTATTATCCTATATGGTTGCCTAATTAAATCCGGCCGCAAATAAGGGTTGCTGGCTCTTAAAGATGATAAATATTTAAGGTAGAGTAAAAGAGATGCTAGAGTGCTATTTTTGATCGAAGTTGTGCAAGGTCGCAGAAGCGAGTCAAAAAAAAAAAATCAAAAATCAAATCAAGTTACTTCTAAAAACTCAAAGGGGGGACCAAGGTATTTTTTTAATTTCAATATTTTAGTGTGTGATAAAATATAAATAAATAATAAATAAAAATAAGGAAAAAAAGAAAAAAAAAACTAAAAAAAAACCAAAGGGGGGACCAAGGTAAAATTGAAAATTTAATCCTTTATAACTTTTGACCCCCTCATTTCCGCAAATTTTTTTTTCATAATTAGGATGCAGAGGACCTAATCTTTCTATTTATCTGAAAAAAAAACGCAAATTTATTTGGGGGGATAAACTAGGATTCTACCATTTTTTGTTGTAATTTTTAAATTTGTCATTTTGAAAAGGAAGACAATTTTTTTGGAGTATTTATTAAGTCGTCTCTATTACTCCCCGGTGGTTGAGAACACTAACATTCGACGCATGCGCAATGGCTTAAGAGCGTCGCACAGCTGGCAATCGCTATCCTCGTCTGACAAATGATGTTACGCGCTAGCTCTCTTTCACTTTACCTTAAATATTTATCATCTTTAACAGCCAGCAACCCTTATTTGCGGCTGGATTTAATTAGGCAACCATATTTGATAATAAATAGAAAAAAATTAGCTTTAATTTGATATAGAATTAATCAATGTACGTTATGAACGTATAAATGTATCGAAATCATACCTGTTTACACCTGGCTGCGAAGAGGTGCGGCCAGGTGCGCAACGGCAACCGTGAATTTTTAGAATCTTTATATAAATTGCCGTGATGTAGACGATATTTTATTTAAAAAACAAGTGAACGAAATTTTTTCCCAAAAATCAATTAAAGATAATTTAATTAAAAATACTGGCGGCCAAATTTTGATAGGCAACCCGGTAGATATATATTCTCCTAATTATAAATATACATAAAAATTTGGTTTTAGCAAAAAATCGATGAGCGCACTAATCCTGCAGCCGGATCTTAGACTATAAATCAAACTTCGCAGCGAACCAGATTGACTGAAGAACATTTAGCATCAATATTAAAAATTACATTAAGCCAAAAACTAATACCAGATTTTGATGAATTGAAAAATGAAAAGCTGTGCATTCTATCAACCAAAAAATCCTGAATTAAAAGAATTAATAAATATATTTCTATGAGAATTAATGAATTACTATATAAAATGTTTGTTTTGTTTTCTTTATGGTCGATTATATTCAATCAACCCACAAATTTAAAATTTTTAAAAAAAACCAAATTCAGTGTGGCCCGCTTAAGGATTTGGAAAACAATTTTCAAAAAATTTGGCCCGAGTACCGAAATGAGTTTGACATGCCTGCTCTAAATTCTAAAAAGTAAAATCTGTAGATTTTAAAGAGAAGTTAAATTTCGATTCGGGAACGCAAAAAACCGTCCAAACAACAATAGGTTTAGACCGAATGAATTGATTAAACCCTTTATTTACATCAATTGTTTTAAGATCTGCAGCGTGAGCTAATTAAATTTACAGCCAAATGCCTAGTTCTCATTTTTCTTCTTAAAAAAAGTAACTTTTTTCATGAACTGGAATGTAGAATGTTAAACACATTATGCCAAACTTAATTGGCCATCAAAAACTACCTAAACATTGTAATTCCCTAAAACTATTCAGTTTATTGGTAAAGATTGATTTGAAGGTTTTGCTCTGTCCGAGGATTGGTTCATCTTGGAACCTGGGACCTGCGAGTCTCAGTCAGTCTGACTAACCACTCGTCTATCCACATCTCGCAACAATTTTACTATAACTACCCGAATCGAACTTAGAATACTATTTAAGTACTAAACATTCTTAAATGAACCTGTTTTAGTTCCCTTCATCCTTAATTGCATTGCATCTTCGATAAACTTATTCACTCCTACAAACTCTATAACAATACAATTTAACATCTAATCAGGGCCGGATCTACCATGGATGCAATGGAGCGACCGCACCCGGCGCCAACACAAAAGACGCCAAATTTTAGTTTTGTTTTAAATTCGATTACTTTTTCGTTATGGTTTTTAATAAATTTTAAGGCAAATTAAGTTATTTATTTATCTAGAACGAAAAGTGAAACTTTAAAGTACGAGCTAGTTGCTTACGAAATTACTAGTGAGTACCTTTAAAAACACTTTTCGTTTGAGGTAAATACAAAATTTTATTTCATACTAGAAATTTATTAAAATAAAAAGAAATGAGTTTTAAATTTTGCTCAAAAAGTTGAACTTTAACGTCTTAGGACTTTATAAAATTTTATAAAGTTCTAGGACGTTAAAGTTCAACGTTTATGGTACAAAAAGTTGAACTTTAACGTCCTAGGACTTTATAAAATTCTATAAAGTCCTAGGACATTAAAGTTCAACTTTTTGTACCATAAATAATCCGAAAAGTGTCGTTTTAGATATCAGTATGAAATAAAATTTATTTTTCTATATAAAAAACAACAATTTATTTTTGTATATTTGTTTAAATATTTGATCTACGGGCGTGACAGCTGTACGCTTGTCGCTGCTATTGGCATACGATTCAACGTGAAATATTAGATACCACTGGCAATAGCAGTGAGATATTACCAGCCAAGGTGATATCATACGGGAGCTGTCGAATGAACTCTATTCACCCAACAGTACTCTCAATTTTATATGCAGTTTTCCTTTTTCAGCAGTTTTCCTTTTTCTATAAATTATTGTTATAAATTATGCGGCGTCATCTTCTGGAGAAACTCTTAATTTTTTTCAACTACATATACGCATATTTTTCGAAATTCGTTTGTCGTGTCGTTTTGATCTTTTTAGGCAGCAAATGGAAAGCTTAGTTTAAGGGCAGCAATGAAACTTGTTGGGAAAACTGAAAATCAGCTGTAAGACCTCTTAGATTTTAAACCGTAGAATTTTGAAACACTGTAATTGAAATTCCTTTAGACCAGACACGCAAAACTATATAACACAATTTGGAGCAAAATGTTTAGCGAAAATAATGCTGCTTTAAATATCTTTGCAGTTTAATTTTGTGAAACGATCTTCTCTCCAAAATTATTGTTGTTTCTAAAATGATACAAAGTCTGAACTTGAATGTAATTGAATGTATTTTATTGAATGTATGTAAAAGCTGACGGATTTCTTAGAGAGCGATTCGAATATTCCGCATCCAAATCAAATACGAATTCATCGTACAGGAAAAAGTTTTGAAAATGGAACACAAGATAATATAATTAGAACGGTCTGTAACGAGGAGAATTAAATATAATGTAAACTACATTTTTAAATCGAAAATTTTCTTTTGTAACGTGTTATTTATACCCTATAGGATCATTCGTCGGTCATAAAAAGTTGGTGGTCGACCTCCCTTATTTTACTACCCCTTAATATGCCTTTTATCAAAGGGCTATTATTTTGAAAACGTACATGTTTTTGTTGATTTTTAAATTTTTGATTTTTAAAAAATCTGAAATTTTGATATATTGTTGGCATTGACAAAAGGAAAAAAGTAATTTCTGCTTTTATTTTTTGAGTACTCTGAATCGGAGTTATGCGCGGTTGAATTTTGAGGCTTTTTCACGTAGTTTTTGGTAATGGTGGCAATGTTTTGTGAATAGGTGCCAAAAATTTCATCCGACTTACGTATATTTAATTAGATTTAAAAGACGACTGTCTGATAGAAAGATTTTTAATAGAATGAAAAAATACAATAAACAATATGTTAAAATATCAAAGGAAAGGATAACTTGATATTTTAATATAGAACACAATAATTACTTCAACACTTCCTCTGATTATTGTGTGAGAAGTCCCATCTCGTCACAAATCGCCTTGATACGTCCTCTGGGTAATGCTTTCGTCATGATGTCTGCTAGTTGCTCATCAGTAGATATTTGTTTAATATCCATTACACCTTCTATGACCTTCTCTCGGATGAAAAAATGTTTGATGGCTATGTGTTTTGTTCTACGATGAAACTCTGGATTTTGAGCTAATCTTACAGCTGCTGAGTTATCAACTTGTAGAACAGGAATCTGCATCAGCTCTACCAGTTCCGAAAATAATCTGCTTAACCAAATTACTTCCTTTGTAGCTTCGTTCGCTGCAACAATTTCGGCCTCTGTAGTTGATGTAGCCACCATTGCTTGTCTTTGACTAAGCCACGAAATTGCACCGCCTGCGTACTTCACAACCACACCAGAAGTTGATCTACCAGTCTTCATGCAACCACCAAAATCAGCATCACTGAAACACTCCAGAACACCTAAGTTTTCGCCAGACTTGAAAACTAAACCAAGATCTAAGGTGCCCTTAATGTACCGGAAAACTCTCTTGACACGAGAAACATCTTCCATTGATGGATTCTCCAGGAATCTAGAAATATACCCAACGCTGTAAGCCAGATCAGGTCTAGTACCAAGCATAAGATACATCAATGCTCCAACAGCTTGTCTATACGGAAATTTGTGAGCCTTACTATCCTTCTCATCAACTATTCCCTTGAGAATTGGTGTTGAAATCGGTTTGCAATCAGAAAAATTAAATCGTTCCATGATTTTCTCGGCATACGACCTTTGACTTATTTTGATATGCGTATCTGCCACCTCGATTTCAAGACCCAAAAAATAGTCAGCTTTCTTCGAGACAATCTTGAACTCAGATTTAAGCTCCTCCATGAAAACTTCTAAATCTGTCAGATTATTTGCTGCTACTAGCCCATCATCAACATAAAGCACCAAAATTAGCTTCTTTCCGTTTTTCTCACGAATATACAAACATGGATCAGCCTTGCTAGCTCTAAATCCTAATTTCGAAAGAAAACATCCAAAACGTTTGTTCCAGCACCTAGGAGCCTGCTTAAGTCCGTACAAACTTCGCTTCAGCTGACAAACTTTATGGCTGCCATCTTCAAATCCTTCTGGTTGCTTCATGTAAATTACCTCATCAAGCTCTCCATACAAAAACGCTGTAGATACATCAAATTGCATGACATGCATCTGCTCACTTGCTGCAATACTTAAAATGGATCGGACAGTTGCCATCTTCGCTACTGGACTAAATGTTTGATTGTAGTCAATGCCTTGTCGTTGACTAAAACCTTTTATGACGAGTCTAGCTTTATACTTATCTATGCTGCCATCAGGATTAGTTTTTAAACGAAAAACCCACTTACATGGAATAGCTTTAGCTCCTTTCGGCAAGAATGTCAGATTCCAAGTTTGGTTTTCATTAAGTGAAGAAATTTCCCTGCACATGGCCTCTTGCCAGCTACTACTTTGCTTGCTGCTAATTGCATCTTGAAAACTTTCAGGATTGTCTATTTCACTGACAAATTCTTCTGCAGAAAAAACATATGAATTAAGACGTTCTGGCATTTTCAAATTAGTACGATCTCTCAGATTTGGCTTTGGCGACTCTTCCTCGCTTTCTACTTCAGAGTCCAATCCAGTTTCATTGTCATCATCACTTCGGTCATCAGTAAGCGTTGTGTCTTTATCTGGAGTTTCTTCTTCAGGAAACACACTCTCTGGTTCATAGCTTTGAAATGGTAGCACAAGTTTGTCTTCACAATCCAGAATTTGCTCGTGGAACTGCACATCTCTCGATAATATGACTTTGTTCTCGGCCTTCACATAAATTCGGTAGCGCTCATCCCCATCGTATCCAACAAGAAAACCTTTCACAGCCTTTTGGTCCATCTTTTTTCGTTTTTGCTTTGGTACGTGAATGTAACAGACAGAACCAATGATGCGCAAATGCTTAATTCTTGGCTTCTTACCCATCCAGGATTCAAAGGGACTAATACCTTCAACTGAAGACTTGGCAGTTCTATTCAGAACATAAATAGCTGAATTGACAAGCTCTGCCCAAATTGCTTCCGGAAATTTAGCTTTTGCATTTGAATACTTAAAAGTTCGAGCCATTTCTACAATAGTGCGGTTGTCTCTCTCACTTCCACCATTTTGCTCAGGAGTATATGGCGCTGTCAGCCTCTGAGTGATTCCATTTTTCTGCAAAATTTCTTTGACATCAGCATTATCGAACTCACCACCATTATCACTCAATAATTCTTTTATGGAGTGACCTTGCATCTTAGCATGAGCTAGCATCTGCTTCAAAACAAGTTTAACATCGGACTTTTCTTTAATAATGAAGCCATATCGAAATTTTGTGTAACTATCTTTGAACACTACTAAATATCGTGCCTTCTTGAATGATTCGGCAAAGGGCCCACAAACATCAGTTGACATTAGTTCTCCAGGACTACATACCTTTTTTCTTGTACCAAAAGGCAGCCTATGGGATTTTCCGTAAATACATGGTTCACAAATACCTCTGTCCAGCTTAACGTTTATGCCTAGTTCAATCTGCAACTTTTCTTTGACATGACGTTTGTCTTGATGACCCCATCTTTCATGATATAGTTGTAATGTCGACTGATCTGCAACAGCTACGTTTACTTCAGAACGTTCGGAACGCATCGGCTTAAAGACTGCCTTGAACAAAGACCCAGAAACTTCTCGGACCCCGTATAACACTGTTTTATCATCAACATCCAGCCAACACTTTGTAGGAGTAGACCTAAATAGGCTCTTAGGATTTCTATCTTGAGCAGCCAGCACAGAAAACAAATTGCGTGAAATATCTGGAACATACCACACATCTTCTAGGGTAAACGTCTCACCGTTCTGATTTATAATCACAATTGAACCTGTTCCAATTGCCTCGAGAGTTTCTCTTCCAGCTGCTTTGATACTACTTGGTTTGTTGAAAACTTGAAAATTCACAAACCAGTCCGGACATTTAGTAATGTGCCTTGTTGCTCCGTTGTCAATCCACCAGTCTGTAGAATTAGACTCAGCCAGATTCACCTCATTGCAAATTGTTACAAGAGACATGTTAGTATCAGTTACATTGCTCTGAACGCTACCTGAAGATATGTTCTTGTTTGGTCTTCCATCAGATATCCATTTCCTGCACTCATTGACCCAATGACCTCTTTTCTTGCAATAATTACAACAGTCATCTTTCTTGGACTTGCTATTATTCTTAGATGTACCCTCTTGCCTCTTTTTCACTGGTCTTACTACTAGCGCCTCTTGAGCTAATTTCTCACTGTCATTTCGTTTGAAGTTTCTTTCGAACGTAGAAAGCTGCATAGTTAACTCATCAAAAGTCGGTTCATTATCTTTTGATAACATCATCCAGCTTGAGCGAAACATTTCATAACTGCTTGGTAAAATGTGCAAGGTTTTGCAGACTAACATAAGATCGGGTAATTCATTCTCATCTTTTGCCTTAAGTCCGCTGTTCAATTCAACCCACAATCTCCTTAAAATAGCAATGTGTGTCGAAACATCCTGACCTGGCACCCAACAAAAAGCAAAGAAATCTGTGCAGATTTTGAAAAGTTGATCCTTTGAAGTGGCTTCAAACTGCTTTTTCAACGCTTCCCAAGTCTCACATGCGGTATCTTTGTCCATTACTTTTTGATAAACCTCGTCAGTAATAGTGGTTGTTATCAAAGACTTCGCATAGCTATTAGCCTTACGGTAGAAATCGGCCTTTTCTTTAAAACCCTTTAATTGTGCTGCCGTAGCATCAGCTCCTAGCGGTTCTGGTTTTTGTAACTTCCCATCTATTACATCTAACGCTCCATCGTGATAGTCAAGCAGGTCCCTAATTTTCCTCTTCCAAATTGGCCAATCTGACTCATCCTTCAATGGTTTGATATGCTTTGCTAAATCCATTTCTTATAGTTTAGCGGCTTAAAAATCTTTCAAAATATTTATTCTAATCTAAACAGTGCACCTACTCGTGCCTGGGCCCATAACCAATTAGATTTAAAAGACGACTGTCTGATAGAAAGATTTTTAATAGAATGAAAAAATACAATAAACAATATGTTAAAATATCAAAGGAAAGGATAACTTGATATTTTAATATAGAACACAATAATTACTTCAACATATTTTTGCAAGTAAAAAGGAAAATAATTGAATAATTGAAATAAGTAAGTTTAAAATTAATAACTTTTCTCTTTTCCGCTAGGCGGCGCGTAAAACCTTGGTTTACTTCAAAGCTCATATCTCAAAAAGTAGGCTTTTTTTTTTGTTTTTCACAAATTTTAAAGTAAACATATGCAGCTATGAAATTGAGAAATAAAAAGTCAGCAATTCAATATGGATTTTTTCTTACGATTTTTTAAAGTTTGGTATATGAAAAATTCACATGTGTTTTTTTATTAAGTTAATAATCCTGTACTAAATGTGGATCTAATAAATTAAACATTTCATATTTTAACACCTGCAATAAATTTGAACCATTTTCTGTGCGGTTAAATGGTTAAAAACTTATTAAAAATTAATTTAAGTTAAGTGGTAAAATAAAGAAATTTAAATTATTAAAAGGGTGTGTAAAATGTTTATTCATTTTAAAAAATGTCTATTCAGCCCCTTTTTACTAATTAAAATCTCATTAGAGGCTCATAATTTTAACATTTAAAATTTCTAATGACGCCCACAAACGGTTTTTGACCAAATTATACTTGCATCCAATCAAAATATATTAAATTGTACCTACCTAATTTTACCTGATTCTACCTATGTCAAAACTATTTCAAGGGTATATATATATTGATTGGATTGCCTTATAATCAATTATATTCCAAAATATTTAGAAGACATAACGTTTAGAAAAGATAATAATAGAAATGCCTTTCAAATTGTGCTGTAACTTGTACGGTCTCAAAAATCATCAGCGGACATCAAAAAATGTGAAACTGGTCACACCAGCTGTTATTCAAAAAGCTGCGACCCTAAATTTTACTTTGCGTGATGACCAGTTTATATGTGAAACATGTTGCACTTATATCTATAAAAATAAGGTAAATTTAATTATTTTATTAAAATGAATAAAAATTCATATGCAACTAATATTTTCTATACAGCAGCTTTCATGTTCGGAAACTATCGATAGTGAAATTATTTCTATAAATCAGGCTGTTGAAAATGTTCCAACGAACGAAAATATTCAAATACCTCCAGCATCTTTAGATCCATCACCAGTTTCGGTTGATACTATATCTCCACCAGTTCCTGAAATACTTAATGACATTTTAGAAGATATTAACAATGTTCTTCGAAGGTTAGCCGAATCTCCTATCAAACAAAATCATATTACAACAGGAAGTTATAAAAAAATTGCAAGTGTCACATCGGCAATAAGTCAAAGAATATTTCAAGTAGATTCAGTTAAAGTGTTATCACCAAACGAGGAATGTGAATATACATCATGGCTTATGAACCTAAAAAAAGAGTTTAAATATGCCAGCTGTAAATCAAAACAAGTGTTTTTGTTGACAACACTACCACGTAAATTTTGGTCAAATCAACGTATCCAGGATGAATTTAATGCATCAAGACGACTGGTAGAATTCGCCATGGATCTGTTGGAAACAGTAGGTCCTTAAAGTTGGCCTCAAAGCAAACAAGTGCACAGTTTGTCACAAAATATAGTAAAACAAATTCAAACATACTTCTTATCAGAGGAAATTAGTAGAACAATGCCTGGCCTTAAAGATGTTGTTACTATTACAGAAGGATCGACAAAAATTAAGAAATCAAAGCGGTTGGTGTTATGGACCCTCACCGACATCTACGAAATGTTCTTGGAAGAAAACAAAGAACTCAAGGATTCCACTGTTTTTTACCGGATAACACTACACCCGATAAAATAATTGCCAAAATGTTTTCTTTTTCTGATGATCATAAATATTTCAATTTAAAGGCAAAAAAAAATATATAAATTAATTTTTTAATGTATTTATTTATAATATTGATTAAATTATAATGTTTATAGGAAAAATATTTTTTTAATGTTTTTTTCTAATGTTAGTGTTGGTAATGTTGAAATTATAACAAAATCTTCGATCATTGGGATCTCCAATTCTTATTCTGAATAAAAACCTGTTTCTCAATCAGAAATACACAAAAAATGGTTCAAATTTATTGCAGGTGTTAAAATATGAAATGTTTAATTTATTAGATCCACATTTAGTACAGGATTATTAACTTAATAAAAAAACACATGTGAATTTTTCATATACCAAACTTTAAAAAATCGTAAGAAAAAATCCATATTGAATTGCTGACTTTTTATTTCTCAATTTCATAGCTGCATATGTTTACTTTAAAATTTGTGAAAAACAAAAAAAAAAAAGCCTACTTTTTGAGATATGAGCTTTGAAGTAAACCAAGGTTTTACGCGCCGCCTAGCGGAAAAGAGAAAAGTTATTAATTTTAAACTTACTTATTTCAATTATTCAATTATTTTCCTTTTTACTTGCAAAAATATACGTAAGTCGGATGAATATTGTTGCACCAATTTACAAAACATTGCCACCATTACCAAAAACTACGTGAAAAAGCCTCAAAATTCAACCGCGCATAACTCCGATTCAGAGTACACAAAAAATAAAAGCAGAAATTACTTTTTTCCTTTCGTCAATACCAACAAAATATCAAAATTTCAGATTTTTAAAATATAGTTGTTTTTTTTTCGATGTACGTGTTCAAAATAATAGCCCCAAAATAAAATATTTTTGTCGATTTATAATTTTTTAAATAATACGTTTTTTAGCCTGAAAACAGGTTCTAATATATACCTTTGAATTGAAAATATTCCAATTACTTCTTTACTTACTTGAGTTTAATTGATTTTAAAAAAAAATTCAAAATTAATTTAAATTCCCTTAATGTAGTCTAATGTTAATACATGTAGGACTACAAATTGGCCAAGTGTCAGCCATTGATTTCACATTGATTGGAAACAATCAATAATGACTATACAATCGTGACTTAGGATGTTAATTAGAATAGAAATGTTCGCCATTCTATGAATTCACACTAAGTATTGTCTAGAAATTTAATGCAACAAATCCCATATAATGTAAAAGCATTTCCATAATATGGAGTCTAATGACAGTGGAAAAATTCAACTTAAGTAAAAATAAGTGATGAAGAAGTTTCAACTTTGAATTTGTCATCGCCTCAACAGCGTAATCGACAGCGTGTCTGCCCAAGGATTCGAGCCGGGCACTGACGGGCACTTTTTATCTGTGAAACTTCAAACCATACCTTTGAATTGAAAATATTCCAATTACTTCTTTACTTACTTGAGTTTAATTGATCTCAAAAAAATTCAAAATTAATTTAAATTCCCTTAATGTAGTCTAATGTTAATACATGTAGGACTACAAATTGGCCAAGTGTCAGCCATTGATTTCACATTGATTGGAAACAATCAATAATGACTATACAATCGTGACTTAGGATGTTAATTAGAATAGAAATGTTCGCCATTCTATGAATTCACACTAAGTATTGTCTAGAAATTTAATGCAACAAATCCCATATAATGTAAAAGCATTTCCATAATATGGAGTCTAATGACAGTGGAAAAATTCAACTTAAGTAAAAATAAGTGATGAAGAAGTTTCAACTTTGAATTTGTCATCGCCTCAACAGCGTAATCGACAGCGTGTCTGCCCAAGGATTCGAGCCGGGCACTGACGAGGTAGGTTCGAATGCCAACCGAAACACGAAAAATGTTAAGTGGAGTTTTTATCTGAGAAACTTCAAACCATACCTTTGAATTGAAAATATTCCAATTACTTCTTTACTTACTTGAGTTTAATTGATCTCAAAAAAATTCAAAATTAGTTTAAATTCCCTTAATGTAGTCTAATGTTAATACATGTAGGACTACAAATTGGCCAAGTGTCAGCCATTGATTTCACATTGATTGGAAACAATCAATAATGACTATACAATCGTGACTTAGGATGTTAATTAGAATAGAAATGTTCGCCATTCTATGAATTCACACTAAGTATTGTCTAGAAATTTAATGCAACAAATCCCATATAATGTAAAAGCATTTCCATAATATGGAGTCTAATGACAGTGGAAAAATTCAACTTAAGTAAAAATAAGTGATGAAGAAGTTTCAACTTTGAATTTGTCATCGCCTCAACAGCGTAATCGACAGCGTGTCTGCCCAAGGATTCGAGCCGGGCACTGACGAGGTAGGTTCGAATCCCAACCGAAACACGAAAAATGTTAAGTGGAGTTTTTATCTGAGAAACTTCAAACCATACCTTTGAATTGAAAATATTCCAATTACTTCTTTACTTACTTGAGTTTAATTGATCTCAAAAAAATTCAAAGGTTCTAATATGTTTTTTGGTCGCTGATTACCAATCCGACGTCAGTTTTCCAAAATAATAACGTGAAAAGCGGAAAATCGAGAAAATTTCACCGAATTTCCAATTTTAGAGCATTATTACGAGTTGCATATCATTTTCAATGCTTTTAAGTACGCTGGCAACGAATTTTCACTCAAAAAAAAAATCTTTAAAAAGAATTAGAAAACTGTGAAAATTATTTGGAAAATTATGATTGCAAAACCATGCAATATATCGTTTTAGTGTTTTTTTTGGTCTCTGATCTCAAATTTAATATTTATAATGAAGAAAGATTTTCTATTTTCCCGGAAAATGGCAAAAAAAATTTTTCCGATTAAAAAATTAAAATTTTTTATTTAAAATTTAAATGTTGTATAGATGAATGTATAAATTTTTAATGCGAGTTTACTGCGCTTCAGTAGGTGCAGGTAATTTTGTCGTGTTTTTTTTGGTCGGTGACTTCAAATATGATATTTTTATTTGAGAAAAATTTTCTATTTTCTTCGAAAATAGCAAAAAAAAAAATTTCTGATAAAAAATTTGAAAAATTTAAGTACAATTAAATTATACATGTTTTAATTTTTTTGGTGACTTTAATGTCAAATTTGATATTAAAAATACTAAAAAAAAATTATTTAGTCGGAAAACTGTGAAAAACTCCTGCAAGTAATATTATTTGGTTTTAAGCTGTAAATTAATATTTTTCTAATGTTTTTAGCTTTTTTTTTCAACGATGATTATCAAATTATAATAAAAACTTATCCTCATAAATTTCCAAAAATATTAATAAAATAATTTTATTTTACTGCGTAGCATACAAAATTTTATACATTTTTTTAATATCCCTGAAAGCACATTTTTTGTTATAAATATTGAATAATTTTAATTAAGAAAAAAAAAAATTAACTATATAATTAAATAAATTTTTATTAAATTAAATTTTTATTACAATTATAATTATAATTTTTATTAATTATATTTATTAATTATTATATTAATTAATTTTTTTTTTTATAAAATGTGTTGTGTAGTAGGAATTGCAATATGTGTCACAATAACACATAAAAACCTTTTAAGACCAAGGTCCCACAACAACATACGTTCAAAGGTGTTGATGGACGTAAATCTTTCTTTTTTTGATTTTTTATATTTTTAGTAAAAGAATGGATAACTAAACAAAAAATCCTATCACTGACAAAATATGACATAGGCCAATATTTTATGATAGAATAGAGAAAATAAAAGGAAATTAAAAAGGAAATAGCAAATTTTTACAGAACTTTGCTGAAACAAAACAAAAATGTAGTTGCCAATAATCCAGCCGGTTGCATATTCCTTGATCCTGTGACGCACCGTCTTTCTTGAAGATTAAAGCCCACACATAGTTATATGAAGGATCGTTTCCTCAAGGAAGCAATAGCGTCTCATTATCAAGGATTTTCACAGCTAAGATTGAGGGTGCTACCGTTGACTGAATACAGCTCATCCGCCACCACCCCTAAGATGTCACCTTGGCTAGTGATATCTCACTGCTATTGCCAGTGGTATGTGATATCTCACGTTAACTCGTATGTCAATAGCAGGGACTGGAGTACGAGGGGTTGTCACACCCGTAGATCAAAAATAAAAAAAAAATTTCAAAACAATAAAAACTGATCCCTCTATGCGGGATTATTTATTATTATTATTTATTATATTAATTATTTATTAATATACTAATTATTATTAATTATAATAATTATTTATTAATTATAATTATAATTTTATTTTAATTTTTATTATAATTATAATAATAATAATTATAATTTTATTAAATTGTTATTATAATTTGATAACTCACAATCATCATTGAAAAAAAAAGCTAAAAACATTAGAAAAATATTAATTTACAGCTTAAAACCAAGGAGTTTTTCACAATTTTCCGACTAAATAAATTTTTTTTATTATTTTAAATATCAAATTTGACATTAAAGTCACCAAAAAAATTAAAACATGTATAATTTAATTGTAAGTAAGCTCGCATTAAAAATTTATACATTCGTCTATACAACATTTAAATTTTAAATATAAAATTTTAATTTTTTAATCGACAAAAATATTTTATTTTGATAAAAGAGCAATTCCACGTCACCGCAACATCGATGTTCCCGACCCCCTCTGATTTCGATAAAATTTCATATACAGATAGCCAATGACAAAATAAAAATACCATTACTTTCAAAAAATTAAATTTCGCTCTAGGGATGACACAGGGTGGCGGCAAAGTTTTTTTTCTGGAAAAAAAAGTGGTAAAAGTGAGGGTACCCTCAATAGCGTCATCTTTAAATTTTTTTTTTAAGCTTAACACATTTTTAAAAAATTATTAAAAAATTTTAAGTAATTTTTTATAAGTCCTATTAATTAACTTTCCAATGAGCTATAAATGACTTAAATCGGTTTAGTCAATCGTTAGCAATCGATATTCAAAGATACTCATGTTTCGCAAACCCCTAAAACTTTTCCGCCATCCTGTGTCATCCCTAGAGCGAAATTTAATTTTTTGAAAGAAATGGTATTTTTATTTTTTCATTGTCTATCTGTATATGAAATTTTATTGGAATCAGAGGGGGTCAGGTTACATGCTAGAACAAATGCTGTTGCGGTGACGTGGAATTGCTCAAAAGGCACATAAAATAAGGGAGGTCGACCACCAACTTTTTATGACCGATGAATGATCCTGAGGGTATAAATAACAGGTTACAAAAGAAAATTTTCGATTTAAAAATGTAGTTTTCATTATAATTTATTGTATGTTGATTCCCCCGTTACAGACCGTACTATATATAAGATCCAGGATCCTTTACAAAATTTCTTTTTCTTCTATTGATTTTTTTTTTAATGGTGTTCATGCTCCATGTAGGATTGTTGCCAGGCTAATCAGCTTTGAATATTCACCACAGTCATTCGCAACAGCGACATAATTACCATGACCGCCGATTTTTTTAGGTCGTTTATTACGTCATTCTCCCATTGTAGTCGTGGTTTTTCTCGCGGCCGCCCACTCCCTGTGGTACTAACGTACATTTTTCTAATCATTCCAGACTGTGAATCAGCTCGTAGAACATGCCCAAACCAAGCAATCCTATTAGAACGGATACACCCTATTATATCAGAACCCTCAAGAAGGTTTCTGATCTCAAAGTTATATCTTCTATTGATATTGCTATTAATTCATTAGAACGATTTATTCTTACGGATGACCAGTGCACAATGATAGATATGGCTTTTTATATAACATATTTTAATTAAAAAACTAAGATAGGGATTAGATTTTAAAATATTTGAAACTTCTATAGAAAGTTTTACACCTTCTATATTTGCAAGATATGCAAGATATTTTCCGAATTGATTTAAAGCCAAGATACTGTCAATAACAGTAGCTCCCGCTGAAAGGAACTTTTCTAAATTACACCAGGTGATGGAGCATGTGCTGGGAGAGGTTAGTTGCCTTTTATCTTATATCAATTGAATCTGAAATTTTTTATTTATGAAAATACGAATCGGCAATAAAAGAGTTTTCTGAAAGTAAAGCCATAAAAGTGAACATATATGTATGTGATTCTTTATTTAATACAATTTTATTTGTATATATGAATTGTATAGTTTTTTTGATTTTCATATTATAATTATTCTTTCTTACAAATTAATGATATTTTTATTTTCACATTTATTCATAATTTTTATTATATTGTAACGTAGAGCAACTCGGCCATTCCTTATGTTCGGTTCGACTTCTAGATTTAATAAACTTAAACAATGGATTTTCTTTACGTTATAAATATTATTCGTCCATTTATCTTATTCCTCTTTCTTAATCAGTTTATTATTATTTTTTTTACATTGTGTAAATTATTTATGACTATCTCATATAATTATACCGTATCACTGCTATATTATCAATAACTTCTGTCACCATTAATTTTCATCAACTGTATCGTTTATTTTGAAATAATCTATCGCCAACGCAACCTTTTTTATGCTGGTCAAAAATGAAATAGCAAAAAACATAACACAATCTTCGAAACTTCGCACCTGGGTGTGAAATCTACAATTTTTAATTTGTTTATTTACCTACTCTATCATAGACTGTATAGT